>CM073779.1:30210259-30664648 GCA_037158775.1 Hetaerina titia
ATAGTATTTTTTGATTTAAGTCCATAACAAAACTTTATACTAAAATTTTATGGATTATTATCAGGTAATTTTTAGGAAATATATATTAAATTTCGGAAGCGTTTCGTCAATTAATATCGAATATAACCTGATATTCTAAAATAGCAGCTGTACATCCAAATAATAAATTCTGTCTACACTTTTCTGCTAGAGATAAAATTCCTCCGTTTCATTCTTTTATTCAGTAATATTTCCGTAATAATTGTAGTAATTCCGGGTTTTTGTTGTACTTCCTCTGTATCATCTTTTAAATATTGTTTACTCCTCTTTTGGTGCTGTTTTAAAAAAATGAATAGGAATTGGATTTCTAAGGAAAAGTAATTATGAAATAAAATTATTGGTGCGCGCGTGGTGCGCGAACGGATGCTTCAGTTACGCCACTTAGGATAAGACGTTATTAAATAATTCGCGACTCGTAAGGAAACCTTGGCTTATAATATTTTGTCACATTACCTCAACAGTCTCACAATGAAACGGTTTAAACATTTATTATATCTATTTCTTCCATGCTCAAAGTAGGATGGAGGCGAGTCACACGAAATGGGGACATACGTTTGCGCCCACTTGTTCTCCCCTCCCAGGGGGTCGCTTCCCCTCGGGTAACTCCTGTCGAAAACCCTCGCCAGCCCCCTTAAAGTTCCCCGCTGCATCCCACGCCCTGCTAACCCGCCATCGGATCCCACTCTCGCTGATAGTGGCTGCGTTGGTCGATAAGCTGGCCAGCAGACGACGACGGCCCCTTCTTCCCTCGGCTCGCGCCCGGCGGCCTCTCCGCCGCGGTAATGACCCGCCGTCCGTCGGCGGATCCGCCCAGCCCCACGCCCCAACAGAACCCTTGCACTCCACACCCACCCCTCCTCATTTTTACCCTCAGGCGGCAATCACACAGGGAAATGGCATCATTCGGTCAAACCCTTTGAAATGGCATCAAAGACAAGGAAATTACCTAACTCCAAATCACGCTCAAATTGATTAGGGTTACAGACTACTTTTTGAACGGTTTGATTTCCGTATCAATCGATTGCCTCTATCTTTGACCACCTGTGTCCTCGTGGTAATTAGAGTGTGGTCATTATTTCGGCAGTAATTATCGCATAAAAATGGAAGAGGAACTCATCCCTTTAAAAAAATTGACCTACACAGTACCTTTCATTCGCTCTTTGGGTATGTGGATGTATCGCATAATCATTATCCTCCGTAAGTGTAGAATTTTTTCTCCTTTTGGATAAATGCCAGTATGTTTTCTTTATTTACCAATGATCAAACTAAAATATAGCAGAGGGTAAACAAACATTTTCATTTAAATTTTTATTATAGCTCGAGTCGTATTTCACATTAGGGGTTGCCTCAGAGCTAATGCTGCAATTTGGCAGCTATTATCATTTTCTTTTCATCTATCCTAGACAGTGTTTCCTCAAAACTCATTTTTCGTGTGTGCGTCATAATAATGCGCTAAAAGGGATGTAATTGGAGGGGATAAACTGATACACGTTGTGCAACACCACAGAGATTATTTTATATTAATTCATTAACGTAATGCGGCAGGATCTTTTGACGAAAATTTCAGGTTTTATATTTTTCTAGAGTACGTTCTCCTAAATACCCCGATATTACCAAATTGAAGGTATTGCCTCACGCTAGTCAACTTTTTTACTATATAATTTTGTTTTAGACCCCGGACACAACAATAAGTAAACAACAACACAAGTTCCATAATATTCAATTGATAATTGGGGAACTGGCGTTTTGAAGCGAAACAGTTGAAAGTTGAATGAGAGAGGTTCAATGTAATTGACCTAGAGTGGAAGATAAGAAACAAAGTCACTACTTTAATAAAATTTTTAATTTTAAAAACTGTAATAGTTGCGCTTACACTTTTCAACGAGCCATATTGTTAGAGGTTGCAGTGCACTAAATGGTTATTTTGATGAAGGGTAAGTTGACCTATGGGAAGCAGTCTACACACCCATTCGACCTTGCGCAAAGAGGACCCGAGCCGAAAAGACGTCAATTTTTCCGGTGATGACACGCGTGGCGTCAATCCCCAATGGAAAAATTTCCACCTATCGCTTATTTGATATTTAATAAAGGATAGGAAGCGCTGCGAGTGTTCAGGAGCCTACTGCTCCCTCCTGCCATCCTGTTTAATGCCGGTTGGATTTAGCAAACACGTCGTTGGGCCGCCACGGCTCAGTTTGCCTTTCTCCCTGATTTACCGAGGATGGTTTTCTATTATTAAATCAAACCATTTGCATATATTCATTTCAGATTCGCCGGATAAAAAAATAATCTTATTAATAAATATCTTTTCAATTTAGAAGACGTAGTTGTCCTCTGGTTGGTGAGCTGGGCTCTGACGACGGGCCCCAGAATTGATTAACTGAGACGCCTTTGAGCACACTTACCTTCACAGATGCTTAGTAATTGTTCGGTCACCAGATATTTCAGGTAACCAATAGGTGGCACAGAGAAAGGAAGAATTTCCCTATTCGGGTATGTATATTTCGCACGCCGCACCGTTGGGCGTGTGAAGTACAGGGTGAGCGCTAACCTAACCTATCCAACCGACCTGTGGGTTGATATCTGTGGTTGGATTTTTTCAATATCATATCCCTCCGATGGAGAGGTATTGAATTCATCGTGAATAGGGAATGTAATGTCTATTCATATGCATCCTCCCGAAAGATATGACCAATATCTGGTTCGTAACTTTGAGGAAATATAGTGTGACGATTTTATGGAATTATGAAACTTCCCTGCAGATGCAAAGACGGTGACATCGGAGCGAGAGAGTTATTCACCAATGAAAATACATATCAGACAAGGCGTAGTCAGGCAGACGCTTTTCTTTATCATGCGCTTTCACGTAAAGCTTATGATGATTTAATACTAACTTTTTGTGAGAAAGCCACTGCCAGGTATTGATGAAGTTTATAATTTATCGTTTAATATTCTTTGCGTGTGAAATGTTTTTTTTTGTAATTTTTACGGAAATTTTATTGTAAAATTTTTAGGCTATCGTGTTAATTTAGATTATTATTTAAGCAAAGGTAGCTAAAACCGTCATCATTGCGATATAATGAATATACATTTTAGAAGCTTTCGAAATATGGATCTGGAGTATGGAAAGAATTTAACGGGAGGATAGAGTGAAGTGTGGGGGGTTGCTACGGTGAATTGGAGAGGAGAGACAACCGGTAGAGAAAATCATGAAAATAAAGATGAATTTATTATAAATTGTAGGAGTAATGAATGATTACAGAACAATTTGTCATAGAAATGAGTG
The DNA here is from genome assembly GCA_037158775.1 of Hetaerina titia. Classification (NCBI taxonomy): domain Eukaryota; kingdom Metazoa; phylum Arthropoda; class Insecta; order Odonata; family Calopterygidae; genus Hetaerina; species Hetaerina titia. Next base: position 30,213,585 of record CM073779.1, read on the forward strand.
CACCTACCATGCGGCAAAACAACCCAAGATAAAGTCTTCCATTTTGAGCACACGGAAAGGGCAGATGTTTCGCTTAATAGCATACAGGTAGATGACGGTTGATCAAGTAGCATATAAAAGTACTGTACATGAGTCAGATTCCCTAGTCGGTCGGAGGGGTCGGGACCACCAGCAGTCAGTATGAATGCTTACTCGGTCACAAGGAGCTCTCCATCACATGACCCATTTGCCACGCAAGAAGAAGAATAAATAGTGCATCAACAGCGTGTTATTGAAGAATTCGGCTCTCCTACATCCACCATGAGCAAACCAGTGGAGCTTCAAGGACATCTTAAGCAAATGGCGAATCAGATTCTATTACTCACACAAGCCTTAAACGAACGCGGCATAGCGGCACCAATATTACTATCGTTCGCGGCCTTGCTACCTCCGGGCGCGCCAGCAGGAATGGACCCACCTCCAGACCAGGAGCTATTGCATCTATTCCTTGCCCTACAAAGAAATCGAAATGGTCATCACCTGAAGGCAAGGCACCTCCATGAATTAGACTGAGTGTTAACCATTATATCAGATTGGGAACTCCTAACCGAGGCGCAAAGGAAAGCCCTATACAATCGCGGGCGCGTGCTGCTAGCTGTTGCCACCATGGGGTGAACAGGTGCCCTTCGGATAGTGTCGGATGCCCCGGTTAACCTCCTACATCTACCTGCTGGTTTTGTCGCCTCCCAGCCCCTCTTCATCAAATGCCCTAGTGTACCGGCCCATTCAACTAGCCCCTCCTCGGGGCCGGGGCCGAGGAAGGGGCGATCGAGGAAGAAATCGCGTATCATCTTAGTGATCGAGGTCTTCACAGGTCAGGGCCTCATCCTCCAGTGGGCGGCCTCCGGTGAGCATGAACATCCAACGGCCAGGGAGACAGATAGTAGAGAATCTTCCACCCGAGATGACCAGTCGCAGGGTTATCAAAGTGACTAGAAAAACACGGACGAGAACAGCAACCAGGACAACCAGGAGTCCGACGCCTGGCGCTGAAAGGTCATGAACGGTCCACCCAGGTTCCCGCCGGAACCAGAAGACCCCGCCGCGCTCCCCAACCCAGAGGACATCTCGAAGGTTGAAGAGCCAGGCCCAATGATACCGTAAGTACCGCCCACAAACCCCTTTCGGTATCCAAAACGTGTCAACGAAACCATTTCTAGAATCGGGGCATCACTACCTAAACCCAAGAATGCTCCATACCTGGGACTAGTGACAAGACTCATCAAAGTTTTAGACAAATTCATTGAGGCCCTCAACCAAGCGGGTATCATCGTGCCCTGACTAATAAAGTGTTTTTTTTTATGTTTCGCTATCCTGAAACCGGATGGCGGATACCGCTCTATCCATGGACGCCACATGTACGAAACCCTAAGTTCGCCCTCCTAGGGCCCGCAAGGGCATTAGCATAAATATCACAAAATAGTAATATGATTAAGATAGACTTGACATCAGCATTTTACCAGATCCAAATTCACGTACAAGACTGGTGGTTCTATGGTATTAAATACGGGGGAGAGACATACGCATTTACTAGATTAACAATGGGCCATCCTCTCAGCCTAGCAATCCTTCAGAGGTGGGCAAGTCCTCCTCCGGGTCTCTTCCAAATTTTAAGTACAGACTATCGCCTACTTGATTGACTGGCTTATTTAACGCAAATAAAAGGATTTTTGGGTTCGAAATAGTGCAATACCTCCAGGAAACATTAGGTGTAACAGTTAACTTACATAAATCTACCATTATCGCAGTACAAAGAATCCGATACTTAGGGGTCCAAATCGATACCTGCTGGTGGTCCCGACTCTTCCGACCGACTGGGGCATCTGACTGCCGTCCGTGCCTTCCCGGCATAAATACGCGTAGCCCCCAATATGGCCGGCGCACACATGAATAAGTCAGGGCGGCACGGCCCGAGAGGGCTCATCGGTCACATTGTCGGTCGAGGGGATCCAGGAGCATGTCATCAATTGTGACTTAAACTCATTTATTGCGTTGAAATACATTTCTTTTAACAAAGGATAAGAACGAAATACAATACCATTACCCTTACGTAGTGAATAAAGGGTCGCTATGTTATCCACAAACATGTTTATTACAATGTTAGACAAATTAATTTCATTGCACGGCACATTTGTCTCTTGCAATATAAACAGGGCTACATAAGTTTCTGCTGCATTTTTATCTCGTACTTGTAAACTGCCTTGGTTACTCTTAAGTAGACTAAATGGTGACTATGGAAATACTTTAGATTAGCTCGTCATCGAAACTCAATAAACATCGGCCAATATAAAACAATTTTAAAACAAACATTGTCAAACTTTTGATGAGAAAATTTGAACCAAAGCTCAATGTTTCAAACATTATACAACCTTGAGTTTAACAGATGTATTAATGAATTCCCATACAGCACCCCTGAGAAAATACCCGCTCAAATTATAACAAACATAGGACATTTCAATGCTAATTTTTTATGTCCGCAAACCTTGTATAAACAAGCTGCCAAAGATTTCCTTAATACTTTAATACTACAGGAGCGTAATAGGGCATACAAGTATGGAATCGAATGCAATGAGAATAATTGGGAAAGACAGCTTGGTTGAAACCATACGCTGAATATTATTCGAAAATCCAGTTAATCACTTCCACCTGAAAAATATCATATTATTTTTCCAATGAAACTTTTTGTAATATTGAATCATTTACCTCTCTCTTCGGAAGTGCGAACCTCCCTTACCCCTCCGCCCTCGCCCCCAGCTATTCCGAGAACGTAAAGGACGATCGCTTTAGGCCATGATGGCGTTAACACCGTTCAAGAAGCTTACCAGCCATTAGCTGATTCACCACCGATAAGTTGACTGAGGATTTCACCAAAGTCCCCTCTCCTATAGCTGATTAACTACATCGTTGAGCATGCTTTGTCGTCCCCAGCCGTTCGCTTTTACTGTCCCCCCGTTCTTAGCGCGACGCAAAAATTCCCTGCTCGTGTCCTTTTACGTGTTCAATGTTTCCCTGCTAAGGGCATTTGTGTTAGGTTCATATGTTTTTACTATTTTTAACATTATGTGTACTGTTCTTGTATTTCGTCTCATACCACTTTCAAAATGGACAAATAATGTTGCATATCCATTACTCCGTTTTAAAACATGGAAAAGTTCCAAAGCACGCAATTGAATATTGAGTATAATATTTTCTTTTCTCTTATCTATGTGAACATAAGACATAAATTATTTTCCTTCTGGTGGAGGCTAAGTTTTTTAAGGCAATAAAATCGTAAATGGATTTTGTGTTTACTTATTTGCTCGTATTTTATGCAAGGATCTTCGTTACATGTGTAAGTAGTAAATATTGGTATCTGCTTCGATTCAAAAGATTATATCATCATTACATACGTACTTGAAACATACGTGTCTTTTTTTGGTTCTTTTCCCACTTCACATGAATTAATTTGTTCAAAAAATTTGATATTTAAAAAAAAATGTCATATTCATTATTCTTTCGGACCAAATTTTATTCTCGTTTGTTTAGTTGTGTGCAAAATGGTATTTACCATTTGTTTGTTTAGCAGATTTCCGCTGTATTGGAACATTCGCGAAACGGTAATTACGAGAGTGGTCTGAGAAGTTTTCGGCCTCTCTCCTAATTGGCATAACTGCTCGCATGTTTTTCCCCATTTAGGCGCAACTGTGAGTGTGCCCACTGTGAAATAGCAAGTCATTCCATCCAGCAGTTCCACTGAATTAGTTTTAGTTTGTGTTTTCGGAAATGGAAAAAATCGAGTATGGTGGAATCATAAAAATCTCTGTAAAATAGGATTTAATGCCAACCAAAATTCATTCAAGGATAATAAATGTCTATGGGACTATTTTCCCTCAATTATACTGGGGAAGAAATAAGCACCCGAGTTTAAATATGGCTATGAAAGCCTCCCAGATGACCCACAGGAAGTACGTCCTAAAAGTGCAACAAACCGGAAATTATCAAAAAAGTGTCCAATATTTGATAGATCGGCGTAAGAAGGTGCGTGACATTGTAAATACAGTAGACATATCAAAAAAATGTGTCGGTTTTATTTTACACGAGGAATTGCGCATGGCAAAGCTTTACGCAATATGGATCCCGCGCGTGCTTACTGTGGGTCAAAAGTATATTCGGACGACACTTTCGAAGCAGTGTTTGGTACACTTTACGAAGAATAAGGGTGATTTTCTGCGTCAATATGTGACAATGGTGATACGTATAGCAATTGGAATACTTACCCACTGAGTCAGATTTTCCATACAGTGATTGGGGATGGTACAACTGTAATATACGTATGACAATGAAGATGTATCTCTAATTTTGATCCTCTTACCTACGTATACTGTAATTTAACTTCATATTTGCCTGCTGGTAGCAATTTTTAAAGTTATGTATATTTTTCATTTTCATCTGAGCGATACCCCGCAATGGCGCGTGGTTGGTGGTTTTGGGGCTTTAGGAAACCTACTCTAAAACATAATATCTTCTTTAAGAGAAATCTTCTTTAATTTCGTCTCTTTGTCGTCATTTTCACTCTTTCATCCTCCCTCATTGTACTTCTTAATACCTTAGACTGTGTCACTAAGTGAAATCGTTTAGAGTTTACGGTATGGACTTGATGTCCTAAGAATGCCCAAATAAATATTTCCAAAGCATTGCTGTGTATTCATGTCTAGTGAAGCAGCAAATAGTAATACGTAGTAATAGTAGCGGATAGTTTTACTATAATGAGGTATGAATAATGATTTAAGTCAGTTTATGTAATCTATTGAGTTTAAAGTATTTAAGTAACTTCTGTGTGGATTTTATATATATTATGATGTTATTATTAATCGTTACTTCATTTTTTATGCAATGGTTAAAATGATGGTTCAATTTTGTATGAGATGTCTCTCCCTTAATTTTACTAATGAACAAAAAGTTGATTGGACTTAATAATTTAGTTATTTATGAAATAGCTTTCTACAAGGCTGCCTTTCGCGGTTGAATACAATTTTAAAAAAAACTCAAAAATGGGAAAAATATTGCTTTCCCATTAGAATATTGAACGGATAACATCCATTCCTCAAATATTAGTGATAAAGGATAGAATTTTAAGCAAATGTGACTCACGAATTGTCCTTTCGGTTAGCTATCGAGAAAGATCAAGTGGTTAACTGAATGTCCTTCAAATTCTAAGATTGTGCAAGAGTTGCCTATACGTTACTTCTTAAATATTGAATCCCGAATGGTCAACTGATAGTTGCGTTAGATAAAATTCTTTCAAATTGGCTAAAAGAACCTATTTTTTTATTTTACATCAATTGTCAAATTTTCATTGCAACAGAGATATAAGGATAGTTTTCCACGGAAATAATTTCCATCGTGAAAACAATTTTATACGAATGAGATTTATTATGGTTAAAGTAAAACATTTGAAATGTAACTTAGATTACTTTGCTAATAGTTTGATTAATAAACCAATTGTTGTATAGAAATACATTAGATTTAAATTTATGCTTATGTTAAAGAACTGGTATAAAACTAAACAATATATTTTGCAAAGACTGAGAACAAAATCCTCACAAAAACACTAGAAAAGGAAGCAATGAGCTGATTGTGGGAATTTGAGACAGGATAACTTGCCAATGGCAGTTGTTGACGGAAGAGAAGCCATAAGATGTGCATTGGTGAATCACAAATTAACTATGGGCATGGAGAGACTTGGAGCATTGTCCATTTTTTATAATGAACATATCCAGAATGGTACATAATTATAAAAAGATGAAGACCTTAAACGATATAAGAATTTTTGGAAAAACTGCTTTGAACAAACGGATCATAAGAGGATAATTCGATTATTATTATTAGGTAATCTACCGGTTAAGGTAGGTTTTTGGATGGACACAAATATCAAATAAACATTTTGTAACTCCAAGCAAAACCCAATCCAGCAACCTAATCTACATCAGGTCCCTCTTCATCTCCGCTTACTTCCTTCCTCCCTTCATCCCGTCCAACATCCCTATCCTGTTCCTACTCTTTCCTCGCTTGCCCAACATTCTCCCCTCTATTACCTTCTTCAACATTCCACTACCGCTCAATACGCCTTTCATCCATTTTCCCTGCCTCCAGAGGATTTCTCTCAACAAACCCCTCTCCTCACCCACCATCTCCAGTACTTCCTCATTTGTTTTCTTTTCGGTCCATTTCACCATCTCCATTCTTCTCCACACTCACTTTTCAAAAGCCTCCAATCTACGTCTATCCTCCTGCTTCAGTGACCACGTTTCCCCGCCGTACGCTCCGCCTACGCTACATATCAGAGTTTTTACGAGTCTTGTCTTAACATCTCTACTCAACGTCCCCGTCATCAACTCCCTCCTTGAGAAAGCCTCCTTGCCTAGCGCAATTCTTCTCCTTACGTCCCTACCACTTTGACCGTATTGGTCCAAAACACTTCCGAGATATGTAAACTGTTCTACCTGCTCTATTTTTTCCCCGCCTATTTTAATATTTAGCTTAGCCTTTTTCTTTCTGGAAAATCGCATAACCTTTGTTTTATTAATGTTGATTCTCATCCCATATTTATCGCACTGAACCTCCAATTCACTCAGCAATACTTGCAACCCCTTGACTGACTGAGCAACTAATGCTTGGTCATCAGGAAACCTAACCGATTTTACGAATTCCCCTCCGACTTTTATTCCTACCTCTAGTTCTTCCCATGCCTCTTTAATCATTTCCTCTACATATACGTTGAACAGTACCGGTGACAATGGGCAACCCTACCTTACACCTCTTCCTAACACTGCCCATCCGGACTCTACGTTCCCCACTCGCACCTGCGCAGTCTGAGACATGTACAGGTTGCGGATCAGTCTCCTGTCCCTCAAATCCATTCCTATTTTCTGCAATACACGCATTAATTTTTCCCAATTCACTCTATCAAACGCTTTTTTGAAATCTACAAAACAAGCAAAAACATCCTGATTGTATTCTATATTCCTCTCAATTAGTGATCTCATTACTGCAGTGGCATCACGCGTACCTCTTCCTTTCCTAAACCCAAACTGATCATCCCCTAAGTAATCATTTGCCTTACTCTCTATCCTTTTGTAGATGATCCTGGGAATAACTTTAGCTGCGTGGGATATTAAACTTATTGTTCTGTAATATAATTAGATTAAATATAATTTATTAATTTTGACTAAATCATAGCCGCATCCAAAGGAAAAGTAATTTCATAACCCATTTACATGATATTTCCATGTATTGAAAATGAAGAAAAATTATTTTTCTTCAATTCAAGAAAATTTCTAATTCTTGCTGAATGGTATGCCATTGAAAATATTGGGAGTAATCGTGTACAGTCTCTTTAAAATCTAATATATAGTATTTTCAAAGTAAGGAGCGGGAACCTTATGTAAATCTGAAGATAGGCCACACTATTTTCAGGGATAAATTCCTCCAAGTGTCCATTAAATGATTTTTAAAGCAAAAAACACTATCCTACATTGTTAAAATTGGTATTTCACCAGGGAATTTGTAGGCTCCTTAGGCATGATAGCATAAAAAATATGATGTGTTCAATTGAGAGCAGTGAATATTTCAAACCCATCCCATGGTTTACCAACAGCTTATAATATAATAATAATAAAATATGGTACAAATAATATATACATAATAATAATAAAATAGAAATACTCAACATTAGACTAATTTGATGGAATTACGTGAGCACAAGACTATCCAAGATTACAGATCGCACCCAAAACTGGTAGGACTGATTTTTTTACAAGATTTTTATTGACGATATATTTACATCGACTTAATAATCTTCAAAGTATGCTCCTTGATCTGCTACACACTTAGTATAACGTTGCTCCCATTCCCCGTACGCCCGCTGGAAATTTTCTTTGGGGATGCCATTGATGACCTTCGTCGAAGCCTCTTGAACGGCCTTTATCGAGTCAAAACGTCGTCCCTTGAGCTGTCTTTTCGTCAGGAGGAAGAAAAAGAACCGGTGGTGCCAGATCGGGAGAATAGGGCTGGTGCGGCAACGTGGCAACGCCTTATTTGGCCAGGAGCTTTTTCGCGCCATGGCACGAATTTTCGGCACCATCTTGGCGCACACCTTGCGCATGGCCAAATCCTGTGAAATAATTCGTTGGACGTTGGATGCAGACAGACCCAACTGGTCTGCAATTTCTTCACTGGTTAAGCGTCAGTCTGTGTTCAGCAGCGTCCTCATTCTGTCCACATTCGTGTCGGTTCTTGCCGTCGACGGCCGTCCGAAGCGATGGTCGTCTTCAGCGAGCTCCCTACCCTCTTTAAACAACTTTTGCCACTCAAATACTGTGGAACGGCTTAAGGCAGTGTCCCCATAAGACTGCCTGATCATATCGAGGGTCTTAGTTGCCGTCTTCTCGAGTTTCGCACAAAATTCACGGAATAACGTTGCTCTAAATTCAGATTCATTTTGTTTTTCGATGCGGACAAAAACCTTGCTTCACTGAAAACGGTGTCCTCACTCAAGGACAGCCCGCAGGCGACTGAGGTTGGTGTCATTCTGTTGCTAAGAGCCCCCTCCACCTTACCCTGCCAGACAGACCCCCCCTCCACCGCTCCGTTTGAACAAGAGAAAATCAGTTTTACCAGTTTTGGGTGCCACCCTGTAGAACACCTTCGTACCTTACCTTATATCAATTTCATCAACTGGAAGTTAGTAGTATTGAATTAAAGTTGTAATGGAAGTTGATATTAGTTAAGTCAACATAAATACAATGAGTTAACATCTCAATCCTAATTTTAACTGAATTTATTACCATAATGACATGGATATTTATTTCGTTTAATCAGTTATTGTCGAATATTATTAAAATGTAACCGCAAGGACATAAAATTAATTGATAACAGCTTGAAAATACATTTTCTTACAATGGAAACCAAAACTGCGCATGATTAATTTCAACAAATTTTGTAGAGAAATGTAGAGCACAGATGTTTTCAATTCATTTTTCTACTTCGTATTGTTGCTCACGCATACCTTTGTTCCTTGTCGTGCCCTTCGCTGCAATGATTCCAGTTCAAATATTGCTAAACATTTTACTCTTATCCACAACATATTTATATAGATTTTTCGCTTTCAATTTATATGAAAATACTAATATAGGTATTTATTCAAGTCTCCCTCCCAGTCGATAACATATTTTAGAATCAATAAAAAAGTAATAAATCCTTAAATCCCTTTATGAATAGGCGATTTTTTATCAATTTTACACTGCTGAATGACATTGCCTATGGTGAAATATTAGAATGCATCAGCACATGTTTGCTACAAAATCATTAATGGTAATAACTAATTCACGTATGTAGCTAAAGGATTGTTGACCATGTAAATTGTAGCACTAATTCTCGCGAACGGACCTGTGACCTAATATTTAAATTCGCCTCACTTAGCCCAAACCAGGAAATTGGACATGAAATTTTCAGAATTAGTTGGTTAGTGGCGTCTGCGAGTAAAGTAAACAGCAATTACTCAACAGACCAACACCACTATATGCGTAAATGCAACGAGATTAAGCACGTAAGCATATTCTGGACACTTTTTTTTGCAAGTCATTAGAACGTTGTGCAGTACGGATTATATGTTATATAATAGCTCTGTTTTGTGTAGTCTTGAATTTTTTGGTTATTTACAGGTAGCGACAACAAAACTTCCTTTAATTAAAGGTTTGTTTTTTACATTTTAGGTTTTTTGGGTCATTTTAGTGGCAACTATTGAATATAGGAATATCAAAGTGTTGCTGAAATATGTTCCAGGAAATTTCCGAATTTAAGGAATAGGCATCTAAAAACCAAAAATTCATAACAACCATACCCAGATGATAATTTAATTAGATTAAATTCGTGTGTATAATTATTCGTATTAAATTACTATTTCATAAATTATTTGAAAGGCATTAAAATTGAAACTTATTGTTAAACAAGATTAATGATGGCAAGTCACAGTTAAATCTTAACATCTCATGTAATGCCAAATATTAAAAAAACTGTAACCAACACATTTGAATTGATGTTTATTTTTCCAACGAAATATTTCCCCGATGATTATATTCATATTCTCTGTGGAAATTCAACTTAGTCTTTCATATTAACGGTCTGATGCACGAAGGCGGCATTAATATGCTGATTTGACCACTCCAAGTCCAGACACGAGAAGTGAGTTTTTACAGCCTGGCTACTCCGTAAAAAGGTTTTTCTTATTGTGACCTGGGTGTTGACGTTCAGGGGCGTTATCAAGCGTATATGGTTACAAAGCTTTCCTCTAACGAACACAAGGTTGAGGAGTGGTCGGTGGGTGGTCTTTAGGATCTCTGGGAGTGGGCACCAGGCTGGAATGAACAAAGCGACAAGGTTACGGAGAAAGGAGAGCTGTTTATGGGAGACGTAGACCGTTGCACTCAATTGCCGACACTCACAATTACACAGTTCAAAAGGATGCATTTTAAATATTCCAGTTCTTGGGAGGGAGCTCAATCGTGGCCCTTACTTTCATTAATTTATGGATGGATTTAGAGTCATGACATAAGTATTCCATTGGCCTTCGACAACATTTTTCTTTGAATAACCAATTCTTTACCACGGATATTTGTAACTGTGGCGCCGGGTCAATGTACAGTATGCAATGCTTGCGTGAAGTTCCATTTCATCACTCTAAGAAATGCATGTAATCAAATTTCTATGCAAGACTGATCTCCATTTAAAAATGCAATGGTATGTGTAAATTATGCCACCATGGATCACCATTTAACAGCAATATTCAAGTGTTTGTATCGCGAGGGGAACATTAGCGAATAAAATTTTCAAAATTACCTCATTTCACAAACATTTCACAAACATCACGCTGATATTCGAAACCAAATCTAAGTAATAGTGATCGTCCAATGGCCCACGGTGCATACTTATTGCAGAGTGACCTGCCCAGGGAAGAGATGAGACCTGCAGCGGAGAAATTGTAAGCCGTGCATTAGATTTTTAATTGGGTCTCTGCTCAAAAACGGACGAGATAATACTTTACACTCATTCCATTTATTACTCGCAGTGACAATGACACCTTTGACTGACATATTTAGCCTTTTTCAGCCGTATTTGAGCCGGGCAAAAGAACATAGCGTTTGGTACTCCATTGAACGGACTATCTCCAAGAAAACTGCCGACCCCCTTGCAGCAAACCTGTTCCCCCTGGCCCTTGGTATGAGGCGACGAGGTCTTCCCTTCAGGCGAATTCCCATTACTTCTCCGCATGATTTCAAGGCTTTCTTTCCTTGTAACTTTGCCGCTCATCTTTCCAGTCTGCTTTCGATCGTAATACTGCCATTGTCCGCCTTATTTGTCTTTCACCATTTTTAGTTTGTCAAAATAGCTATCCCCTACCATCCCTCTCTTTGTGCTCGACGACAGAATCCTCTCGCTCCACCCTCCTTTAACGTGGGCCTAGGCCAACTACTTCTTGGTTCATTCCTGCCTTCGGGGTAACTAGGAAACTTCAGATCAATGAGCAGAATAAGGTATCACAGTCTGCCACCCTACGGTCTTACTCAAAACTTCTCTTCAAATCCAGTTCGAAAGGACACCCAATATTCATGGAAGCTCAAGAGGAAATTTTACAATTGACTTTAACTTTTAAGCTGACGTACTCATAAAACTAACGGTAATAGTAGTGCATGCAAATTTTTCGACTGTTCATCCAATATGCTAGGATAATCAGACTGGGCAATAGTTTTGATTGTTATTTTATTTGCTGTATGGAGATTTTTTGAAAATGGAAGATACGTAAGTAAGGCGTTTTTATTTTATTGTCCAAATTAAATAATTTATTAAAATATGCATTTCAATAACATTCACTTAATTTGCTAGCTGGAATAATTTTGCCGAAGATAGTTGCCGTAAGGGCCTGTCAACGGTTTCATGGTTGAAAAGATATTATATTGACTTTCGGATCGTTTAATGGATACAATGGGGTCACTAGGGTAAAAGCAGAAGATGATTTCATTATTTTTAAATGAAGTATAATGCTTTTAGAATGTATCAATGCATATTTTTCCGGGGCCTAGATTTACTCAAGGTATATCGTGCAGTTGGACGAGATAGGTAGATGGACGAAGGAGGGAGCGCCTATGGCTTGAAGGAAGAAACGATTATTGGGGAGGACAGCTTTTTTGTCCATCCACAAGTTGTGCAATATTATGTAGAAATTGTGGAGAAGGAAGATTAGGTGCCCGTCTTTTGGGGAAATAATGGTTTGGTATACGCCACACTTTCAGTGTGACGTATGGTGATGGATCTTTATGGTGAGGTAACATCGATAGTAACCCTAAGTAGGGTTTAATTAGGGAAAGATAGACGGAATAAAGGCGATTGAGGAAATTATTTCTGTAATGTGCAAAGGATGGAAAAATATGTACAGGAGGTTTCAGGTCATAGTCTTTGAAGGTTAATATTTACTATTTTGTTGATTGAATTGCAATGTGATACATGAACAAGGATCAAATCTGTGTGAATTCAAATCTGACAAAGGTCTCTCCTCGCAAAATTTTCTATCCTTTCACTCTCAAACTCCAGGACCCTCCTGTATTAAACGATTCCCCAAATTCATAAAATGATCATCCATATCGAGAAAGGAATGTGCCCTCACCGGCATCTTGTGAACCTCCGGGTGGTCACGTGACATTGATCAAGAGCAAGAGTATTAATATTTTTCACATAAGCTGTGCCCGTAGATGCAAATAAATAATCGTGAAAAGAAGTGCTACGCTCTTCAAGATGTTAGTTATATCATCGCGCAAACATAAAAAAGTAATAGTTGTATAAATGACCGTTGAAAAATGTAATTTAATACCAAAAGCTATGGTAAAAGTGAATGGTGGCAGGGCCCTGCTTGCATCTTCCTTTTACATGACATTAAGGCTCATATTGAAATTAATGACAGATACTTCATTTCATTTATAGACAATATTTTTCCCTCCAATGAAGAAACAAATCGGAAAAGGGATTTTTATAAGCCAGTATCCTATTCCTAAGCCTAAACAAAGACATATTCCGAGGAATGTAAACATTGAGAGAAGTCGTTGATTTAGGTGTGACGAACCTTCAATTTTTGGATTTGTGGATGATGATACACTGATAATTAAAAAGATTTTTAAAAGTTACAAAAATAATGAGTGATGAGGAATTTTCAAAATGCATGCTCAAAATGAAATAAAGTTGAAGGAAAAAAGAATTTTTTAGTAAAACTGCATACTAGCACAGTGTAAATATGTTGTTAAAAAGTTTAAAGCAGTCGTAGATAGAAACAAAAAATAAAACAAAGAAGAACCTAATGAAACCATGGATAGCGAACTACAAAAAAGTGCTCTAATATAAACTTTTCAAAGATACAATTTCATGATAGTACTGACCTAGAGAAAAAGTGACATATAAGAAAAGTGGAAATAAACTTTCGGTGCGATTCACATTAGAAAATAAAATACTAGAAAAGGACTATAACCAAAAATTAAATAGATTCCAAAATTATTTCTATATAGGGAAGGTCTACGTTCAGATCTCTCGTTAAAGGTAGGAAAGGAAATAATAAAATAAATGACTTTGAAATAGTGTTCAATGATGGTCAAAAGATATGACGAGAATTTGCGAATAAATTGAATAAACGCAAAGTGGAGTGCTTAGAAGACATTGATAAGAATCCATTATGACCGAAAATGGAGAATAATTTTGATTTTGTTGTTGATGAAATTCTAAATTAAAATTAAATCCAATTTAGTGAAGTATCTTCATGGGTAAATCCATTACTGCAGATATACTTATATCAATTAAAAAATCGTAGGTCAAACCCGGATGATACGAAAATAAAAATAATCAATGAAAAATGGGTAGAATACTACAATTTATTGATAAAAATATGTATCTATCCTTAACATGTGAAATAATTAATGAATACTCGCTATCAACTATTACCTCATTTACAATGAAACAAGTTCAGAGTGTAAAAATCATTTGCCTTGACCGGGACTATACACTGAAATTGTTGAATGGCAATCCATATTATCGAACGACTCCGTAAAATAGCTACTGTATACTGTAGGATCTCCCACAGTTTCTTGGGATAACATCAATTCTAAAAGTTGAAAACCTAACGTTTAAAAGACAGAATCACTGATCAATTTAAAACATTTAATTTGTAATATTTATTTTAAAAAGTCAGAAATTTCGATTCCTAAACAAATTGGTAAGCATTTCAGGAAAAATAATGTTTTATGCTTAAAAAGAGACGTTTCAGGCGTGATATAGTGGAATATCATGATTAATAAAAATTGTCAATTTTCCACAAAATAAAATTTTAATGCGACCGGTTTCGATGTAACTACATCATCTCAGTTTCGATATAACTGCATCATCTCAGTTTCGATGTAACTACATCATCTCAGAAGATGATGTAGCTACATCGAAATCGGTCGTATTCAAATTTTATTTATAAAAATGTTTTATGCTCCTACAATAGGTTTTAGGAGAGTCATAAACAAATGTAGTGTAGCATATCTGATTGTTTAGTCTATGGAGGAGGTTACATTATGAGCAATTTATAACATTTAATCCTCAAGAAAAGTTATGAAAGAATAAATGGAAGTATTTTGACAATGATTTCATTAAAAGGGATAAGACGACATTAGGGAAGAATATTATGTAATGATTCAGAGATTATATAAATTAGAGAGTTCAAGTAACAAAAATAAGTTAAGTTAAATCACAAAAATAATCAAATAATATCAATATTCTCTGAGGAAGTTGGCTTGTTGGAAGAACTCAATTATTAAATACGTGATTGACAAATGTTTTTTAAAGAGGTGCTGTGAATATGCTTTTATCGATATGCAATCTGATGACGCATTAGTGATTTTCTCCGGTAAAGAGTATTAGATTATTTGTAGCACACAAAAAAGTACTAAATGAAACCAAATAGTTCTTAAGTGATAAATTAAAAGAGAACGTTAAAAAATCTGCCGCAAATTCAAAAAGAAAGCAGGAATTGGTGTTCAACAAAGGTAAGAACCAGATTACCTAATTGTTGGAACGAAATGGAAGAAAAATACCTTGGCGAACTAGATGACACCCTTTCTAGTTTGAAAATCGTGTCAGTTATTATTGAAAAAATTGCATATGATTCTGTTTTAATAATTTGTGTTTAAAGTAATCATTCATTAGTTTTGACACTTATTGTGGCAAAAAAATCAAAAATAGCCCCTTTCAATAGAGGACATTGATTGTTGATTCAATAGAGGACATTGTTCGCCAAAATTTTCTCTGGCACAAGCCAGAAAAATATTTAAAAACTACAACAAATTCAAATTAGGTTTTATGAGATTATACTGGGTTGCCAAAAAAGAATAATGACGATGCACTGAAAGTTCTTTGTTTCCTTTCTTCAGGATAAAGGATAATTTATGGAAGCCTTTTTGGATATAAATCAGTCTCATCTTAATGCCATTATGGCAATAAATATTTTTAGTAGTTCCTGGTTGATAAACGGTAAAGTCATTCACATTAAACAAAGATAAGAGATCATGCTTTTCAATTACACAATTCAGTGCGAGTGATCAGAAATCTTATTTCGTGAAGATAAAATTATTGATAAATAATCAAGCCGAAAAGGAATTAATGCAAACACAATGTGTGAAGTTTTAATACAAATTACTCACTGGACTGAAGTAATGACTACTATAATCAATAAGATAATATACTATATTCTTACCCCCAAGGTCTATAGTGAATATTGAGGAGACTTCTTTTCTCGTTTCTTGTACTAAGCTTCTTTTCAGATATTTTATATATCCTTTTTTCTGTTTTTTAAGATGGCATTGAAAAACGTATTTTTTTAATTGTGTTTTTATATCCAAAACATCCTTTATTATATTTTGTATATTATTTTTTAAATAACTGCAACAATTATACCTGTAATACTAATAATTATCAAAATGCAAGGGCAAAATATCAATATCGTTTTACTACCTACACTTTTCAATAAAGTGACAGTAATTGCAAAATATATTTAAACGCTTAAACGTTCTTACAAATACAATTTTAAAGGTTGGATACCGTTGAAAAATTCATAGAGCAAATGAAGCTGTTTCTGAGGCATTATTAGAACTACCATTCTTCACATATATATAAGATAATTATCTTCCTTGATGAATAATAATTCATCAAGGAAAAATGTAGGAATCGTCGACATTAAATCCATTCACATAGAGACAGTGATATTCCGGCTTTGCGTGATTACTTCAATTCATGAGTATCCAAGGTCGATAACAATCCTCATTTGCCTTTATTGTGCTCATGTTCCCACGGGTCCCATCTCGGACGACATCCGAGATTCGAAGTCACAACTCCACCGAGAGACTTCTGCCTGGGGTTTTCTCCCGTGTTGAATAAAAACAAAAAAACTCGTGCTCCTTTTGACAAAATCATTAGATGCTCTATTATTGGTTGTATATGCAGGCTCTGACGAAAGCGCTCCAGAGGAGAGTTCACTTTTAATGATATTGCCCAATGTATCCTTCTTAGAAAACGAACCGACAACTAGGCCTGAAGAGAAGTGGCGGATAGTCTAAATTTACTTTCACATGCTGAGTATATCATTGATTTCGTCACACTTTTTCACTCTCGTGATCCTCACTTTTCGTTCTCGGGGAAAAGATTTCACTGGCCAACGTGCTCACGGTCTGGATGGTTTTTGAAGTGTACTCATTGGAATTGTCAACAACTCTGCCCTTTTTAACACCGTTAATTGTTCTCCGTAATCGCATTTATTTGCCTAACACCAAGTTTTGAAGCAACTTGTAGTTTGAAGTAAATTGTATCTCACAGCGGAGAGATGATACTGGTTGATATATTTCCACCACTATATATATATATATATATATATATATATATATATATATATATATATATATAGGGGTCTAGTGGATGGAGCGCTGGACTATATATATATATACATATATAATAATAATAATACGAAAATGGTGTACACTCTTTCCTAATTTAATTAGATGATAATTTTATAATCCTTTACTATGGTTTAAATTCAGTAGTTTCATCGGCAATTTGTATTGCTTATATTTGCTAGTATAATTCATCTTTATCGTGCAAGCGTTTGCCAATCCACCGACAAACCGGCGCACTGCGGTGTGGGAGTCGAAAGAACCCCTCAATGGGCCTCATTTTCCTTTGATAGCGGCGAATGTTGCGTAGTATCCTCTCGGGGCAATTTCCCTAAATGTAATAATTTTCTAGTTGCTACTCGTGGCCGTGGCCTATATGTTTTCCGTAAGAATTGCCCGATCGTTTGAAAAAATATCATTCACTGATATGAAAAACTACAATAGCCGGGATTTATAATGCAATTACTGGTTATCATGGAATTTTCACGTGTGAAAACTATGGATAGCAGAGATTCCTAAAAATCAACCTGAAAATTACATTACCTCTCTTCTACACTCATTGGCATTCCATTAAACGAATCCAGTTTCGAGAGAATCAGGGATAAATATTTTCTTATAGCGTTCAGGGGAAAATGTACGTTTTGATCTTGCAGCCGGCTATCAATTAGATTCAAAAAGGGGAATTTATAGTGAAGTTCATTTAGAAATAACTAAAAAATACCGCACTGGGAACAAATTACTTTAGGACGTGAATTTAAATATTACCAGCTAAAATTCTCCAAACGGGACATTCTTAAAACTGATTAATTTGCAATTTGTATTTTCATCACGCATCTTGACAAAAACGTTCAAATAGATTTCATACTTTTCCACTCCTGAGTCAAAAGACTGACTGCGCTCCCACAGTAGAACATTTTCTCATATCCATACCGCTTATTTTTAGGTAGTAATATTGCCATTTTCTGGGCTACATACGAATTATATAATTATTATACTTATTTCACCAGCAATGGAAAGAAAATATTCTTAAATAGGTTCTGACACAAAAACAAAAGGACGTAAAATATATACTCATATTTTTTCAAAACTTCATGATTCCGCGGCATGGCGGCGGGGGTAAAATATTTTGATCTCCTTTGATATTTTGATTCCCTGTTGATCTTTTTTTGATTTCTCAGTAGAACAATGTTTTGGGAAAAATTGGACATTGAAGATTTTAATAAGGAAAAAAGCATAGTTTTTTATTGGAAACACGAATCGTATTCCTTAAAAAACTAAATTAGTTCGGAAAAACCCACACCTAGTATAGATTGGGTGGAAAAAGTCGACTCTGTCTCGAAAAAAGGAGCGGTAATGTGAAAAAGAATAGGAGGGTAATTAACTACGTGCTTCTGGTACCTCTGTTCTTTGAGGAAACAAAATCTTACTTTTTGAGACCACGAATCTTCTGAAGGTTTCCAAATGGATTCAATGCATCACATTGCACCAAAAAACTGAAGATTTTGATAGCAAACTGAAATGTCAACTAGTGGTTCAGCCTCGTTTTGATGCGTTTCTAATCATACTTAAAATGATCATGACACTCACATTTTAGAACTAAAAATGAATGATGGTGAAGATTTTTCATGCCTTTTCCTTTGCAAAGTTCTTCATACTCATGAAGTATCTTTTGTAGCGGATAGCATTACAATCTTGTGCGCTCCTCTCTACACTTTAGCCTGCCGCTGAGATTCCAATAAATTCTGATTTATTATTGCTACTCTGCAGATGTCTCTGTACGGATTTCCTGGGAGATTCAGCGTTTGGGGCCCGATATTGGGGACAAATTACAGTATCCTTGCTGAAAGTCTGAGAAAAGGAGGAGAATAGTGCTTTTCGTGAGCGGAGAAAGCCGGTTTGGATGATTTAAGTATGCGGTAAAATAAATGAACACTTTGTATAATTGGAAAAATTACAGTTACTGAACGATATCAAAGATCTCTGAGATGTATTTTCCAGAATACTTTTGTAGTTTTATTGTGATTCTCCAGGAAAACGCATGTACGGTATTATATATAAAAAAAAATATATATATATATATTTCTATATATATAACGCAAGTACGGATTTAGTTTAGTTTAAAATATTTAAAACACCTACTTCATGCATGCATGCGCGGTAAGATCTCCTGTGACTGACTACTCAGTTTTGTGTCACACTGCACCTTATCGAAATACTATATATAGCACCTTTCGAATATCGAGATATTCGAAATGGCTGGATGCTTTCCGGACAGACCTCGTATTTAATATTATAATATTAATGCGCATTATTTCACTCTCCATTAACAAAAGCTTTTATTGAATGCTATTTAAATTTAATTTAAGAAATGTGTAGGCTTCATTAAAACAATGGTACATTTTAAATAATCTATGTCAGTACATTCAACATTATATAACTGACTGGCCTGAGCTATAGAAAAAGTCAAATTTCTATGTTCAACAGAGAAATAATGATAATTTCACTTGAATATTATCATTGCATATATGTTTATAAATTTCGCTTTTTAGTAAACATGTCACTAAATGTTTAGTAGATAAGACCAAGGTTTAATTTAAAGCAGTTTAGTCTAAAAAAGAAAATCCCGCTCGAAATTTACTTCCTTAGGAATATCTAGGAAGATTTGAGGAACATCAATATTGTGTTATTTGTGTTATATAAATATTGAGGGAACAACACATACCCTGATAAGTGGATTTCATGCACCGCTGGGCTTAGGACTTTGTGAGCTCTACCCACACCTATCCTACCCACTTTTGGATTTATGGCTGAGGAGGTGATTTTGATAAATATTGAAATGTTTTTCGGTAGTAATCATAGTACCTGCAGAAAGGCAATTTTTTTCAACGCCACGGAATTATTGTCGCACTCACGTTACTTCGTACTTACGGGGCAGTTTAGATGGCAGTTTGAACAGTAAAACAATTTACGCAAAATTCAGTTTTTTAATGCCTTTCAACAAGAAAGTTTAATTCAGGATGTAAATGATTTAAAAAAAATGACCATGGCGATGTTGTCCCATCAATAAACTTTATTATTGAATTAGTTCATTGATAATTTGTTTGGGCTGCAGCGACAAAAAATCGAAATTATCGGGGTTCAAAAATTTGGGCCCTTTCCTGAGAAGTCTGTAATATTCGATGTAAAACAAATATATATGGTGGTTTCGTTTATCAGGAAAAGTTACAAAGTTAGCGATGAATGTCGCTTTGTATCATCTTTCAAAGAGTTTACGGCAAATCCCAAAACGGTACATTTAGTTTTGCTAAGCGTTGGCATGTAGAAAAATACGGGAAATTTCATAGCATTATGTTCATCGGCCTAGAAGGAGATTCTATCCCAGTTCCCTTGATACCCGGCCGAGTACTTAAGCCAGTTAAATCACCGAAGCATGCGCTATGAGTACACTGGGACTTTATAAAGAATTTAAAGGAGCTTAGTGTTACTACGAAATACCTTTCATGCAATTTCTACGAATAAAATGAATTCAGGTTTATAAATCATTATTTGAGTCGGTATTAAAATAATATTTATTTTGTAATCATTGGAAGTAAAATATAGGTAATATTTGAGTTAACATAGTCTCCATAATGTACTTATGAGATTACTTTTCGAGAAAAAACGCGAGTTAAGCCAATTTCATTCAATTTATTACAAACGCAACTGTGAAAATAGAGTATAGTATTAATGGTTTATCTTTTAGATTTTCCATCGCATATCAAAATATTTTTAGAAAAAATTTACATTTAATTGTTGTTATTGTAAAGCATTTGATTGATTGGAGTGCTTCCTTTATTTTCCTGAGTGATAAGTTATTGCATTCAGCTTGGCTTTAAATATTTTATGGAAGCTTGCGGGGAGTAATGATGCTTTCCTTTATTTACGTTAAGCCAATTTTGGCATTTTTGCCCCTCCCTCCTTTTTAAGGACTCGCAATGCATAACTCCTCTCCCCAGTCAATATCAAGAGTAATGATATCTCAAGTAAGCACCTTTTCATAAAAATTGAAAGGAAATTTACGTTTAACGAAAGTGGATTTTTAATTGTATCTACTGATCACGTCAATTATGCACTTGTACGGATACAATTTGACAGGCAATCTGTTTTATTAATTAGTGGTATTAGAATACATAAAGTGTAATGGATCAAGGAAACAGCATTAAAACTCTTTTAATTGATTGATTAGTGATAAAATATCTCTGAAATTGCAGTATATTTGGCGAGTATTTACATAGTAACTTCTTTGGTGATCATGTTAATTAAAGTATTTTTCATAAACAATTGCTAAAAATAATTAAATAGTAACCTTGATGTAAGACCTGAACCTGTACCCCGCTCGTCGAAAAGTAGCGTAGTGAGTGTCATTTCCCTCATCCTCTAAAACCCTTACGTAATTCAGGGACAGTCCCTTTGTATACGTCCTTAAACTTTAGAGGTATTTAATCAAAACGTGTATACCATATAAGCATAATTTAAAAATATTTACTGATATTTTTTCTTTGCGGTGAATAAAAACAACATTTGCGTGAAAGTCATAAGGTGACTGTTTTGTATCCCCTTCCCGTATTCAGTGCTATTTTTACTTCCTTCTGCGCATCTTGCATAATATTAGACCGACTTAATTATTAGGAAATTTGAAAACAATAAGCAGCTAGATCCCAGCAAGATTTTACTCGTGAAATTCGTGGTCGCGCTCTTGGCAAGGAATATATTACGAATTTCCTTCTGCCGTAAACCACGTGCCATTATGAAATAACTGGGTATAAAATTTAAATACTATGTGATAAATTAGCAATCAATGACACAGTTCATATCCGGTGAATGACCCAACCTAGCACTCACGGTAGGTGACCTCCTCGCCCGAAGGCTGAGAGATTGAGGTCTGGTGTGGGTGTGGCTGGAGCGGCCCACAGTCCAGCAGCCTAGAGTGTTAATTTTACATTTTGTTGTGATTTAATCTGTCATGGTAAATAACTTTAAAAAAAATTGTCATTTCAGTGCAAATACCCCATATGTTGATGTAACGAATGGAGTATCTCCTCAAGCGATTATCCAAATTATGTATCCAAATATGTTGTTAAATTACGCGTACTTTCCCAATATTTTGGAGTACATAAATTAATCTTTTTGGAGTATTTGTGATGGGTAGATGGAATTGTATCACCCTCAAAGCCTTTTTAGTAATGTGGCAGTAAGCTATCCAAGTTCCATCTTACTCCCAAAAACAACTGTCAATTCTCATCAATAAATCTCATTTGAATAGAAGTCACAATAATAAATCAGTAATTTTTAATTAAGTTATTTAATTGAGTAAAAGAGTATATATTGGGTGGGTATTTTTTCTTTATTTGAGACGCTAATAATATGTCTGCTTTCAAATATTACTCGTAAATGTCAGTAAGATTTAGGTGTCGTGGTTGTGACTGCTGAGAAATTAATTTTCCGCTAAGTGATCACAAAGGGTTCTGGTGTGTTCCTATAGGATATGGGTGTGTTTCTTCTTACCATGAGTTGATTCTGGGGACAGGATATTATTATTATTATTGTTAGGCAATCTACCGGTTAAGGTAGGTTTTTGGATGGACACAACTATCAAATAAACATTTTGTAAATCCAAGCAAAACCCAATCCAGCAACCTACTCTACATCAGGTCCCTCTTCATATCTGTGTACTTCTTTTCTCCCGTCATCCCATCCAACATCCCTATCCTATTCCTGCCCTTTCCTCGTTTGCCTAACATTCTCTTCTCTATTACATTCTTCAATATTCCACTACCGCTCAATACGCCTTTCACCCATTTTTCCTGCCTCCATAGGATTTCTCTCAACAAACCCCTCTCATCACCCACCACCTCTAGTACTTCCTCATTTGTTTTCCTTTCGGTCCATTTCACCTTCTCCATTCTTCTCCACAGCCACATTTCAAAAGCCTCCAATCTACGTCTATACTCCTTCTTCAGGGACCACGTTTCGGCGCTATACATAGCTACGCTCCATATCAGAGTTTTTACGAGTCTTGTCTTAACATCCCTACTAAACGTCCCCGTCATCAACTCCCTCCTCCTTGAGAAAGCCTCCTTGCCTAGCGCAATTCTTCTCCTTACGTCCCTACCACTTTGACCGTATTGGTCCAAACCACTTCCGAGATATGTAAACTGCTCTACCTGCTCTATTTTTCCCCGCCTATTTTAATATTTAGCTTAGCCTTTTTCTTTCTGGAAAGTCGCATAACCTTTGTTTTATTAATATTGATTCTCATCCCATATTTATCGCACTGAACCTCCAATTCACTCTGCATTGCTTGCAACCCCTTGGCTGACTGAGCAACTAATGCTTGTTTATCAGCAAATCTAACCGATTTTACGAATTCTCCTCCGACTTTCATTCCCACCTCCAGTCCTTTCCATGTCTTTTTGATCAATTCCTCCACATATACGTTCCACAGCACTGGTGATAATGGGACACCCTGCATTATATTTCTTCCTAACACTGGTCATCCGGACTCTCCGTTATCCACTTGCACCTGAGTAGTCTGAGACAAGTACAGGTTGCGGATTAGTCTCTTGTCCCTCCATTCCATTCCTATTTTCTGCAATACACGCATTAATTTTTCCCAATTCGCTCTATCGAACGCTTTTTCGAAATCTACAAAACAGTCAAATATATCTTAATTTTATTCTATATTCCTCTCGATTAATGATCTCATTACTGCAATGGCATCACTCGTACCTCTTCTTTTCTTAGGATAGGATAGGATATATGTTACTGTCAATCGCCAGAGGGGAATTTTGTGAATGTTTTGAGTATTATTTTCATTGAATTTATTTTCTTAACTTCGTTTATTTTGTAAAATTTTGGAAAATTTTCTTTGCATTTTTACATTATATACGAGGTTTATTTAGATTATTCCTTGTTTGACTTGGCACTTGATGTAAAAATATTTTGTTTCTCTCACACCTTTTAAATTGAACAGGTGGTCATGGATGGTTTTCTGGATCGAAAAAACATACGTGATGCTTGGATTATTTTATCCAACACACTAAAACAATGATAAATGGAATGTAAAAAAGCTTAGTCCCTTTATATTTTTAAAAAAGCATGTTTTCCCATGGCCCCTGGGAACATTCCTGCTTTTACGCCATTTATTTAAAATTGTGGTGAAATCTGACTTCGACATAATATACACTCACTTGGGTGACCGCCTATACGGCGGTTTCAATGAAATTCCCTACGGCTATTATTGTCAGTTGTGTAGTATCTGAACATATCGGATAACAAGCACATAATCGAACACATCCCGAATAGTAAAGCTTCGTACTGACATAAAACTTTGTCATTTCCACCAGGACATAAAGGAATTCTAATTTTATGGAAAACAATTCCGGTTCACTTAAAGAAATCACGTTAACCTTTTACCAAAAATCAGTTTGAAACAGTGTTTTTACCTTATTAGAAGACTGTTCCAAACCATTCATCAAGAAAGATAATTAGCCGTGGTTCAGATGACATAAATAGCGCAAATTTATCATGTCACAAAGAAATTTGCTGTGCAATTTTGGGCTTCAAGGAATTTCCAAGATCCATCCAATTGCAATTGTCTTTGCAGCTGTCAAATCGTGTTGGCTTCATTGTTATGTCTTGGGATGAATAACTGTCGCCAAATGTTAATGAAAACTATTTCGTAGATGAAATTCTTAACACAAATTCCAATCGGTGAATTTCACTCTGGTGAGAAAAACAAGCACAAGCCATTAAAAATATATCAGACAATAATTGTATTCGCCATAAGTACGTCCTTCACACCGTTACCTTTCGTGGTATGGAAAGTCATGCCTGTGTTCTTAGTAAATTTAGAAGAATTAACTCCTTTTACTACATCTTCCAATTCAATCCCCTACTTAGGCATTCCAGATGCATACTTCTTTCGTATCTGTTATATGCATGCGTTGATTAATCGGATGGAGAAGCATTATGTAAATATCGCTTCCCCGTAAATTTAATGTAAATTAAAAACAAAGTGGAAATACTCCATGGGAAGGAATTATTTTCGCACGGAATATTTTTTCAATTGCTATAATGCTTGCAATTTTTTTTCAACATTTGGGCAATTAGAAAAGTTGGTCGAAGTGATTTATTAGGACCTCTAGTATGATGTCTTTTGATTTTTATCAGTCGGTGCAACACGATAAAGCTCGTTAGTCAGCTAGTAATGATAATAGATCACCATTTGTGAAGAAATTTCTACTGGAATTTGGACAAATCCCCCTCTGTGAACTCCATTATACAAGACGAGGTCGGATTACAAGTGTTTTTCCATAGTGGATACAAGTAGATCAGTGGACGCACTGGATCAGTGGATCTTAATCATGATTCGATCATTGCAGGAGTGCATGGATATGGCTACCTTGAGTGAACGCCTTGAGGAATGTGTAGGTTTAATCTTACTTAAAGCTGGTCCACTTTGATGAGAGATCCTTTTCTGCTAAAACAGCATACCGAGGGCAAGCAATTCGTCAGTCTGCGCCCACCCACGCTAACAGAAGATCCATACCACGGCATTCCAAACTCTCTAACTCAAAGGGAAATTTGAGCGAAGTTGAAAGGAAATGTCTTTGTTTCATTAGAAACCCTCTTAGTTACATGTTTACCTCAATTTAGAATTAAAAAAACTAAGTTTTACCTTAACTACAAGGAAAAAATAGATTGTTGGATCCAAAAAAAGGCATACAATAATTGTTGGCTTCAAAAATAGACATACCATATTCACGGAAATACTTGATGATTCCGCGCCATCGCAAAGTGGTTCGAAACCCAAGGAAATGGGCCATTGTATGAAAAAATGTTCCAATCTTAGTAAAATTTGGTGTATTTGTGCTTTGCCGATCGTAGATTACGAATATTAATTCCGATTTGCCGAAAGTGAAGTGCAAATAGTATTAAAACAATTTGTTATGCAAAAAATGACTATTATTGTATTTATATCAATTAAACATAGGTAAAAGTCGCATACTTAATTGATACTACTGAATGATAATTCATATTCACAAACAGGTTTCCGCAAAAATAATTTTGCAATTTTTCGCAAATCTTAAGAACATATTTAGCAATTTGGATGAAAATTAGTATCCTTAGGATTTAAGGGTTTTTCATTGCGAATCCAAATCTGATTTGCCAAAAGTAGTGCGAAAATCATAGTAATTGCACATTTTTATGTAAGAATGGCTGAATATTGCACTTTTAGACAACAAACATTGATAAAAGTAGTATCAAATCTTAATTCGTTTTCGAAAATTGTTTTTCGCAAAATGATTGTTTTGCGATTCTCACGAAAATTGGTATAAATAAGTTTTGAGGGTTGTGAATTACGGATATAAATGCTGATTTATCAAATATTATGGGCTAATATTATTATTTACAGTACTTAATACCATAAATAATAAGTTGAATATATATTTTGTCGGGTTAATTTAGTTGAAAATATACTCTATCTAGGGATTATTTCTTAAAAATCAATCAAAATTTTACCTAAAGAAAAAATTAAATGTGCCTTTTACAGTGGTTATACAAACCTTAAGAACCTGATATCTTACACTAAAGACAAAGTTCCCAAAAAGGAGAGGAATGGACTGTATGAATTAAAGTACTCCGAAGGTAACACGAAGTATATTGGGCAAACAGGATGAACATTTGGCGAGAGGATAAAAGATTACCAAACGTGTGTAATTTTGTATCTCTCCCACTCTTCACTCCTAGACCTACCACTCTTCCAAATCAACGATTGACACAAAAAGATGTCATTCTCTTTTCATCTCAGCTACATTTTAACCTTTTTACCCCTCGGAAAAGAAAATACTTTGTTCTTCCACACACAATGTACGTGGAAGAACAAAGTATTTTCCTTTCCGATAGGTAAAAAGGATTTAACCTTTTAATGTAGCTATGAATGTAGCTGTAGATATGAATCGCTTCTACAATGTGACGCCTTAAACCATTTTATTTTTACCCCTCCACCCTCCCTTTCTGACCAAACACCCATCGCTCTATCAGAAAGTATGCATATACGAGTATGCTACGTTTGCTTGTGTGAGGTTGACGACGTTCAACATCGAAACCTTGGGTCATGTTTTTTTAAGGTGTGTGGAATAACAAAGTCAATAATTTTATTTCAATACATTTTCCAGTCAATAATCAAGTTAAAATATATCATACATATATTTTGTATTATATTAACTAATGGAAAAAGCAATATAAGTGGTGAAAACTATTAGTGAAAGTATTTAAATGGATGATTATGCTACTGTCGAATAAAGCGCAGCCTACGAATTTCCATCGGTGAAATACAGCGAAGCGCATTCCATGAATCGGTTTTTCATCAATAATTAATGAATAGGTTTAGCTAGGGATACAAATCTTACGCCATTTTAAAGTTAATAAAATATACTAAAAGTTCCAATAACTACTTTGACCCAACAACATCCAACAAACATACTTTTTTACTATATAAACATATATTTTTTAATATATTCTACTGTTTCAGGCTTCACTTCGTGGAAGTATTTAATATCCATACCAAAAAAAGGAAAAAAATATTTGTACTTTTCCACAGATTTTATTAGATGGTACAACGCATTTCACCGACTTGCGGCATCATCAGGTGATGCCGCAAGTCGGTGAAACGCGTTGTACCATCTAATAAAATCTGTGGAAAAGTACAAATATTTCTTTCCTTTTTTTTGGTATGGATATATATTTTTTTAAATTTATAGTCTAAATTTGTAAGATTTTTAACTCCAATTATTGGAGTGGCGAAAAAACTCTGGGTTTTCTATATATATAAATGCAAATTTCATGCCATTATGAGTTGTTTCCAGTTTGAAAAATCGAAATCGGTAAATTAGAAAACTATCTGCACTGCTGCAAACCTGACGTGTATCGCTGCGCTCAGTAGATACGCGTAAGTTACCTTCGCAGCGCTCACTTTGACAGTGCCACAGACGAGCAGGTCCGCCCCTTTCGACCTATACCTGCCGCTTTCAGGCGCTCAGAGGCACTATCTTTCCAACCGAACATTCAAAATGCCGTAACTAGAAGCTTTTTTTTACCTATTTGGCCAGCTTTCCTGGGGTTTCAAACCACTGTGCATCGGTGCGCGGGTAAAATAATATTAAAAATATTTTTGTTGAACTT
This sequence comes from Hetaerina titia, assembly GCA_037158775.1. Classification (NCBI taxonomy): domain Eukaryota; kingdom Metazoa; phylum Arthropoda; class Insecta; order Odonata; family Calopterygidae; genus Hetaerina; species Hetaerina titia. Next base: position 30,241,847 of record CM073779.1, read on the forward strand.
TGTTTCTTATTTCCCTAGAGAGTAATTAGGGTGGAATTAGATTTAAATATTTAAACAATTTTAATGAGGAAAAAAGGCACTGACTATCACAAACCCGAATAGTTTCCTTGAATTAACTCAAGCAATACGGTAAAACCCGCAACCAGTGCAACTTTGATAAAAGTTGACTCTAAAAAAAATTAAACTAGGAGGTGAAAAAGAATTGCGGATTCTGGCAATAATGAAGAAATATTGTAGACAATAAAAATGTGAATTTGAAGAAACTGCGGGAGATGCTGCAACAGTGTCTTTTAACGAACTCCTCCGCTAACATGAATTTCACTGCAACAATTTCAGGATGTAAAAAGGCGAGTGATTTTTTTACTCTGTAATTTTTGCAATGATAAAAATGTGAATAAGAACCGATAAGTTAGTTTCCTGGTTCAGTATGATTTTTGTAATATTATACGGTAACGTGAAAGGGAAAATAATCTATTATCCGATACAAAGTGATAAGAAATTAGGCTGAGAATCATACGAGGGTCATCCGGAAAGTAGTACCCGTTCGTGAAATAAAGACACAAAAGTAAATATTAACAAACATAAAAAATTTTATTTGAAAGAGGATACTTTAAACTACTTCTCAACATAATCTCCAAGCAAATTAAGGCATTTGTCATAACGTGTGACAAGTTTCTGTATTCCTGCTGCATAGTCCTTCGCCGCCAGCTCATTGAGATACAGGGTCACTCCTTCTTTAAGTTCTTCATCGCTGTCAAATCTTTTTCCTGCCAAAAAGTCAAATTTTTGCATAATGCAGATGGTGTTTAACAATTTCATGAACAATTGTTCGAGAAACATTGGGAAAATGCTCACAGATGTCATCAATTGTGACGCGCCGATCGTTCCTCACGAATTCGTCAACTGAGCTCACCAGTTGGTCTGTAATGACAGACGGTCTCCCCGAACGCTCATCGTCGTGTGTGTTCCCCCTCCCCATGTTGAAGTTGCGACACCACCGCCGAACAGACGACTCGTCCATTACATTGTCCCCATACACCTCCTTTAATTGGCGATGAATATCACATGGGCGAACGTTTCTTGCATTGAGGAATTTAATCACTGCCCTCACTTCACAACTGGCGGCGTTCTCAATTTTTTTAAACATTGTAAACAATCACAGAAACAACACAGGCAATGCTAGCGTCACGCAACTTGGCTCAGAGAAGGCAGACAAGCCACTGAAGCTATCTGACCTCGTCCAGCGGCTACTCGCGTCGTCAGCACTTCATGCGGCACGAACGGGTACTACTTTCCGGATGACCCTCGTATTAAGTTTAACGACACGTGCTGGGAATGTGCGTACCACCAATGGCTGTCACATGATCCATTTATCCTACTCTCAGTCAAAATTTACCATTTTTTGGCACGATTCGACTGGTGGAAAACAACTATTAAGTAATCTTAGAGTACAAATTTTGTAAACGTTCTGAATGCTTCCGATGAATATATATTTAATCATTGGCAGTATTTTTATGACTTTCTTTGTTTAAAAATAGAAGTTTTTCATGTACGATGGCCAAAATTACACCCGTCACATTTCTCCCAAGATTTTCGGCCCCTTTGCGGGATTCTCTAATATTGAAGGCCATTTTACGATCGCTGACAACTCATAGAATTTTCTATTCTAGCGCACATTTTAACAGTTTGCAGTGACCAAAATAGAAGAACCACATTCTGAACACTTCCACAGCAGGATGTGTATTGAGTGTAGAAACGTTTAGAGAGCAAGATGGTGGCTTTACCAACCACCACGCTAGGTCGAAACGTAAGTTACTTTCTTGACAGCACTCGTAGAAAAATATGTCAATTAACATGTACCATACATCTAAATTTATACAATACAGCGCAAGCCGTCGCAAGGCCGTGTGGCAGGAGGTGGTAAGTCACCAGCCATTCTACGTTCATTCACTTTATTTCCTCATGTATCTGGCACACCGCGATCCACCACAAACTGCGTTGAAAGGGGGCGACCAAACACCAATCATGCAAGATACCTACATATATTAAAAGTATAACGTGGTCAGAAGATATTCCTATGCCCACACAAATTGGACGAGAAAATACGTTAAAAATACACAAGTACACTACATGAGCACTACTCTACATGTACATACAGGTACACTAAGCCGATATATGAAGGTTTTAAGAAATTTTTAACACATCTATCAACAAAAAACTGTTCAATGAAACACTTTTAAAGTCAATTCAAATACGACAATACTTTGTTACGTAGATGTAAAGCGGAACAAAAATAATTCCTGTAGAGCCAAAGGCCTTCAAAGAAGAGTACGAGAAAATACCTCCAAGCTACATTTTTAGTTGTGGTAAGCAATTTTTGAGCAAAATATAATTTTATCTCATTCTCTCGAAATTATGAGCCGTGAAAAATATTTTTAACGACATTTACAACTATTGAAGTTTCTTTTGTAAATCAACAAAAAGAACCGCAGGAGTTGACACAGAGCTAAGAGAAAGTTTTCTAAGAACGAGTCAAAATAGATGGAATTACAATAGCCGGATGAGCCAGGGGGTGAAAAGAGTGGCAGTGACAGAATAACGGAAAGAAACACAATTCATCTATTCATCTGCAGAATATTCCGGAGGTTGGCATCGAGAAAACACTTTGATTCCCAATTTTTTTTATCGCTGTTTTCTCATCCGTATTTCCTCAGCTTGCTCTTTTGTATCAAATACTCTAAAAAAATACATATTGAAAAAATATATGTTCATCCGTCAGACATCAAAGACGTCTCATTACGTTGTTTGAAATGTAACTTAAACGGCTTGTAATCAGAATTTCCCTCTTTCATTCAAGAAAATGAGATTTAGTACTATTTTGTGAGAGAATAAGAAGATATTATGCTAAATATTTTACTTTGAAGTTCCTATTCAAAATTTTAATATTCCGAAACCAGATTCTGGAAGGCGTTTTAAGTTACAAATTAGAAAAACTCATCAGTCTCCTAGTTTAAGATATGCTCTGAGCGCCTTTATTAAAGTACACCATTGAACTATTCTGAATTTTCCCTGATATTGTCAATAGCTCATAAGAGGAAGAGGAAGTTGTTCTTAAAAGAATGGTTTCATGAAGTGTACATCCGACCAAAGTCTTACGCCATCCCAGCACATAGTTCAACTGCTATTCAATGGGAAGAAGATTATCATGGTGACATATATATATATATACATTCAAACACGAAATACCGCCATATGGCGAATAAATATTCATTCACATTGAAATAGAGATAAGGAAAATGGTAAAGGAACACATATAAAGGACGAACACGAGAGAGGTGGGGATGGCGGATGTGAGCAGATCAAGAATGTAAAAATATCTTCCTCGACCGCGACTTGAACACGGGATCTCTCCACTTGCCGGGCGGATGCTCTAACCACCTGAGCTATCGAGGGAGCGGCGCTCCATGGCACGAATTTTCAGGACCATCTTGGCGCACACCTTGCGCATGGCCAAATCCTGTGAAATAATGCGTTGGACGTTGGATGCAGACAGACCCAACTGGTCAGCAACTTCTTCACTGGTTAAGCGTTGGTCTGTGTTCAGCACTCTCTCCACATTCATGTCGGTTCTTGCCGTCGACGGCCGTCCGGAGCGATGGTCGTCTTCAGCGAGCTCCCTGCCCTCTTTAAACAACTTGTGCCACTGTGGAACGGCTTAAGGCAGTGTCCCCATAAGACTGCTTCATCATATCGAGGGTCTTAGTTGCCGTCTTCTCGAGTTTCGCACAAAACTTCACGGAATAAAGTTGCTATAAATTCAGATTAATTTTGTTTTTCGAAAAAAATCTTGCTTCACTGAAAACGGTGTCCTCACTCAAGAACAGCCCGCAGGCGACTGAGGTTGGTGTAGGTCTGTTGCCAAAAGCCCCCTCCACCTTACCCTGCCAAGCAGACCCCCCTCCACCGCTCCGCCAGAGAAAATCAGTTTTACCACTTTTGGGTACGACCCTGTTTGTATATATAACCATGATTATATTCTTCCCCTGGCATTGCAGTCTGACCTGAAGAAGGCCTCTGAGTAGGCCAAAAGCTCAAATTCCACAAGCCTACAAAAAAAAATTTTTTTGGGAACCTTTGTGATGGTTTTAACTATATTTGTAGAGCTGAATCCAAATATGAAATCCGTTTTTATTTAACAGTTCTACTTTTTTAGACATCTTACGATTAGTTGTTTTAATATTTGATATATTCCGGAAAAAAATTTTCAAAGTTATTTCAATCTATAAGTATACTAATTTATAACCACTCTGCGGTGTTCCTTTTATTTTCAATAAACTGTCAATAAGTTTTATGTATATTTCTATATTGTAGGCCAATGAGATTAAAAAACAAAAATCGTTTGTATCGACTTCGGTAAAAGATGGCGAAATTAGTTCATAAGGTATCCGTTAGATGGCATCCACGTTTTCTGTTCTCTTATATATTATATTATTATTAGGTAATCTACCGGTTAAGGTAGGTTTTTGGATGGACATAACTATCAAATAAACATTTTGTGACTCCCCACCTAGCAAACTAATCTATATCAGGTCCCTCTTCATCTCGGTGTACTTCTTTCCTCCCTTCATCCCGTCCAATATCCCTATCCTGTTCCTACCCTTACCTCGCTTGCCCAACATTCTCCCCTCCATTACCCTCTTCAACATTCCACTTCTCTTATATATATATATATATATATATATATATATATATATATATATATATATATGTATGTATATATGTATATATATATATGTATATATATATATATATATATATATTTCCCCGGAGCGGATGCGGACTCTGACCACAATTTAGTTGTTATGAAATGTAATGTTCGTTTCAAGAAGATAAGGCAAGGGCGGCGGGTTAGGAAATGGAATTTAGAAGCAGTAAACGGATTAACGAGAAAGGAGTACCAGCAGGCTGTAGAGAAAATGATGGATGACGGTAAAGAACTGAGTACTGTCGAAGAAAAATGGGAATGTATCAAGAAAGGGATATTGGAAGCCGCTAAAGACACTATAGGAACCGTAAACGGGAAAAGGATAAGGAAACCATGGGTAACGGATGAGATGATTGCAAAGATGGATGAGAGAAGAAGATGGAAAAATGGAAACACAGATTTAGGCAAAATGAAGTACAAAGAGTTAAACAATAAATTGAGAAGGGCCACAAATAAAGCAAAAGAAGAATGGTGGAAAACGCAATGCGAGGATATGGAAAGTTTACAGAAAAAGGGTGAAATTGGTGCTCTATACAGCAAAGGTTAAGTTATTATCGGGAAGTAAGAAGGCAATATGTGTGCTAACAGTTAAAGATAAATGGGGTAAGATAATAGTTGAACCAGGAAAAATCCAAGAGAGATGGAAGGAATATATAAAAACACTGTATGGTAAAGAACTTAGGCCGACAAGGTTAGACATAGAAAAGGAACATGACGTAGAAGAAGATAGCTTAGGTCCAGGCATGCTCGACGATGAAATAGAAAGGGCAATAAAGGAGATGAAAGCAAATAAGGCTGTGGGGGTGGACAATATTCCTGTAGAAATGTTGAAATGGTTAGGGAAAGGTGGGAAGAAGGCCATATATGGACTGATTCGTAGTATCTATGAGGAAGGAATCTGGCCGGAAGATTTTGTGAGATCGGTGTTAGTTCCTATTCCAAAAAAGGCAAAGGCTTCGTCATGTGAGGATTACAGAACAATAAGTTTGATATCCCATGCAGCTAAAGTTATTCTCAGGATCATCAACAAAAGGATAGAGAGTAAGGCAAATGATTACTTAGGGGATGATCAGTTTGGGTTCAGGAAAGGAAGAGGTACGCGGGATGCCATTGCAGTAATGAGATCACTAGTCGAGAGGAATATAGAATACAATCAGGACGTTTTTGCCCGTTTTGTAGATTTCGAAAAAGCGTTTGATAGAGTGAATTGGGAAAAATTAATGCGTGTATTGCAGAAAATAGGAATGGATTGCAGGGACAGGAGACTGATCCGCAACCTGTACATGTCTCAGACTGCTCAGGTGCGAGTGGGGAACGGAGAGTCCGGATGGGCAGTGTTAGGAAGAGGTGTAAGGCAGGGTTGCCCATTGTCACCGGTACTGTTCAACGTATATGTAGAGGAAATGATTAAAGAGGCATGGGAAGAACTGGAGGTAGGATTGAAAGTCGGAGGGGAATTCGTAAAATCGGTTAGGTTTGCTGATGACCAAGCATTAGTTGCTCAGTCAGCTAAGGGGTTGCAAGCATTGTTGAGTGAATTGGAGGTTCAGTGCGATAAATATGGAATGAGAATCAATATTAATAAAACAAAGGTTATGCGATTTTCCAGAAAGAAAAAGGCTATGCTAAATATTAAAATAGGCGGGGAAAGAATAGAGCAGGTAGAGCAGTTTACATATCTCGGAAGTGTTTTGGACCAACACGGTCAAAGTGGTAGGGACGTCAGGAGAAGAATTGCGCTAGGCAAGGAGGCTTTCTCAAGGAGAAGGGAGTTGATGACGGGGACGTTGAGTAGGGATGTTAAGACAAGACTCGTAAAAACTCTGATATGGAGCGTAGCTATGTACGGCGCGGAAACGTGGTCGCTGAAGAAGGAGGATAGACGTAGATTGGAGGCTTTTGAAATGTGGGTGTGGAGAAGAATGGAGAAGGTGAAATGGACCAAAAGGAAAACAAATGAGGAAGTACTAGAAATGGTGGGGGAGGAGAGGGGTTTGTTGAGAGAAATCCTATGGAGGCAGGAAAAATGGATGAAAGGCGTATTGAGCGGTAGTGGAATGTTGAAGAAGGTAATAGAGGGGAGAATGGTGGGCAAGCGAGGTAAGGGTAGGAACAGGATAGGGATGCTGGACGGGATGAAGGGAGGAAAGAAGTACACCGAGATGAAGAGGGACCTGATATAGATTAGTTTGCTAGGTGGGGAGTCACAAAATGTTTATTTGATAGTTGTGTCCATCCAAAAACCTACCTTAACCGGTAGATTACCTAATAATAATAATATATATATATATATATATTATTATTATTAGGTAATAATAATATATAATATATATATATATGAGGTGATAAAACAGATAACACGTAAAAGGGCACTCACAGTGTAGATTATAATATATATGTATATATATATATATATACACATACATACATACATATATTACATTACACACACATATATATATATATATATATATATATATATATATATATATATATATATATATATATATATATATATATATATAAACCACAAACACAGTAATCAACCCGAAGGTCGGTTTAGTAGGTAATGGCACAGCTCACCCATGTAACAAGCCCGACGGCGTGTGAATATTCACACATCAGGGTAGGGGGGCCAGTTCCTTTTCCTGTGCCGGTTATGGTTTCCCAGGAAGATCTGGTACCCGAAAAATCAGCTAGCTTAGGTGGAGCTGCAGGTGCCCAAAGTGTCTTGCCCTGGAATCGAACCCGGGACTCTCCGGTCAGTAGTCCAACGCTCTACCCGCTAGACCACCGCGACATATATATATATATATATATATATATATATATATATATATATATATATATATATATATATATATATATATATATATATATATATATATATAAGATAACACGTAAAAGAACACTCACATTGTAGATTACACAGGCCAACAGTGTTTTAGGTGCCGGAGCTTTTAATGATGATTTAAAGAACAATTGGGGTGCTGAATCCAATTATAGCTTTTTTTAATTTAATATAGCTTATATTATAGCTTTTTTAAATTTTAATTAACACTAGTTTTTTCCTATCAGCTAAAGTTTTTAAGATATAGATATGTTGTTACTTACGTAAAAAAATCTTCTACATGATGATATGGGAATATTATATTAATAATAAAACCCACTAAATATAAAGACTTGATTTATTTCTATGGCTGTTAAATCACCCACAAACACAACAGAATTTTACAATACAATTGAACACAAATACTAAAATTTTTTGCTGTAATAAAACAAGTTGAAAAGAAAAAAATACATAAAAACATCAATTAACACATCGGAAGCTTCTTTTGCGCGATTTCCTTGAGTGCACTTTGTTCAAACAGTCTCGTTTTAAGCACCAGCAGTAATCTGCCATCATATGGTTATCCCATCTTCCTTGGTAGCGAGCGTTTATTGTTTTTATATCCTGGTGAAATCTTTCACCTTGTTCTTCACTTGTGTCTCCTAAATTTCCAAGAAAATTGTCTATCTGGCTGTGTAGGTAGTGAACTTTTGTGCTCATATTACACCCAAGTGAAAGTTACTGATCATAATGTTTACCAGCTCAATATAATTTTCACTTTTGTGATTTCCTAGAAAATTTTTTATGACCTCAACAAATGACATCCAACTAATTTTTTCAATCTCATTCATTGACTCGACAAAAGCAGGATCCTTTGTATGTTGTCTGATTTGTGGCCCCTCAAAAATACCTGCTTTACGTTTTTCAATACTTTTATGGGGCACCTTTAGTTTTAGGTATCCGAAGCATGGTCCATCCTTGTCAAGAGGTTTTACAAATTACTTCATTAGGCCTAGTTTAATATGTAGAGGCGATAAGATGATTTTCTCTCTTTCAACTAAAGATTCAGCAATGATGTTTTCTTTCCCAACAACCAAGTTTTCTCTCTTATGCCACTCCTTCTTAATCGAGTGGTTTTGTCTGTCCCTGCTATCCCAGAGGCACAAGAAACAAGGATATTTTGTGTAGCCACTTTGCTGCCCAAGAAGAAAGTTCACCATTTTTAAATCTACACAAATCACCCAGCGATGTTCCTGGTATTTTATCTTCTGTAAGACCAATGCTATTGTATCGTATTCTTCTTTCATTTTAGTTGAATGAGCGATTGGTATTGCGCCAAACCTGTTACCATTGTGAAGAAGTACACATTTTAAACTACGCTTGGAGCTATCAATAAACAAACGCCAATCACTAGCATCATATTGTGACAGTAGCCCCATTTTTTCCAAAAGACCCTTAACGTCTAAACAAAATGTAAGATTGTCTTCTTGAGTAAAGAAGGGTAGCATATCCTTTTCCCTTGTGCGATAAAAACTCATTTTTGTACCGGGTTGCAGTAAATTCTTTTCATGCAGTTTTGATGCTAGTAGTTCGGATGCTTCCTTCGATAAGTTCAGTTCTCTAGCAAGATCGCTTAGTTCATCTTGATTAAATAGTTGAGGAATTGTTGATACCCCCTCGTAGTCACTGCCACTATCGTCAATAGAATGAGAAATGTTTTCAAATAACTCAAATTCTTCCTTAGATATATCTGGTAACGTCTGAAATATTGGGATCGGTATTTCTTCTGAATGGGGTACCGGGCGTCTAGCTGAAGGCAAAACTGGATATGTCCACTTGTGGCGATTTTTTCGATTAATTCCCGAAACATTTACTATGCAAAAATGACAGTCGTCAATATGGATCACAGGTTCTTTCCACACCATTGGCACACCAAATTTTAGACTTTTCCTTTGTCCTGTTGTCCATTGCCGCAGATGTTCAGTACATGTTTTACACACAAAATGCGGTGCCCATGTTTTATCTTGGTCACCATGCTTAACACCAAAATATCCCAAGTATGCACGTTTCACAAAGTCTGTAATATTTTTCCTATTTTCTTATAACATATATTTCCCACAAACGTAACAAAACACATCAGGATCATTAGCACAGCATCTTCGACTTGAGCTCATTTTTAGATGATGTTTTACAAAAAGTTACACTTTGAAGTAAAGTCCGTCCACCTGCTCCAAATAGCCAAGGGCAACTAATGAAACAAAAATGGCTGTCAAGAGAACAGAAAATGTGGATGCCATCTAACAGATACCTTATGAACTAATTTCGCCATCTTGTGCCATATCTCGAAAATTTTATATCCATCTCGTGATGGGCTGAATAATAATGAAGCAGTATGCAGTAGATTATGCGAGATTGTCCTCCGAGCAGTCATATGATCTTCCGACAGTACTTTGGTGACCACCTTGGCACACACGATTCTTATGACTATATCTTCTTAAAGAATATGATAAATTGTAGACCTCGGAATACTGCGCTTATCCGATAAAATTCTGGCACTCAGGCATCCATCGGAATGGATTTTGTCTCCCACTTTTTCATATCGCACGTCGTTGACATTATGTCGTTGACAGACGTCAAGGGCATTCGTTCTTGTCATCCACCCATGGAGTACAGGTTATCCCCGAGATATGATAGAAAAGCGTTCATGTACAAAGCTCGAAAAGTGAATATTTGAATGTCGTTTTGTCCTCCTTTTTTGTCACGTGTCTTAACTGGAGGATAAAGGAATCTTATATCTGCTATGAAAGAAATATTTCATATTCAATATCGTGCTAATTAAAGGTAAGCTGTGATTTTGTTATGGTATCCTGTTACAAAGTTACAAGGAAGTATTTGCAGTGATAAATATAAACAAAATAAGCGAATTAAATTTCAAAGATATTTTATTCGCGGAATACAGAATTCAGTTAATTGATCCACTTATTCGTGAAGATATTCTTAGACTGGTCGAAGGCTGATTGGGGTTCAATAAATCGTGACAAAATTTTCGAATTGGCCGAAAATCGTATGTTCTCTGTTTTCAGTTTTCAATTCTTCGATGAAAACACCGATAACAAAAGCTCATTATGTCATGGATAGTTTAATAGGCGTACACACAGTGTATTCTCAATGATGTTGTGGTGCAGAAACTGTGTGAAGCACGGTAATGGAAAGTTAACTACTTCATAGTTTAAACGGAAGACGAGATTGAAAAAAGTGTGAGAGTATAAATAAAACGACGGCAGAAGGGAGTGAAAAAATGTGCTGTGAGTAAATACGTAATAATTAATGAGAGCTCAAATATTAAACAACGCACGTTAATCAACCCTAATTTCTGTAAAGTCGCGCACAATGGAGCCACTGATTGAACAGGTTTAAAATCAGAGCAGAGGCAAGAAAAAGATCAATTGGAATATACCGCGGAATGCTGGAGCGCGATAAGATCGCAAGAGTCATTAACGTATTCTATGGCAAAGGAGTACATGAGAAGAAGGTTTTGATAAATTTAACCTCGCATTATCCGTAGATTGGAAAATTTCGAAGTCAGATTCGAAGAGAGATAGGAATGTTCGGAGGAATTTGGGAAATGTTTCGCGGAGGGATACTGAAGCTAACGGTCGAGACCACGAGGAAATTGAGTGCTGGAGGCTGGTAGGTATGGGAGGCTTTTAGAAAAGACTATGCCACGGGAACTGAGACCCAAGGAGAACGTGCAGGAAGACGATGTGTTAATTTATTATGTTTGGGGGAACAAGAATTTACACGCACGTGAATTTAAACGCGGTCAGGGAAGGTATTGAGGACATTGATTATCGGGCTAATAACGGATAATTGGAAAAGGTTAGGAATACGATATCATCAAATAATGTCAAAATGGAAAGGCATAAATTTTGAAATTTGTTAAAACAGGGGGGAAGATATTTTGTCTATACAATTTGCATATGAAGGAAGCGTTCCAATTAACTCAGCTGTGAATTGCTTTATAGTATCTTCATTTGGCCGTAACAAGTACTTCGCTATTATTTACTTAATTAAATTTCTGTCATACTCGGTGTTGATCGTCTATGGATTAGACATAAATATCATTATATCCTCATTACTTTTGCCTGAAGGATGAACGCTACGCATCTCAAGCTTTGTCTTCCCGAAGTGTTTCATTAAAATAAGTTGGGTATTGAAAATTTCCACAGATTTTCAGTGCTATATTGACTATTTTACTACATAAAAAATTACCTTATTTTGAGCCATTCGGAATCACTACTGATTGATAACGATGTGTGCTGCTCTGTGTGTGAAAAATATTTTTTCTCACAAAATCAGTTTTTTCGATCTCAATAAATTTATAGAAAAGTATATCCAAATCGGGCAACATATTTATTTAATATTTTATTGTTATTTTACTCTATTCATGAAGAAAATAGAATACCTAACTCTCTGTGGACTTGCCGTGAACTGTCCTTAGACAATAAATTAATTTTCAGATTTAACTACAATTAAGGTTCCCCAATTTTCACTCTTAAAACACTTCAGTATTTATATTTTATATATATTGTGAAGGGATATGCTTCTTGTGATTTAATTTAAGCTATTCCACTGATTTGTGACGTAATTACCTCTGACATCATTTGGTACAAATCGTAACTTCTTTGTATTTATGCGCTACAACCCGCCCAAGGTACAAACCCTACTTAAGGCCGAGGCGGGAGGCCCAAATGATATTGGTGGTTCTCACCCAGGCTAAAACTTTAAATGCTTGAAATTATGTATTAATATTTTTGCAAATTCCCCGTCGATGAATCTGCAAAATCCACAGCCATATGTTGGATTCCGAGTTAGGGATCTCGATGCCGTGGTTGCTAATTGAAACCGTCTTCTCATGTGCCGTCACCACGTAATCGTATCTCGCCGGTGTAGGATATTCAGTCGAATTCCAAGAGTTCCTCGGTCCCTGTAGAAGAGCACCACAAGCTCAGCAATCCACCCACCCGATAAAACTTTTAGCTGTGAACTTCTTGGGCGCTCTTCATAAAAACGATACTCAAAACCAGCTCCGAAAGTCTCTCCTCTCTTCCTCCGTGAAATTCCTTCTTAAAAGAGTTCAGGTGATCTCAGCTGTCGGTCGTTTCCCTTCATATTGCTGTGGGAGCTTCCATGATTTTCCAACGAAAGAGGGTGTCAACGGCAGGGTGTAGTTGACACCATGACCCAGTGGGAAATCCGCGAAGATTTTACCGCAGTCGTATGCCGGGAGAACAAAATCTTACACGCATCCATTCACATTGCTATTATGACTAAAACTCAGTTGACATGCCGGAGTCTAGAGGTCTTCGAGGAGGTGTGTCTCACAGATTATTATTATTATGTATTTATTTATTCGAAATCACTATTAGGCTTACGATTATGTGACAAGGTTGGAATTCATTTGAAGGGTCATTCAAACTTGTAATTATTTCACCTCTTAATTCTATTTAATAAACAGTTTGACATTGATGGACGCGGGATTTAAGCATTTTCAAAGGAATGAGTTACATTATTTTATGCGCTTATCAATAAATGAATACTTTCCTATGTTTTCTGCTTTCTCTTTTCGATTTTAAATATATGATCGTTTTTTCCTATCAATATATATTTTCCTAATCTGCAAGTAATCCAATAAGACTGATAGAATATTATTGTAAATGAAATTGAATGGGGAAATGATATGAGTAAAACTCTAAATTTCGACCTTCACGATTAATTTTATTGATTGATTGATATTTATATCGGTGTTTAGCCTCGTGCTATATGGATAAGAAATTACAAAGCACTTGATAATTTCACACATTAGTGTTCGCGATGCAACCGGGTTTGGCGTGTAGGCGTAGCTAGCACATCAGCATAAAAACGTGCATACAAATCAAATGGGGCAGACAGAAAACTTTTCCTAAAGTTGACGTCTGTGAGCAAATTCGGCTGTAAACTCAATGCTTCGTGTCAACTCATAAAATGCTTTTAAATTCTTAAAAATGATATTCTGTTCAGTTAAACCGGACATTTTAGCAATGTTCAATGGTTTCCATTTCTCACATTTGTCCTCAACCGATTTGGTCAGTGAGGTTACTACGAATATCGCGCAACCTCTGAGTGTCTACCCCTGGGAAGCCCTTCAGGAATGGCTCCTTGGATACTCACACGCACTCCACACACTTTCCCCATCGGACCCTCCCGCCGTCAACCCGCACACCCAAAGACCCCCTTCTGTTTTGGCCGTCTTCCCAAACCCTCGATTGCAATGGGGAGACTGAGGAGGACTCAGAAATGGTTGGTTAGGTGGCGACCCCCTCCCCTCTGCAAGGTTTAGAGGGAGGGAAGGGGGGCAAAGGCGACCCCCTCGGGGAGGCCGATAATAAGGCGGCACACACTCGTTAAACGAGCTGACCGCCGCCACCTTTGATGACTGGATCGATGGCCACTAATCCAATCGATAGAGGATTAAGCCTCCCCCGTTCCCCTCCTACTGCTAATCCACGCCAAACCACCCTGGCGGGGGCAGCCCGCCCATCGCTTGCCTCCTCAATCCCCGGCCCTCCTTCCTGCTCGGGCGCCAAACGGTCGCACGGCGGCCCGCCTAACCCCTGCCTGGGGGTTGCGGATGGCGCGCCCGACGAGGGGCCAGCGCTCTCCCGGGGTGCGTCCCAGGAGGACGCGCGTCCCGCCGCCGAGGGGGTCGGCGGCACGGATCCCCATCCGATCTGACGCACCCATCATTATTTCCGCCGCATACGAACCCATAGGACCTCGCCGCGGAAACGCGTGGCGTGCATTCCCTTGATCGAGTATGTGAGACGCTCAGCGGGAGGGGAGTAACGGAAATTGGAAGATCGATGAGAATGCGGTGTTCCGGGAAGGATAGTCAAAAAGAAGGGTCCAGTATCTTAGGGAAACATTGCTGAGAGATATGCGGACGGCGGGCATATTTCACTGAAATATGCCTGTCATGAATGACCGTGTCTTCTTGATATGAGCGATGGATTAGAGAGTGAGCGTGAGCATATGTACAGGGTTCGTCCGGAAAATAAGTTTATGATGCTCATTGTCTTTTTTGACAAAAGGGGAGTCGTCCACTAAGAATTTGTACCTGAACGACAAACTGTAAATGCTGCATTTTACGTCCAAGTGCTCGACAGGCTTCGAAAACGAGTCGCCCGCGTCCGGCCAGCGATCAAAAGCATCAGGGAAATGCGCCGTCTCACACCGCGCTTGTCGTGTCGGACTTCTTGGCCAAGCACGGCGTGGCAACGCTGCCGCACCCGCCCTACAGCCTGGACTTGGCACCACCGGACTTCTTTCTGTTCCCGAAGGTAAAGAGGAGTCTGAAAGGAACGCGATACGGGACTTTGGACGCCGTCAAAGTGGCCGTGACGACGTGTCTTCGAGAGGTTCCCGATGATGCCTTCGCGGGAGCGTTCCAGGAATGGGAACGCCGCTGAAACAAGTGTATCGACTCACAAGGGTCCTATTTTGAGGAATATTAGCTTAAGATATGTAAAAGTGTAATAAATTTTTTTTCCTGAGCTCAGTACACTTATTTTCCGGACGAACCCTGTATGCAAGCAAAAGAGTTAATTTTCATTGTTAATGAACTTCTTATTGCAAAGTATAGCAAAGTATTACAACGATGGAGGGTTCCACGTTTTAGGCAAATATTGAATTGTCTCTTGCGAACAGATTGTTCCGCTAAATGTGCACTTCATTTGATAAATTGTCACTTGACTTCCAGCACATAGTTGTTTTCTAAGGGTAATCCTTGGTGTCCTTCAGTGAGACATGTTGGCTTTAAATATTATTTGTAAAATCGTATATCGCACTGTAAATGGTATAAAGGTCGGTAAACGCATTGCCAACAGATGTATATTATGACAACTGCAAAAAGGTAAATTTTCTTAATTAAAACATTATTTCTAGATTATAAATTTGATTCGGAGGGGAATTCGTAAAATCGATTAGGTTTGCTGATGACCAAGCATTAGTTTCTCAGTCAGCCAAGGGATTGCAAGCATTGCTGAATGAATTGGGGGTTCAGTGCGATAGATATGGGATGAGAATCAACATTAATAAAACAAAGGTTATGCGATTTTCCAGAAAGAAAAAGGCTAAGCCAAACATTAAAATAGGAGCGGAAAAAATAGAACAGGTAGAACAGTTTACATATCTCGGATGTTTTTTGGACCAATGCGGTCAAAGTAGTAGGTGCGTAAGGAGAAGAATTGCGCTAAGTAAGGAGGCTTTTTCAAGGAGGGAGTTGATGATGGGGACATTGAGTAGGGATGTTAAGACGAGACTCGTAAAAACTCTGATTTGGAGCGCAGTTATGTACGGCGCGGAAACATGGTCGCTGAAGTAGGAGGATAGACGTAGATTGGAGGCTTTTGAAATGTGGGTGTGGAGAAGAATGGAGAAGGGTAAATGGGCCGAAAGGGAAACAAATGCGGAAGTACTGGAGATGGTGAGTGAGGAAAGGGGTTTGTTGAGAGAAATCCTATGGAGGCAGGACAAATGGATGAAAGGCGTATTGAGCGTTAGTGGAATGTTGAAGAAGGTAATAGAGGGGAGAATGTTAGGCAAACGAGGAAAGGGCAGGAACAGGATAGGGATGTTGGACGGGATGAAGGGAGGAAAGAAGTACACAGAGATGAAGAGGGACTTGATATAGATTAGTTTGCTAGGTGGGGAGTCACAAAATGTTTATTTGATAGATGTGTCCATCCAAATACCTTAACCGGTAGATTACCTAATAATAATACATTTGATGTTTTTATAACCGGAGTTTGATGTTACTTCCATGCCGTGGTTCAATATTCAGCCGTCGAAGATTCAGTCATACAGGTAGTTGATGTTTTCAGTATACAATATTTGTGTTTAGATAGTTGATTGGTTATTATCGCTTATTTATTTGGAAAGCTTAGAATGATACAAATGCTTCCTCTTAAAGTGAGAGAATGCGAGTATTTCAGTTCCTTAGCCTGAATTCCCATTCTGTGCAGAGTTAACTGATGCTACATCCAATTTGGATTCGATAATGGAGATCACCTACATGTATGTAATTGAAATAGAAGTCAATCAAGCTCACAGGGTGAGTATTTATTATAGGAATTCACTGATAAGAGTTTAAAATAATTTTTTTGGTAGAATATATCCAAGAATTCGATTTCATATTTTTCAAAATTAATTATGGAGAATATCCTAACTTGCGAGGTTGCTATTAGTGCTGGGTAACCTTACTTCACATTGAAGGCTATTGAACCAGATGTGTTCATTCTCTATCTGCAATATTCTCTAATATGCTGTGCAACAAAGTAGTCAAGTTTAATATTCATTCTTGAATAAAACGTTTTTAATGACTTTTTTTAAATGTTTGGATTGATCAATTTAGCCATTTTAATCGCTAAACCCTTTTCAGATTTCTTTCTACTTTCATTAAACATCTAAATACATAACGCTGTTAGCGGCACTCCAGCAAAAAAGCCAATGAAAATGTAATTTGTAATACATCATGGGTTCTCCTAATTAATAGAAGTTTTTCCGGTCCACATTAAATCAATTCCTTTAAATACGCGGGTGGTAGATTAATTTGATGAAAGCTTAATGCAGATATATTATTTATCGTATTGTATATATATATATATATATATATAAACAAAATATCCTTATATTATATATATATTTGTATATATATATGTAAAATACGATACGATATATATACAAATCCAATATAATAACAAATCAAATACGACAAATCACATATCAAATACGAAATCCCGCCATACGGCGCACAAATATTCATTCAAACATTGAAATAGGTGAAAGGAAAGGGGATAGGAAAACACATAAAAGGCGAACACAGGACATTTGGGGAAGGCGGATTTTGAGCAGATCACAAATTTAAAAATATTTCCTTAATCGGGATTTGAACACCGAACCTTCCACTTGCCGGGCGGATGCGCTACCAATTACGCCACCCTAATTTACACTGAGATCTGCGATGTTTTTAAAACGCCCAAGTGCTCCAAATCATTGGCCAAAGGATGGCTTTAGGGAGCTGTTTCACTCACCAAAGGAGAAATAGACAATACATAAAAGAAGAGGGCACAGTTGGTTAGAAAGCACATAGTATCATAGAGAATAGGAACAGTACGTTTCATGGCACGCATAGCCAGAAGAAGAGATGAGCCACATTGGCCAAATACACATTCAAATACGTATGTATGTATATATGTAATATATATATTCAAATAAGTAGAGATAATATTGTATTATATTACATGTGTTTCTATATAACTTATCAGAAAGTCAAACGGACGTGAATAATAATATATTTGAAGTTAACACTAGCGAGCAAAGATAAAAACGCAGAAACACACCAAAAAGAAAAGGAACTCACTCGTTATTTTAATTTTAGGTGGCATATGCCATCTTTCTCAAGGAAGAGAAGGAAGGAACTGAGAAGGTTATAACAGAAGGGATCGGGGACTCGGGATGAAAGGAGAATGAGGGGAAGTGTTTACGAGGGGAAGTGTTTGGAGGAGAATTTTAAGAAATGTGTAAATACTATGGATGGTGTTGGGAGCGGAGGGGGGATGAAAATATCTGAATATTGGCGTAATTAATGTCTAATATGCCTGGTTCAGTCCAGATATTAAGAAGCCGGATAAATGCCTGCTCTATAGTTTTGATTTTGAGTGGAGGATAGGAGGGATGCTAAAATGGAGACATTATAGCATTTATCAAAGGGATTGGTTTGTTCGGAGGTGTGCTTTTTGATTGGGAGCAACCCAATTAGGGAATAATTCTTGATGCCTGATGCTTATTAATTCTAATATTTAAGAGTGTGGTACTTAGTCCAATATAAAAGGCAGGGCATAGTTGGAACTTTAGAAGGTAAACTGCATTGTTGGAGTACATGAGGAGTAGGGAATATGTGGGAGAGATTAAAAAGGCGGGTGGGAGATGAATGGTGTTTGCGTTTTGAAAAAAGGACGTGTTTTGCAGCTAGGTTTATTGTACGGCTTTGGGACGGGGCGGGGATTTAAGGGGTAGATTTGTTGATTTAAGGAGATCTAATAATCTGGCAGAGTGTTTGAAAGTAGCGGAGGGACATTCGGGAAAAAGGTTGGTGGCGAAATTATGCTTTGGAAGACAGGGTAGAGTTCTCAGTTTCTCTTTCTCTCTTACTCAGGATTGATCTCAGAGACTCTGAGCCAGGGAAGAATATCATACAAATCAAAAGGGGGTGGGTTTCTACAGTGGTGGAAGTTGGGGCGTGTAAACATGTCTTCAGATTCTTTTGTTTAGGAGGGATTAGGATTCACCACGCTGGTGGATGAAATGGTGTAGATTTGAGATGAATTTGTCGAGAGAGTCGGAGTGATTGCAGATTCTCTGTCCTCTTATGGAAAGGGAATAAAAAATGGAGCGTTTGGTGTGATATGGGCCCACGCTGTTATGATGTAAGTATTGTTGTTTGTTGGTCGGTTTTATATGTACTGAATTGTGGAACTTTTTCCATTTTTATGTAAACGTACAATTAGTAGTTAGAGTCTTTAGACGTCATCACTTCCATTTCCAACGTTTTAGATGGAAATTACAACTAATGCGACTTAACCGAGTAGAAGTTTTAAAAATCATAGCTGAGAGATTAATTGAAAAACAACTTAAGAGGCAATACATCCACATTGTATTAGTTGTGAACTATTTTGTAACATTTGAACCTTATTTAAGATAATGGCTGAATTCAGCCAAATAGAGTTTATTTATTCGTTGGATGAATATGGATTCTTCATATTACTCTAAAGACTATATTTCCAAAAATACAGAATTTCAAAATAATTTATTGTAATAATTTACACTCCGCTGTCGTCGTAACGTCACATCCTGCTCACTCGTGTATGAAATTGGTTTATAGGCAGCTCCTTAAATTGATTATGTGTTTCCGACATTAATGAATAAGCTGCCCAATAGTTGAATATGACCCACAGTTCATAGTTTTCCGTGATATAGTGCGTAGTAGATATTAAATATCTATCAAAACATTGTTGGGCCCTTTTTAGAGCTGAACACTGATCATAATATAGGTATGCTATGGACTAAAATATAATTAAACTGTTTATGAAGGGTACTGGGAAAAATGAATGATACAAAAAATGATTCAACACCGATGACACGAATGTAAAGAAAGAATCACTGTTCTCAAAACAAGTTTCCTTTTGAAGGCAATTAGAAGGTAATACTAAATTACTCGTCTTCTGATTAATTTTAATGATTCATATATTGTGTTGTCTTTATTAAAGCCGGGTGTAATTTCTTTCCATTGTATCAATTAATTCATTGTAAACTATTCCCATAGAATATTTTAGATTTTCAATATGTCCTATTTTTCCAGAACATTTAAGTGTTAAAAAAATAGATATGATGAAAAATGCAATGATCAACAGATAATTAATTTCTATTCCTTCGAGCCATTCTCACCCTCTCAAATACTTCAATGGACCCAAAGCCTGGTTCGGGTCCAAAACATCTCCGCTCCACGGGGCTCCACTGTTAATTAATATCTCTCGCAGGCCGTGGCCGGGGTAAAGGTCCATTAGTCAGCAGGAGGCCAAAACAAATTGGAAGCCGTCCGTCCGTGGGGGCGATAGCCGTCGGGAGGTCACTCATCCGATTCAAACTCATCGAAGAAGATTTAGTTTACAATGTTGGCTCAAGAGAGAGGTCACCTGCATCACCCACAGTATGTGTGAGTCATTAGAAATAGGAAGAAAAGAGAAAGGCTTTGGATACATAAAATTTATCGTTACATTCGAAGAAAAATATTTGCTCGTGAAATTCAAAATGCCCATTTTTTAATTAATATATATATATGTGTGTGTGTGTGTGTGTGTGTGTGTGTTGTGTAAGTATTATATGCATGTAGATTATTCTACATCTACATCTACATAAGTACCCTGCGAGCCACCAAAAAGGTGTGTGGCAGGGGGTGTAGCACCATGAGGGAAGGGTAAGGGTTGAGGGGGTTGGGAGTTAGGTGAGGAAAGGTGGGGGGAACCTGTAGGAAAAAAAATATATATATACATATATATATGTATATATACACACATACATATACATACATACATACACACATGTATACACATCCTCGCGAAGTCCCTAACCTGTACGTTAATACTTATTGTAATGAACTAAGTCCTGGGGAATTTCGACTACGAGCATTCTGTTCCCTTATCGTTCTTGGAAAAAATGACATTTTAAACCTGTCAGTCTTGCAGTCTATTTCTCTAGTCTTATATTCGTGATCCCTTCGACCGTAATACGTTGGGGTTCGTATTATATCCTTGATGTCATCGGAAAAGGGCCCATCTTTAAATGTTTTTAATAAGTTTAATCTATATTGGAAACGCCGCTGTGTAAGAGAATCCCAACCTAAACTGTCTAACAAAGTGGATACGCTGCTGAGTTGGTCATAACAATGTTTGACAAATCTAGCCCCCCTCCGCTGAACTCGATCTAATTCCGAAACCAAATTTATGTTGTGAGGATCCCATATACTGGCAGCATACTCTAGGTGGGGCCTGACCAAGGCAAGGAAACATCGTTCTTTCACCTTTTCGTCGCATTTACCTAGCACTCTTTTCACAAATCCCAATTTTTTATTAGCACGACCGCATATTTCTCGTATGTGTTTTCCCCAGGACAGATCGTGAGTAATTGTTACACCCAAGTATTTAAAGGAATCTACCCTCGCGATTTTGGTTTGTTTCACTTTGTAACTATAAGGGAGGGAATTACTCTTTTCCCAAAAATGTATTACTACGCATTTTTTAAAATTCAATTCCAATTGCCATGTATCGCACCAATTTTGAATTGCATCTAGGTCGTTGGCTAACACGACTCTGTCTTCGTGACTTCGGATGTCCCCATAAATTACTGCATCATCGGCGAAAAGACGGAGCTTGCTATTAACTACGGTACTGAGGTCATTTATGTAAATAAGGAAAAGGAGGTGGCCTATGACACTTCCTTGTGGTACCCCCGACGTGACCTTGACAGTATCGGATGATACACCGTCCAGGACGACTGTTTGGACACGATCACTTAAAAATTGTTTAATCCAGTTAATAATACTTTCGTGTATTCCATAGGTTTCCAATTTCGCCAGTAATTTGCAATGAGGGACTTTATCGAAAGCTTTCTTAAAATCTAGGAATATCGCATCAACTGGAATATTACTTTCACCGGAGTTTAATACATCATGTACAAAAAGTGCGAGTTGAGTTTCGCAGGATCTACCCTTACGGAAGCCGTGTTGGTTATTAATTAATAAATCTTGGCTATCGAGGTGCCTCATCATGGAACTAACAATGATGTGTTCAAGAATCTTACAGGAAATGGAAGTCAGCGATATTGGCCTATAATTACTGGGGTCCTCCCTGTCTCCGTTTTTAAATATGGGTGTTACCGAAGCTACCTTCCAGCCGTTTGGCACGCTTTCTTCTGCTAATGATTTCTTAAATATTATATCTAGATATGGGGCAATTTCAGCCGACAGTTCTTTATACACACGTGCCGGTATCTCATCAGGTCCCGGAGATTTGTTGGGGTCTATGTTTTTAAGGAGTAATTCTATTCTGCGGGTGGAAATATTGATTGCTTCCATTGAATGCTGAAATATTTTCGGAAGGTTCTCGGGTGTATTTTGTGAGGATATGTTGAAAACACTCTGGAAAAATGAGTTTAATATGTTGGCTTTATCTAAACTACTCGTTACTTTATTCCCCTTTTCGATATTCAATGAGTTTATGGTGGACTTGTTTCCCTGCACTTCCCTGACGTAGGACCAAAACATCTTTGGGTTATCGTTCAAATGTTCGCCTAATTTTTTCCTTTTGAATTCCGCTAGCGCCTTCCGGAAAGCCTTCTTGGCAGTGGACCTAGATGCTTTGTAGTTCTGTATGGTTTCGTTGATTTTATCAGGGGAGGAATCTTTAACTGCATTTTTCATTCTGGCATGGCACACCCTTTGCCGCCTAAGAGATTTCCGTACTTCAGAGTTGTACCATCGGGGTTCCTTATTCTCTTTTATATATTTACTAGGTATGAACCTCTGTATTGCTGAACGTGTTATCCTAAGAAAATTATTCCAAGTATCCTCGACACTACTAGTTTTGCTTAATTCGTCAAATATAAAAAAAGAACTTTTTAATTCACATTTTAAGCCATCATAGTCCGCTTTATTGAACAAATACACCTTTCTCTTAGGTTTGTTGACTTTATCTACACTTAGAGAAAATTTAGCGTTTACAGCCCTGTGATCACTGATTCCGTCAACAACTTCTATATTTAAGACCTTTTCGGGTATATTTGTGGCTAACAGATCAAGAATGTTCTTTCCCCTTGTTGGTGAAGTGACTAATTGATGTAGGGAATTCGAGGTGAACGCGAATAAGAGGGACTCGCATAGATCCTTGTCTTTACCTCCATTTATAAAATTGTACGAATCCCAATCTATTGTGGGAATATTAAAATCACCTCCGATAATTAGGCTATGCTCACTGTTGTGGGATGTAAAGCGTTGTATCTGTTTTTCTAGGTCTGGTATTGAGTTAATGCTAACGTGGGGTGATCTATAATACGCACAGATATATATTCTTTTCGATCTGGGTGTTTTCACTGAGCACCATACAGAGTAACCGCTACTTTCGCGCCGTGGTACACTTGTGTGGTGCACCTGAATGTGATGCGACGTAACTTGGCGGGCAGGGGGGGGGGGGGGTTCGCCCGCCTTTTCAATCACTCCCCGAATTCCGGGAAACTTGGAAGGACGGAGTAATGCCATGCGCAGTTCTGAAACAACACTACTCGGAGAGATTTCAAGCCAAAATGTACGAAGTCCCACAATAGGAATCATTCCAAATACCTATTTTGGCACGTGTATTTCAGAACTCTCTTTCCCGCTACCAAAAACTTATTTCAACACTAATTTTTAAGTATATAAATGATTCGAATAAGTTATATTTTAAACAGTATGGCCAGTAACAAAGTATACAGCTAGTACCTAATATATAATATAGCTCATCTTGCTACTTAATTAGCAAATACATGATATAACTCATACATAATATAGCTAATGACGAGTCACGTGAAGTATTGGCTAGACACGGAAACCCTAAACAACAGATTTCTTACTCCATTGCGCAACGAGGATACTCAGGAGGTATGTTATCTGCTTCAAAGCAGTTCCCGTCGCCGATCTGAAGCAAAAATTCCACTTGAACAGGTGTTCGCAGGAAGTTTTAAAAGGAAGCAATTGATTTTCCAGCATTTCCCAAGAAAACAATTAAAAGCATAACCTTTATAAGTTCATAGAAATCCATCCAGGGCAAGGAAAATTCCTAAATTCGAATACTTCCGCGTCATGCCCACGAAAAAGAACTCGCTCAGGTTAACCTCGATGATACGGTACACGAAAGGGGCATGCAAAGTTGAAATAGAGGACTAGCGAATAGCATTGCGTATTGAAAGGGAGGATCTGAGAGGAGGCTCGATGGAATTACCATTCTAGTCCGATGAGGGGGAGCCGTATCTAAGTGGCCCATCAGGCAGAAACACCCGGCAAGCTGGCCGGAGGCGAGGAGAGAGGAGGAAAGGATGATGCTGACAGCAACAGAGAAAAAAGCGCTCCGAGCGGGGATATTATATACATATCTATTACATTTTTGTTACAGAGGGTTCGTCCGGAAAATAAGTGTACTGATTTTTTCCCGCCGCTCCAGGCGCGCCCAGCACCGCTCTGACGGGCTGCAATTGGAGGGGGGTGTGTTGGCAAGCGACGCTGAAAAAGGCAGTCGGCTCTGAGCTGTGGTGTAGTGAGGAGCTCTGTTAACGCGAACCTCCACGCTCGACCCACGTCACGGAACGCGATGCCGAAGTTTTTGGAGCAGCGTTATTCCATCAAATTTGCGGTAAATCTTGGGAAATCGTCTACCAAAACTGTCGGTATGATTAACTAGGCTTACGCTGAGTCAGCCATGTCCAGAAACATGATCTTTTGGTGGCACAAGATGTTCGTGGAGGGCAGAGAAGAGGTCGACGATGAACCACGGCCTGGACGCCCTCAACGACACTCACCGAGGAAAATGTGCGAAAAGTTCGCAATGTACTGAACTCTGATCGTCGTCTTAGTGTTCGGATGATAGCAGAGCAGTGTAATGTGCCAAAAACATTAGTGCACGAGATTATTAGGAACCAATTACAGATGCGAAAAATTTGTGCAAAGTTGGTGCCGAAAGTGCTCAGTGATGATCAAAGACTCAATCGTTTGGAAATCGCGACACAACTTGCGGATCACTTCAAAAATGATCCACATTTTTAGAGAACGTTGTTTCGGGTGACGAGACGTGGGTCTTTGAGTACGACCCGGAGTCGAAGAGACAAAGTGCGGAGAGGCACACCCCATCATCACCCCGTCAAAAGAAAGCTCGCATGAGTAAATCTCGGATCAAGGCGATACTCATTGTCTTTTTTGACAAAAGGGGAGTCGTCCACTACGAATTTGTACCTGTACGACAAACTGTAAATGCTGCATTTTACGTCCAAGTGCTCGACAGGCTTCGAAAACGAGTCGCCCGCGTCCGGCCAGCAATCAAAAACATCTGGCGGCTGCATCAGGGCAATGCGCCGTCTCACACCGCGCTTGTCGTGTCGGACTTCTTGGCCAAGCACGGCGTGGCAACGCTGCCGCACCCGCCCTACAGCCCGGACTTGGCACCACCGGACTTCTTTCTGTTCCCGAAGATAAAGAGGAGTTTGAAAGGAACGCGATACGGGACTTTGGACGCCGTCAAAGAGGCCGTGACGACGTGTCTTCGACAGGTTCCCGATGATGCCTTCGCGGGAGCGTTCCAAGAATGGGAACGCCTCTGGAACAAGTGTATCGACTCACAAGGGTCCTATTTTGAGGAATATTAGCTTAAGATATGTAAAAGTGTAATAATTTTTTTTCCTGAGCTCAGTACACTTATTTTCCGGACGAACCCTGTATTTATGTAGATTATCGTTAATCCCAAATTGAAAATATTAACTGTGAGTTGGAAGAAGTTTTAAAACTTAATGAAACGATTCTGTCTTGTATTTGTAATTAAATACTTAGGGAAGATGACATGAAAAATGTTAACGTTTAAAAAAGGAATTTTTGTGTAAGACATCTCATATAAGATCTAAATTGTGGTAGTAAGATTCATTGCCAATGTTGAATTTAAAGGGAAATCGGATAGTTTTAAGCTTAGAGCATTATGTACGTACTTATGTATATCACGGTTACACTTTACGGAGCAGGAATTTTTGACATGTCACCTTTGCATGAATAGAAAGCCATCCTGTGAACCGTACAATTATTCGAAGAGTACCGGTACAATCATTATGTATCGAAATTCCAACTATAGTCCTTTTGAATTACTGAAAATCACAAGCACTAAGATGATCAGAATGGTGTCAACACGCTAACGTGATCCTAAAACCAACTGGAATATTTGCTCACAGGACTGGGGCATTCTGACGGAATACGCCTAAGGTAGAATGGAAGTGCTTGTATCAATATTATCATTACAGTTATATGGGAAAGTCACTGTCACCTTCAAACATATCAGCTCACCCTCGGCACGATGATTTACGGTATCTGCTTCCATTTTCAATTAATCTTGTTAATTTACAATTATTGCTTAATAATTACGAGAATACCTCTCGGAGTAACCCGTAAACAATTACTCTGCTTTCTTGCCACTAAGATAACCCTGGATACGTGGATATTGTAAACATTAGTTAATGTCCACGAAATGACATCCGTCCATGGAAGTGATATTCCTTCTTTTTCGAACCTTCTGAAATGCTTGCATTCATCTGTTCCCTTAATATTTTTTTATCAGTAGAAAAGAGAAAATTGACTACACACTGAGATTGATTCGGAAGCTTCTGAGGCATGACGACTGTAATTGCGGACTGATCTCGTGTTCCATTGCGTACACTGCCTCCAGATAGCGTATGCTACGACCTGATTGCGTAAGACGGTACGCTTGCATCTTCATTCTCAATTGAAAGAAATATTGTTATGGGATGAAACTAGTGGGAGCAGAGCTCTCACTTTTGTGACTGTTTGGAATGAACGCTGTTTACTATGCTGGGTTTTTTCGCAAATGTGACAGAAGGCTTTTTCTATCGATGGAAAACGTAATTAGAGATGCTCACTAAGATTTCAAAGACAAATTAAAATAAGTTGGCATGCCTGCTTCGGGGGTTTCAATGAAAACAAGAAGTCTCTAAAATTTGGCAAATTCGTGCATAATTACCATCGCTCTCTTTCGTCTGTCCATCTTGCTTTATATCACTGAATAATTTCAATCTTTTTGGGTGAGAATTGTTGTAAGAGCATCTTCAAATGCAATGAGAACATTTGTCCCATTCAATATGCAGCTTCTTTCAGCGCCTTAACGTAATATTAAGGTTCATGCTTGGAAGTGCTTGTAAACTGAACAGTGTATATGAAGTATACATTATATGCATTGCTATGACACATGTGCGTCCAATATTGTGAATGGAATTATGGTCATGCATGTGCTGATGTATTTACTTCAATTTTTTACACTAATATATTATAATTTGTCTCAGTTAGCCAACAGACGTAATTAAAAGAAGACTCATGCAATTAATTTGAACACAATTTGATTCTAATACCCTCGGTATATAAAAGTCTTTTCCATTGGAAGTGACATTCATCCTTCTTCGAGTCTTCAAAAATGTCGGTATTTATTTGTTCCCTTGTTTCTCATGGCATCATAAAACCAATTCACCTACGTCCTGCTTTATCTTCAAAATTTATTTTCTTGTTTTGACTACATTTCTGACTTGATAATCTCAGAAAAATGAACCTCCTCTGTCATAAGAAATCATAATTAGTCTCAAAGCTTCTCGCCCATATGGCTGTATAAAATGTCCAACAAAGAAGAAGTTTAGTGGATGCTACTGCAGATGGGATCTATTTGGTGAAAGGCGTTGTAGTCAAAACGTAGTGGTAAGCTGATGATTTTTGGCCATTATGACCATTTTCGTTCTGTTTAATTAATTTTTACCCGTACCATCGATATCAATATATGAACCAATTATCTTCTTTCTTCCCGTCTTTCTTTCTACTCATTATTATGGTTTTCTCTCTTAAATGAAAAATGTTGTGGAGAAACATTAATCTCTTGCATGCGATCCGTTTTCATATGTGTGGTTAAAGCTAATAACAAAATCGCTGATTATTTCTGTGGTCTTTGAATCCAGAGACTTTGATTTACTATATGTATCTCGCGTCCATCGCTTTAATGGGTGTGCTTGAAAATCACCTCTTTGTGCCACTGAGACCTTAAGCAAGCAAACCCATGTTATGTATCAATAATGTCTCCATCACTCATCTATATGTGGAAATTGAGGTACATTGAAGGCTAGATGGTAGCTAGTACTACCAGTGGTAGAGTCTATCTCGCTTTCATAAATTTATATCATGAAAACAAAATTTAAACATAAACGGATGCAGAAATTTAGGTAACTAATTATAATAAATATATAAATAATTATTTATATGTTGTAAAAAATTAGGCTCTGAATTTGTAACTATTGATCAACAACTATCCTCACATTCTAGGAAAGATTTTTTGAAAGCCCATGAGCTCTCACTATTGTCTGATGATAATTTTACAGACGGGGATTAGAAAGAATTTGAAATATATGCAATATAATTAATCCGTTCTAAATATGGTAAGAGCTATACATGGCCGTAAGGTGAGGAATTAATTTCATGAAAGAGAAGGTTATATGGATTTTACTGCGGACTCCAAAATCACGAAATAAAAGATGTTTTGAACATTTTTCATCACGCTAAGTTTATCCTTTTGCAACGACTAGACATTCTCCTATCACTGGCCCTTGAGTTCATTTACATTCCTAAATTCCTTCACCGAAAATATTTCGGGTTAGAATAAAGGTTCCTGACAATTTATGGCGACAGCCATTCTATAGCCTTATCCCTTGCCATGAATTATGAACTCCAACACCGTGGGATTCTATGGCACGAGCGTGCAAACGGTGGTGGGCCCTCCTCTGAGACCTCTGAGGATGGCCCAAATGGTTCCCCTACACGGACGAAGAAGTCTATTGGATGTCCGGATTCTAGAGCAAACCCAATGGGGCTAAGGTGGGTTAGTTTTTGGAGCTGGGCTGGGAATTTCATTTTGGGTGCAGCAATGAGGGGATTGGGAAGGTCAACTATGATTGACACATTGTCGTTCTTCTATAAGCTACTTAAGAAATTTAAATAGATATGAATTTTAAACCAACCTCTCTTAACCTCCACAGAATCTCCCAAATACGAATCAATGCACATTGAGCGAAGTTCCAGCGATTAAGTTAATTAATAACTGAAAATTTTATTAATGATAGTAGTTTATCGGGAGGAGAAATATTTCTACGGCTATGGGATCTTGATGATAGAAGCAGTGGAATAAAAGAAAATACTAGAATTGATGGGAATATGGTACTAGCGGAAAATATCAGAAATAAAATGGCTAGAGTAGCCAAGAGGGAAATACGGCGAAGAGAGGATGAAGAGAGAAGGTTATGGAGGATATTTACAAGAAGAAAGGGGAAACTAATTGGACACCTCCTGAGACACAATAACTTAATGACGGTCATCAGTAAAGGAATAATGGAAGAGATGGGCCGCAAAAGTAGGCCAAGGATGAGTTACCAGACGAAGTCAATGAAAGGACCTCGTCAACTCATGGAATTATGAAAGAATGAAAAGATTGGGAAGTAAAATAACAACTCAAAGAGCTACTATACACCAATTTAGGCACTGATAACCCGAGACGACAATTTATTTCATGAAAAGGGCTCTTAAAGAACATTCGAAAACACTGGAAGAATTTATACCGTGTTAATTAGGAAACCTGATTTTCTAATACACAGTACCTCAATTCTGCGAATGTTAAATTCTAAACTTAAGTTCAATCGTTTACACCATGTAATTATTATTCAGGGTAAAAGTTTGTCCTTATGCACGGGAACAAAAAACCATAGAAGGGGCATCCATTAAAAAGAGAGGGGTAGCCTTATGCTTTCTGCTGGACATGGCACTGCGCATGTGTGAATTTCATTCCTCAATATGTGCAATAATGGGAGGAGGGAGATGTATAACAGGAGGGGGTCAGGCTTACGACTACGGCGATATCTACGTCAACAGTTCCATGGAAATAGTTCAGACGCCAGACGGAGTGAAGAAGCAAGTTTTCTAGACTAAAAGACGTTCCATAAATGGCACAAATTCTGGGCGAACTTCCATCTTCCGCATGGAAATTAGTAAATGCGGAGCGGTGTCGAATATCTCTCAGTAATCCAACTGCGTCAGGTTTGGATGTCGCTTGTATTGCCCGGCGCTCTGGAAATTTACTCTAAAGTAGCTAGGCCATCTTAGTATACTACGATGTAGGTAAATAAGGCGAGGCTCTTTTTTCATTAATCTTATATATACATATATATATATATATACAAATGTAACATTATGTACAATTGTATGGATCTACAAAACAGGCAAATACGTCTTGATTGTATTCTATATTCCTCTCAATTAGGCATTTCATATATATATATATATATATATATATATATATATATATATATATATATATATATATATATATATATATATATATGTATATATTTAAGATTATACGCTAACCTCCACCTTGGTGTCCTGGAAGAGAATTTCCTTTCCAATTATTCTTTCAAACCCCTCCTTTGGCTCCGATATATTGACGACATATTTCTACTCTGGTCACATAGTATAGATTCCCTCAACTCCCTCAATTCCTTCATTTCCCAACTTAATGATTCCTCATCTCTTTCTTTCACCTCCACCAACTCATCCTCACAGATCACCTTCCTCAACGTCATCATTTCCCTAATCAATAACAAACTTCTTACCTCGGTTAACACTAAACATACTAATAAACAACAATAACTCCATTTCAATAGTTGCCACGCCTCTCACACCAAGCGCTTCCTCCCTTACTCCCTCTCTATCCGGAGGCACCGGATTTGAATTAATTCAAAATCTCTTAACAAGTACTTTAACAAACTTCACCACTATCTCTTCCAACGAGGATACCCATATTCTCTCCTCAATTAAAAAATTCCCAAATATTCCTACACCCCCAAGCCTCCCTCAACCACAGACTCCCACCCTCTCTCAATCTGTGCTACCTACTTCCTTGGCATTCAGTCCTTCAAATTCATTCTCAAAGACTTATACCCCATCCTCAAAAATCACAATACTTCCTCCAAACTTCTTCCCAAATGCCTCTCTGTCACTTTCAAACGGCTCGCCAGCCTAGAAGAGCTCCTTAAATCCACCAAACCTCTCTCAAAATCCCCTCCCGCCTCCAGAGCCACACCCACTCGATGCCATCGAAGGAGATGTAAAACTCGTCCTATTTTCACCACTGCACCCCTCTCCATCTCACCTTTTAACTCTCTCACGCCCTTCCCCCACTCCTCCTGCACATCCAAGAATGTCTTCTATATTCTGGCTTGCAAACTCTGCCCGACCTTTTACATAGGCTAAGTTTCCACACCCCTAAACCTCCGGATAAACTCGCTCAGGTAAAAAGATTAGGAAAAACCACCATTAAGAATTGAGCACACGGAACTTTCAGTTGTTTCATCATGATGAATCAATTCCATAGCGAGGAAAAACGAGATGTTTTTTTTAACTTCCCAAAGTTTTCACTTTATTCCACCTACAGATTTAGTGAGTGTGTATACATGGATTACGTAATCTAGGAGACAGCTATGAAGTGGCTAGTGGTAAGAAGCGGTATGTTTGCGAACGGGTCTATTGAGAAATATGGCGGATATTGTTTCATCTTGTGAAATTTGGTGATATTCGCAATTCGAGGAAACCCCTATAAGCCCACGAATTGAATACTTACCTCATCCTGTAAACCCCTCTCCCAACCAATGTACAAAAAGCTTTTTGCTTCCACCGAGTATTAAAACTTTGAAAATCAAACCTCATTCGTAAGCTACTACTCAAAATATTTTACTACAGCCTTCGATATTATTTGTTCTGGAGACGTCCACGCATGGAACAAACTTGTAAGAACATCCAGGGGAAACTAGCGGATTAGAGCGACTAGAATTGTCCATGCTCGGGAGACGCCGATTGAACTGCCAGTGGCCTCATCACCCTCGATCGTCCGTGCCACCGCACCCCCGTACCTCCAAATGTTGCACCGAGAAACCACTACTTTTCACAATTTACTACGCTTTTTTGACTGGCGGGGGCTGTACGACCGTCGTAAAGTTTGTAATACTTATGCGAGTTTCTTTTTTAATATTTATTTACGTCTGCATCTTCTTAATATTTCATTCATCATGGGTAATAAAATGCGCAGTTCATGCTTCAGCGCCTGGGGCAACACAGGCTCATAGTATGAATCGGACGAAAAACATGAAAAATGTTCACGATTTGAGTTAAACGGTGTAATGCTAGGGTAAAAGGGACATACTTATGGCGCAGTATAATCTGTGTAAGCATTTCCATCATCTTCTAATATACAAGTATATCATCCGACATTATGAAAATAATCAAGGAAGTTTCTAACGTAATTTTTCAATGACATTTTAGGCATTGAAAACAGTTGAACACCCTTTCCTTGCGGAAGTATTTAGAAAAGTGAGTATTTTTGGTACACCTTACTTGGTTGGTAATTCGACGTTTAATAAGCTGATTCCAGAAATTTATTTAAATAAAACAAACATAGAAACAACAAAATAAAATCAAGCTAAAGCTTTAGAATAAGATTTTAGTTTAAACATATTTGCATAACGAGAAATATTTGAAAATTTATGAATAGATATTAGATTGGCATGGATGATTAATGCGTAACAAGAATGATAGAGCTACAAGGGTGGTCTGAAAAGTTTCCGATCTAACAAAGATACAAGACATTTTTTCTGAAATTTTCTCTGTCGGAAACTTTTCAGACCTTCCACGCATAAATTACACCAAGTACAAGATAAGTAAATAATGTGTGCATCCCATTTTAATTATGATGTTCATAAATATCCATTTTGCCAACCTTAGTGGCAAATTCATGCACTTTATTAGAATTAATTTTTCAATTTTTTTTAATTTTAATGTTCTGAGACAGTTGACTAAATATGAGAGGTGAAATCAAAAGCACTCCTTTTTAACCCTTTGAACGAATACGGCGATTCAAGCTATGAATTTTCAGCCATTTTCAGCTCTTTTCTTAACCTGAAACAATGAATTATTTCTTCTCTGAGGGCTAGGATTTTCTCAGGCATGCCTTGACTCCATTAATCGCAGAGAATTTCCTTAGGGAAGATGAGTTCGATCGGGGGTGACAAGGGCATCTCAGGGAGAGAATTTCAAATAACCTTGGATAGTGTTAGCCATAATTTCATTAAACATAATGCGAGTTAATGACAAGGGCGCAATGCATTAATAGGAAATAGTATGAATTTAATCAATATTTATTTTGTGTGGACGTTTGAAAAGGCTGAAAAAACGTTTTTTTGTTGAATTTTTATACATAACAGTAATTTTTTTAAAGTTATTGTCTGTATATTTATCATAAATCTAACGAGCACATTATTTATCCCATGTATGTAAAAACAAAATGGAAATAAATAGCGGAGTTTTCTTGTGAAACTCTATCTAATATGGATATTTTACATTGAATTTCTCTCAAAATACATTATATTTTTACATATATTGGATATAACTTACATTCATTTTTCGCTATTTACTAGTCTCCAAATATGGTTGTAACAGCGCTACAAATATAAATAACAGGTACATACTCAATATAATGAACAGATACCTGTCGTTGACGGATGTAAAAAAATAATCTTTTTTTTTGCTTTAACTAAGCTCATAAAATCCAATAAATCCATCCATAAAGTCCAATGAAATGAAAATCAACTTAACACAGGTGGAAATAGCAGTAAATATTTTTGTTAACCTATGTTAACCTAACAATTACCCATAATTTTGTGATATTTGTAAATTTATCTAGAATTTTGAGAATTTTTTTCAGATTTTTAATAGAAAATTAAATGTATTTAGTATTTAAAATGTGAAAAGAAATGATAATAATAACAGTAATTCATTCACTTTTTAAATATTATAAATTAGGTAACAGCATTTAATGAAATAGAGAAGAATATGATATTTTATTTGCTGTAACATTATTTTGGGAAATCATGCACAATATTTTCTGTAGGATTAGATTATATAGGAATAGAAAAGAATATGATATTTTAATTGCTGTAAGATTATTTTGGGAAATCATGGACGATATTTTCTGTAGGATTAATTACAAACAAAAAGGTCTGTAATAAAGGCACTGTATAAATCTTTCCCGCTGCTATGATTCAATGTATTTATTGCATTATAAAAGCGGAAAAATTTTGCCGGCGTAGCCAAAAAACCATAATGACTCCAGTATTAGTACTTATATTTTAGTTCAATCGTTTAACACCTTTGCCCGATTCTTACATTTCCTCGAAAACAGCAACGGTATCTGATTTCTTTTCTGGGAATCCCAGGTGAGGAAACTTGTTCTACCTCTTCATTAATGTTTGGGTGATGAAGTGCTTGAAATTTGACCTCGTTAATCCCTAGAAATATTAAGCTCTTTTTGATGAAAGTGAACTTCAAAGCTCTCTCATATTTATGGCGAGTCTTAAGACTTTATTTTCTCCGCAGATTGCCATTATGAATTTTATGGAGTTGATCATGGCCATTTCAATATTAAGGAGGGGGATAAATGAAGATGAAAAGTAGCACTAAAATTAATGAGGAGGAGGATGGGAGGAGAGAGGGAGGGGAGAAATAAGACTGAGGGAAGATGAGATATTGCACAAAGGGCTTCGCTTAATTATTTAAGATGAATTTGTTATTATACAAGTGTATGCTCATTGGTACTTTTGTTGTACTCTCGTAGAGCTTCCTTTCTATTCCCCTGGTATCTGAGGAAATGCAACTGACTTTGCTAAGCAGTCTCACTAGGTTTCATATCGTTCTATAATGTATTAACTTTATTGATTGCATATTATTTTAAAAATCAGTAATGCAGTAACAAATTTTTGTTTGGTTACGAATCCACAGTGATTATTATTACGAATTATTAAGGATTCATAAAATAGCCATTGTTATCCGCGCGCTATTTTCATTAGTTCGTTATTTTTTTTTGTTTCAAGTGTGCACGCAAAAGATAAAAAGATGAATTTTATTAAAGTTGGAAACATTTTAAAGCCAAGAAAATTAGGAATTTCAGTTTCTCATTTGGTCATTATACCTTTGCATTTGTAAATTTTAACATAAAATTCTGGGATGTCACGTCCTACATTTAGCGACGTAGACACGTTGGAGAGGTAGCAATTTGGGGGGAGGTGGCACCCTTTCCTATATATAGTATATCATAAGTTTGACCCCGCGTATAAGAACCGCATATTTTCAACATTAAATTCAGATTTCATGAAGTATTCTTGGGTCTTCCACCGGATCAAGGGTTCCATGTTGCCCAACGTTTCGATGTCCGATTCGTGCATCGTCATCAGGGTAGATGAGGATGATGATCACCTACCCTGAGGACGATGCACGAATCAGGCATCGCAACGTCGGCCAAAATGGAATCCCTGATCCGGTGGAAGACCCGAGGATACTTCATGAAGCAAATACTCCGGGAAAGCAACAGATCATACTAAATTAAATTCAGAGTTGGGGCAGATATCTTAGACTAGTTTGCGTGTCAATAATGACAATAGTGATTGGGTGACACCATTCTAACTTTATAATTTCACCGAGGACACGAAGCCTTTAGGTGCGAAAACCTAGGAACTGGAAACCGCTACAACAAATTATTCTTCCCAATCCTCACAGCCTGGCCATTCTAATCTCTTCACCTCTACTTAGTCACTCCATCGACTCCTCTCTCCCACATTCCCTCGCAAAATCATCAACACCTGCCCCAAGTCCTCATTTTCTCTCATATAATTCGCCATTTGACTCTCACCCCATTCACACAACCTCTTTTCCGCACAAGTCAGTTTATCTATTCTTCCCAAAGGCATCCCGTCACTCTGCAATATGTATCCAAAAATGTATGACTCTATGGAACGCAAACTGAAAATTCACGAGTAAATTCTATGCCAGAGTAGTGCTTGGATTTTATCCCTCCCCACTGCATTCCCCCTGCTTTCTTCATGTGTAGCGCATTTCTTACCGCGCATTTTACTGTTTATAGACTGTCCTAAAATACTTAGTCTCTACGTTTAAGATAACCGGCCCAATCTCTTTAAGCTATACGTCTTTTAAGTGTACTTTCAACCTGAATCCCGAAATCGAAACAGGCTCCACCAATATCTTTCCATACTTGTGGGCTACAAATGCTTTTTCTGTTACTACTGATAACTTTCTTATCTCCTCATATTCTTCGTCAAAACTTTCTCGTGTTGGATATCCCTCTTTTATAATTTTACGTGACCCTATCGTGTCATTTACTAGATAATTTAATTTAGTGTACATTATTAGCCCAAATTACATGTTGGCGATATTTCATTTTCATTGCATATGCAACCCCCAAATCATCTATCCTGTAACTCATGGCTTCTGAATTCTCCTCGTGTTCATCGGTAGTTTATATATATATATATATATATATATATATATATATATATCGATTAACCATATATATCCAAATATACATATCTGTGCTAAATTGTATCTATGACCTGAAGAAGGCCTTGGAGTAGGCCGAAAGCTCAAATAATCTAAATAGTGAGTGTTCTTTTACGTGTTATCTGTTTTAAGCTGTGTTCTATTGTGCCGTCCAAAAGTTATATTTCTCTCGTGAGTGCTTCCGCTGCATCTATATATATATATATATATATATATATATATATATATATATATATATATATATATATATATATATATATATATATATATATATATATATATATATATATATAATAATTATATGTACACACATACTTCAGTTATCAATAATATAATTACATTTCCAATATGCATTCTGATATCTCAGATGAAATTTCTTGGTTTAGTCTTTCGAGGGAATTAGAAATAATGGAATTTGTCAGACTTCCTTCTTAATTAGTCCCGTAGATCTGACTGCATTCATATTGAAACTGAACGTAGAGGAGTTTTACTCTGTTTTTTACGCGTTTTTTACTTTGAGATGGAGAGAGGGAGAAGGAAAATTGCGAAAGCGAAGCGTTGTGTAATTAATTTTCGACCTACGTGCATGCTCCGATTTCCAAGATTTCCGTCGTACCCCGGTGCGTGGGCGAAGAAGTCCAAGACTCACTGCCGCCTAAGTTTTGGAAGCAAGGAGTTGGAGATGACATTTCAAGAAGAGATGCCGACGGTCTTATCCATGAGAAAAATCCCTCAACTCCCTCCGTCGCACTCCTACCCCTGCGGACCCTACCTCCCAACCCCTCATTCCCCCCAAACGTCTTCTCTCTTCAGCTCTCCTCCCATCATCCGCTGACTGCGCCAGATTCCCAGTGCTTTCGACAGCTGGCTTGTAGCTTTGTGCTTGTCTTCACCCGGGTTAGAATCGATTAAACATCCGACATTGGATTTTTTCCCCCGATTATAGCTTCCTCCTACCTTGCCTCACACCGGACTGGTTCATGCAATTCCCCTTCGAAAACCATGCGATGCCTTCGCTCTGTTGTTGAGTGAAAGTGGAGGGGGATGCACAAACCCTTGTTTCTTCTCACTCCACCTTTTATTTTCCAACACCCGATTAAAGTTATCCCTTAGGCGAGGCATCACGCTTCAAACTTTTCGAAGAATTTTCCCTCGCTCTCCGAGAGAAGTTACTTTCCACAGAACCAGTCAACGTCAAAAAGAGTAAATTTCGGTTGATTCCACATTAATTGGCAATGGCGCTTCGTTGATATTTCCAAATGTATTTGTATACATTATTTTATTCCAAAATTGGATAATGTATCCGGTCTATAGCAAATCATTTACAATGCTTAGAGTTGAAATGTTAATTCACAATCATTCCTATTAAGGAATATTATATTTAGTCTTCCTGTCGACTATTAAATAACTACCAGACTTAACAAAGGTAAACGGTTCCATTCGGCCATAGTGTTTCATTTTAGTAACAATTATTCGTCTCTGGGGGGCTCATTTTCGCAACAATGAGTAGGTAAATGAAGTCTGCGTTGCATAATTTGTTTTTATAAGCAGCGCTCTGTCGAAGTCAACACGCAGTCAAGAAATAACGTGTGAGTGTTCCTTTTATATGTTCTCATATTGTGTGTTGCTGTCTAAGTTTTTATTTAACACTTCCGTGTTACATCGAATAAATCATATATATATACATACATTATCATATATATATATATATATATATATATATATATATATACACACACACATTCAAACACGAAATGCCGCCCCACAGCGAACACATATTCATTCACATGGAAATAGATATAAGGAAAAGGGATAGGAACATTGTGAAGGACGAACACAGTCTATTTCCAGGAACATTTTCAACAAAAATCTATTTCCATGTGAAAGAATATGTATATATATATATATATATATATATATATATATGTATATATATATATATATGCATATATATATATATATATATATATATATATATATATGTGTGTGTTTGTGTGTATAGATATATATGTATATATACACATATATATGTAACAGTTTGACGGGAAAATAGACCACAAATGTAAAATATATAACTTGTAAAAGGACACTCACCATTCAGAAAGTTTAGGCGTTCCGCATTCTCCAAGCCCAGACTCCGATTTCATTCTTTATTTTTCTCAAATTTGTTCCTTTTACATCCTCTAAGCAGTAGCACGATAATTATTCTATGCACTTGATGAAATTTGAGCTCTTTATATTGTAGGTCTTCATTTCATTCTTCTCTTCACTTTATGATATCATTTCTTCGAACTCATTAAGATAACTGCCGATAAATAGGAACTTGAAAAAAAAGCCAGGGACTATCATAACCGTGGCCATAATAACACCAACAAATCTAAATTTGTAGAAATGAAAACTAAATTTACGGATGGGCTTCAGGATAAGCGCAAAGTACATAGAATATAGGGAATATGTTTTGACTTTATTAATGGGATTTATTTAAATTAAAACTTGACGAGTAAATATTGAGTTTGGAAGTTCTAACTTTTGTCGTGCGACACGCCATCATAACAAAATAGTCCCCAAATACTCAAACTTTGTTATGTTAAAAAAATGTAAAGGTTTGATCAAGTGCACCAATTATTACATTAACTTTATTGATATTTATGTGTGTTTCTGTACAGGAGCAAAGACGTGTTTGTATATACATTTGTCTCTTTAACACACACACACGCACTATATATTTGTTTATATATATATATATATATATATATATATATATATGTATATAATGGCTTTCTTTGAAGCAACACGGAAGTGTAAAATAAAAAACTTTGTCCGCAACACACATAAAAGGAACACTTACACGTTATTTCTTGATAATTTCGATCAAATTGAGCTCCGTCTTACTCATAAGATTAGTTAGGACTGCTGGTGTCCTAACTAATCCATTCCTACGAAATTATCAAGAAATAACGTGTAAGTGTTCCTTATATGTGTTCTCACATTATGTTGCTGTCAAAGTTTTATATATATATATATATATATATATATATATGTATATCACTTCCTTCACTGTTATTTAAGTTTGTATTTTACATGTATTTATACATATATATAATAATATAAGGATGGTACAATAGAACATAAATAGAAAACGCGTAAAAGGAAATTCATATTTCAGAAAGGTTAAATATCTGACGCAGGACTCAACCCTTGCAACATTCCAACATATTTCCCAAGATCCCACAAACTCAAAACATTTATTTAAGAACTTTTTCCTACTTTTGACTCTAATAACGCTACCTCATCCCTAGTGCCCCGAAGCCCCTCTCTCGCATACAGATTACCCGTCAATCTCAGAAACATTCCGAGATCCACCAACCCTTAACCCCCCTCTGACAAATTTGCTCATCATACCTATCTTACAACCGCCCTCGACGTAAAACATGTCCGCTTTTCAGATCTGCTCCCCTTTTGCCACATCCCACCACTTCCTCCCCATCTCGTTGCCACGCTTGCCACTCTAAAAATGTTATCTATCCCTTCTCATGAAACAATGCTCTCCATTTTACATAGGCGATTCATTATCCCATTATCCATTAGAATGAGCAATCACTGCTATTCATCTAATCCTGCCTCACTCTGCTCTCCTTATATCCCTTAACACGCAAAAACCCACAACCTTTCCTTCGACCGGTGTTTCTCCCTGAACATTCTAGAATCTCTACCCGATTCAGCCACCAATATGGACGTGAGAACTCGCGAATCTGGGTATACATTAGCATTCCGATTGTTTAAATTTTCGAGCTCAACCGTCACCACTTGATTCTTACCGATTTTTTCCCTTTCCTAGCAAACTCTGAGCTTCCCCGGCCCCAAGCCTCGTATTCCCCTCGACCGAAACCTTCCAGTCAGACTTAAGATGGTCTCAGAGAGGGTCAAAAGCTTAAACTTTCTGAAATGTGTGTGTCCTTTAAATGTTTTCTTTTTTTATGTTTTTGTTCTATTCTGCAGTCCAAATGTCCTACACACACACACACACACACACACACACATATATATATATATATATATATATATATAT
This sequence comes from Hetaerina titia, assembly GCA_037158775.1. Taxonomy (NCBI): domain Eukaryota; kingdom Metazoa; phylum Arthropoda; class Insecta; order Odonata; family Calopterygidae; genus Hetaerina; species Hetaerina titia. Next base: position 30,282,384 of record CM073779.1, read on the forward strand.
ATATATAAAACTTAGACAGTAACACAGCACGAGAACACATGAAAAGAACACTCACAATAATATCTTGATAATTTCCACGGACTCGAGCTCCGTCTTCTTCGGAAGATAAGATATGTCTGTCATATCAGTTACCAGTCATATCTTATCTTCCGAAGAAGACGGAGCTCGAGTCCGTCAAAATTATCAAAATATTATTGTGAGTGTTCTTTTTATGTGTTCTCGTGCTGTGTGTTACGGTCTAAGTTTTTTATTCAACACTTCCGTGTTACTTCGAAGAAATCATATATATATATATATATATATATATATATATATATATATATATATATATATATATAATTCACTAAATAGTCATTGCAAAAACAGAAACTAAAACATATAAAAGATGGACTCACTAGTTCTCGAAATTTCGGTGGTGCAACCACCTTTCTCCCGAGGAATTAGGAACAGAACTGAGGCAGAGGAGGGCCCGAAAGCAGTGGTAGGAAGGAGAAGGGGGAAAATGGGGGGAAAAAGAGGGGAAAAGAGGGGAAAAGAAATAAAAAGGGGGGAAAAAGGGGGGGAAGGCATTCGAGGTGAGGGGTTTGGAGGGGTAGTGTATAGCGCGGGAATTTTAAAAAAAGGTGAGAATGATATGGAAGTTGTTGGGGGCGGAGGGGGCTGAAATTATATGCATAAAGGGGGCAATTAATGTCTAATATTAATACCTGGGCGATTCCAGGAATCCAAGAGCCAGATGAAAGCTAGCTCTAATATTTTGAGTTTCAGTGGAGGGTCTGAGTGTGGGAGGGTGCTAAGACGGATACTTTAAAACATTGGTCAAAGGCAGTGATGTTATGTTTTAGTTTCTGTGTTTGCTATGACTATTTAGTGAATTTTATTGTGCATGTTCGTGGGTTTTCCAAGAAAGTGACTATATAGTATATATATATATATATATATATGTACATATATATATATATATATATATATATATATATATATATTATTAGGTAATCTACCGGTTAAGGTAGGTTTTTGGATGGACACAACTATCAAATAAACATTTTGTAACTCCCCACCTAGCAAACTAATCTATATCAGGTCCCTCTTCATCTCGGTGTACTTCTTTCCTCCCTTCATCCCGTCCAACATCCCTATCCTGTTCCTACCCTTACCACGCTTGCCTAACATTCTCCCCTCTATTACCCTCTTCAACATTCCACTACCGCTCAATACGCCTTTCATCCATTTTTCCTGCCTCCATAGGATTTCTCTCAACAAACCCCTCTCCTCCCCCACCATTTCTAGTACTTCCTCATTTGTTTTCCTTTCGGTCCATTTCACCTTCTCCATTCTTCTCCATACCCACATTTCAAAAGCCTCCAATCTACGTCTATCCTCCTGCTTCAGCGACCACGTTTCCGCGCCGTACATAGCTACGCTCCATATCAGAGTTTTTACGAGTCTTGTCTTAACATCCCTACTCAACGTCCCCGTCATCAACTCCCTCCTCTTTGAGAAAGCCTCCTTGCCTAGCGCAATTCTTCTCCTTACGTCCCTACCACTTTGACCGTGTTGGTCCAAAACACTTCAGAGATATGTAAACTGCTCTACCTGCTCTATTCTTTCCCCGCCTATTTTAATATTTAGCTTAGCCTTTTTCTTTCTAGAAAATCGCATAACCTTTGTCTTATTAATATTGATTCTCATCCCATATTTATCGCACTGAACCTCCAATTCACTCAACAATGCTTGCAACCCCTTGGCTGACTGAGCAACTAATGCTTGGTCATCAGCAAACCTAACCGATTTTACGAATTCCCCTCCGACTTTCATTCCTACCTCCAGTTCTTCCCATGCCTCTTTAATCATTTCCTCTACATATACGTTGAACAGTACCGGTGACAATGGGCAACCCTGCCTTACACCTCTTCCTAACACTGCCCATCCGGACTCTCCGTTCCCCACTCGCACCTGAGCAGTCTGAGACATGTACAGGTTGCGGATCAGTCTCCTGTCCCTCCAATCCATTCCTATTTTCTGCAATACACGCATTAATTTTTCCCAATTCACTCTATCAAACGCTTTTTCGAAATCTACAAAAGAGGCAAAAACGTCCTGATTGTATTCTATATTTCTCTCGACTAGTGATCTCATTACTGCAATGGCATCACGCGTACCTCTTCCTTTCCTAAACCCAAACTGATCATCCCCTAAGTAATCATTTGCCTTACTCTCTATCCTTTTGTTGATGATCCTGAGAATAACTTTAGCTGCGTGGGATATCAAACTTATTGTTCTGTAATCCTCACATGACGAAGCCTTTGCCTTTTTTGGAATAGGAACTAACACCGATCTCACAAAATCTTCCGGCCAGATTCCTTCCTCATAGATGCTACGAATCAGTCCATATATGGCCTTCTTCCCACCTTTCCCTAACCATTTCAACATTTCTACAGGAATATTGTCCACCCCCACAGCCTTGTTTGCTTTCATCTCCTTTAATGCCCTTTCTATTTCATCGTCGAGTATGCCTGGACCTAAGCTATCTTCTTCTACCTCATGTTCCTTTTCTATGTCTAACCTTGTCGGCCTAAGTTCTTTACCATACAGTGTTTCTATATATTCCTTCCATCTCTCTTGGATTTTTCCTGGTTCAACTATTATCTTACCCCATTTATCTTTAACTGTTAGCACAGATCTTGCCTTCTTACTTCCCGATAATAACTTAACCTTGCTGTATAGAGCACTAATTTCACCCTTCTTCTGTAGACTTTCCATATCCTCGCATTGCGTTTTCCACCATTCTTCTTTTGCTTTATTTGTGGCCCTTCTCAATTTATTGTTTAACTCTTTGTACTTCATTTTGCCTAACTCTGTGTTTACATTTTTCCATCTTCTTCTCTCGTCCATCTTTGCAATCATCTCATCCGTTACCCATGGTTTCCTTATCCTTTTCCCGTTAACGGTTCCTATAGTGTCTTTAGCGGCTTCCAATATCCCTTTCTTGATACATTCCCATTTTTCTTCGATAGCACTCAGTTCTTTACCGTCATCCATCATTTTCTCTACAGCCTCCTGATACTCCTTCTTCGTTAATTCATTTACTGCTTCTAAATTCCATTTTTTAACCCGCCGCCCTTGCCTTATCTTCTTGAAACGAACATTACATTTCATAACAACTAAATTGTGGTCAGAGTCCGCGTCCGCTCCTGGGAAACTGTGCGAATTTATCACACTGTTCCTAAACCTGTGCCTAACCATAATATAATCTAACTGATACCTTTCTGAGTCACCTGGCATTTTCCATGTATACCTACGCCTTTTGTGGTGTCTAAACCATGTGTTGGTGATGACTAACCCCTGTCTCCTGCAGAATTCAATTGCTTTCTCTCCGCGTTCATTCCTCGTGCCTAACCCATAGTCCCCCACCTCACCACCATCTCTTCCTTCGCCTTCCGTCGCATTCCAATCCCCCATCACTATTAAATGTTTCCCTGCAGGAACACTCGCGATGATATCCTCTAACTCATCATACATCCTATCGACTTCTTCCTCCTTGTGGTTGCTCGGTGGCATGATTACCTGAATAATGACCAAGTTCGTCGGCTCTGCTTTAATCTCTACGAGTAAAATTCTATCTGTCGCTTGCTCTATGTTGACTACGCTTCTTCCTACCCCTTTATTTAAAATTACGGCAACCCCTCGTTGGCTCTCGTCCCCGCCGCTGTATATTACTCTATAATTGTCACTCCAGTAATCCCCGCTATCCTTCCATCTCACCTCGCAGAGGCCTAAAACATCTATGTTACATATATATATATATATATATATATATATATATATATATATATATATATATATATATATGCATGTTTAAATATTTATATATCAATATGTTTGTGTAAATGCAAAGTATGCAAAACATATTTATAAACACAAATATACTTAACGTTTGAAATGGGAGAAGGTAAGCATTATTTAAATAGCAAAAATAGAGATTTTACAAACCGTTCCAGCAGTTTCCTCATTATTGAATCAAGTGAGTCGGAAAGGTATGGATAGGAGAGCCAACAGCTATCTTTCATTGTTCATAACTAGCGGTCAAACAGCTTTCGATCGTAATCCTTTTTCCGCTTTTTGGAGGGATCAAAACTAATACGTACATCTAATCATTACCAGCAAGCGCAGAGCTCATTTTCCTCGGCATGATATGGGTAACTAATGAACCCTTGCTTACCCACAAATACGCTCCGCAGTTGGCCTCCACTCCGTAACGTTCTCTTTTTTTCATTCAATTTTCCGAAGTCGCAGTATTGAATGAATATTGTCGGCACTTCTCAAACTCCCTTACCGTGGAGTATTTGATTCTCACCAAGGGGTTGGTAGAGATTTCATAGTTTTTCATCTACTTGGCCTACGAATGCATTTATGAAATATATTGAAACCAGATGTGTTTAAGAGGAAATCTTCGTGTTGTAGGTGACGTTTTCGTTTCATCCTAGAATATCGATTTTTATGCTTCATTCATGTTTATGTGAGGGAATATTGTAAGCTTTAAATTAGTATTAAAAATATTCGGGATAGAAATTATATTTTATGTTTTTTATTAAGACTTCTTTACATTTTCATCGTTCAAAGTATTACATTTCTGCCAGATTTCATTGAGCTTTGGAAGTCCATCATTGTAGAATTCCTCAGATTACGTGGGAAACCATTGTTCCCGTCTTGAATGACGTCATTTTTGTTGTTAAAATTCCGACCCCGCATTGTTTTTTTGAGCTTTTTTAGGGTAAGAAAAACTTGTTTGGGGTAATTTCGGGAGAATAGGTTGGATGTGACAAAATTTAAAAACCACATTGCTATGATTGCTGGCCGTGCCGTGTTTGCTTCTGAAAAGGAGTCAGTAGTCGTCATACCCTGCGTGCTGGTAACTTTAACATATGCAGTTGTTCATGAATAAATTTCCTCACACTACAGTAACTAAGATTAGTCTCATTCCTGATCGTTTGGATGGTTGCTTTTCGATCTGATTGGATAGTCTTCCACTTTCTTCACTGTGGCAGGATCATCCGTGAGTGATGTTTTTTTTCTGCTTGGATCCTCAATGAGGGGCATGTGGCCAGTTCGCAAATTCCTATTCCACCTCATAGCTGTGTCATTTAATGGGCTATCATTTACATGAACAACCTTCATTTCATCGTGAATTTTTTGAGCCCTGTTATCTTTCAAATGAAGTAACTTAATCACCCTCTGATCCTCTATCTTTTCCATACTACGAGTTATATCTGTCTACAGCTTCCCGCAACGAAAAAAACTGCATTAATAGCTGTAATTTACAACATTACATTCCTAAAAATTAATTAATACACAAAGTGAATTCATTCTAAAAAACACCCTAACTTTAAAAAATTGAATTGAAATGCAATTTTTGAAATTTAAACGGAAAATATTTGGATGTCCATACGAAAAATATAAAAATAATATCAAGCATTGAGAGTAAGGAAAATCAAACCGCTTTATCTCTTTCATGAAATATGAAGAATTTTCAGGATTTTTGATTCACCTTACTAATTTATAACTGGCTTTTACCTCGATACCTTATAAGGAGATCATTTTTATTTTGCATAAGAAATTTGACCATGCCGTTTTAAAAAGTATTTGACATCTTACTTGCCGACGAAAAAAATCATTGCATAAAATAAGGATGATGTACCTCATTTCATAATGTTATCTAAAGGATCGTCACGATTTTCATTGTAATTATTAATGACGGATCTGAAAAACGTACTCTTTGTCCAAAATATTTGAAGGGACGTGAGATTGAGGATAATTCATCATAAGCAAATGCTGAATAATTTGTTACAGTGCACACAAACTTAGTGTATGAATAGTTGAATCGACAAAAAATATGAAATCCATTTTCATTACTCTAGCTTGATTTAATTCAACATATAGCCATAAGTAATACCCAAGAGTCGGTGATTTTGTTCGGAGGGCCTTTCTTCATTTCTATCAACCACTCTTCAAGTAAATGTTTTAATATAACTGAATATATTATGAAATCATATTTTAAATATTGGGATAATAACTTATAATTAAGATATGAATATGCGTGGTGTGTGCGTGTTGTAACTTTTAGGAGAAACTAATCACAGCATGGTTCTTCTTTTTCTCGTCCGTAATCGAGGACGAGGTCAGTTACATGCATGACGTTTAGAGTGATACTAAACCAAATGACAACCGTTATTGAGCTTTTCTATGATGAAAAATGTGATGCAAAACTTTTCTCTTATTTTTATTGGGATTTTTTAACACCGACAATTTAAGAGAGTGAAATATAAGAGGGAAGATAGTAGAGGAATCATTTAGTGAGAGGTGTACATAACAATGCCCCTCTTTCAGAAGTTAGTTTTTGTTAAATAATTTGCATCTATAATATATTAGAGCGAGAAAGTACCCATAAATTACGAAATGAATTCCCAAATATGCGTGAAAATGTGCGGAAATAGTTCATATCGGACTTACAGAAACATGAGGAGGGTTTTCCCCAAGTGATAAACCGGGTAAGACCTTCACCATGAATTCTTTGCTTCTTTCTATCACCCCCAAACCCGTTCCAGCTCCCCCAAAGAATAACTGAAATGACATTCCTGAAAGATGGAGGCTCATAAAATATGATAGAATTGGAAAAATCCAGTGTCCTTGCATTAGAGTTTTTACGCACGGAATTTGGATAATAGATGGGTTCTAATTCGAGGAAGCTAAGTTTTTTAAATGAATGTGCAGAATGCTCCCTGAATAGTTTTTTTTTCAAAGAGACAATTTTTTTGTTATAATCTAACAAAAATACTTGAAAATGATCAAGATTTGCCGAGCCCTAAAGACATTTGAATTTTTCTGAGGCTAGTACAAAGTAAGTGTACTTGACGGCTTGCATTTGCATACGTTACCAAAATACATGGGCTCATAAAAATGTATGCGTTAATTTTAATTTTTATATTGTACATGTTTCAGTTGTTCACTGACATTGGGGTAAGAAAGTCTTCTCCAGGCAAAGGGGATATTTTATAGTTTCTTTGCTAATCCTATAGTTAAATTTTTACCCAAAATACTAATACTTCGATGGTGGTTCAACAATATTTTCGACAATGAATGAAATTCACTACGTGAATTCGACTGCATGAGGTATTTGGTTGATTTTTTTATTTACCTTGGTGTAGTGAGAAATCGGTGTAAAATGTTACAAGATCCTCCAAAAAAAGCATCCTACATAGTTTATTTATGCATACATTTCCATATTTTATGAATTGCTGTTATCTTTTGTTGCAATTTAAATTAATATGTATATTTTGCAGTAATACCATAAAAAGGTTTGTTGATGGAAATGATTTCAGTGTAAGATATTGCGAACATATTGCCATTTGGTAGAAAAATGAAATGTTATGTCTATACCCTACCTTTTAATTTCGAGGGATTTTAACTTTTAATTGGCATATTTATTTCTGAAAAATTTATATTTTACCTTGAATTTATATTTAATGTCTTAAGTATACTTATTATTATCTTTTCTTATTTTATTGATGGGTCTGATAAAATTGGTACTATAAATAATGCATATAAAAATGCATGGTCAATCTTTATTGAACTAGTCTCATGTCTCATTTCAACTTTATAACACATGATCAAATTTATTCATTTTCATGTTTTATCAAATTGTAATAAATCAGTATGCTTCCAGTAACATACCAGCAGTGCTTATAACAAAAATGTGAAATGTAGCCTCTAGTAGATAATTGTTGATTTATAAATGGTCCCAAGAATAATGGTTCATAATATCCTCAACGTTGTCGGTAAAGATACAATATTCGTGTTTTTCCTAAAAAGGGGAAAATATAACGATGCGACAATTTTAAAGTGTCAAAATCATTCGCCTTGACTGGGATTTGAACGCGGATACTTATATGTCTGGCCGAGTGCTTTGCACATAATGCGGATGGCTTCTTTAAAAGTTACTGTCACAGCATTTTGAGCAGTTTCTTGAAGTAGGGAATACAAAGATCTAATATTTTAATTTTGCCCCTCAATGGTTCTATATACCATTTTAAAATTTGATTATTTTCCCGCAGATTAACTATTTACGAGTATACCTCCTTGAAAAAATGTAAGCGTTCTATAGCACATTTTTTTTGATTAATTACATGTTAAATTTTAATGGTCATATCCCAATTATTTTACTTAATTTACTCCTAATAAGACAATGTATTATTTATATTCTAGTTCAAATTCAAGAACCATCCCTAAAAGATTTCTCGTAGTGTCTTCAAACTTTCCCATTTTAATTACGCTTCGTGTTCTACCTAAACTATTTCATGTGCTTTATAAAATGCCAATTTTAACGAAAAAGAAAGCTTGGCTTTACATGAAGTGAGCAAATTATCATAACGAACTTAAAATAAAATCATTTCTGCTGGAAAAGCAACGAATTCATTTTAAAATATATTTCAATTCTCACCTCCTCTATATTGCATGTTTATTGCCTTCGATTAATCCTTAAAAATATGCTTACACAAATTCTCAGACTCGGTTAGATAACCAAATAAAAGGCTAATGTGCATACATGCACTTTGTTTGCAGGAAATGCAAAGGTGCTATTTTTAGGGAAAGGTTTTCTTATTAAGTGATGACTAAAATATGGCTAAGAATAATTCCAGCTAAGACTTCAATACAAAAAAGCATTTCATGCAATCGGGCAAAATATCACCTGCGAGGTGGTGAATATCATGGGTGCGTGCTAACTATATCCATTCCGTGCATACATTCACCCATTCATATCTACTCAATATTTTTAAATCCTTTAATTAATATATCCTTAATCCTCCCTTTTTTGCTGTTCTTATTTTTTGTTTGCTGCCCTTCATTCTTCTTTAAAATCGTCTCATATTCCATACTATTACAAGCATCCCATTGTACTGTGAATTTGGTCAATCGCTCTCTGATATTCCTTCCAATTCGCATCTGCTAAATTTATCATATAATATATTCGCACACTCGTACCCATCTAGCCCCTATTATCATAATTTTACTTCGTTAACCTAAAATTATTATTTAAAATATGATCCATATACAGATAAGTGTGTGGAAAATCACTATGTTCCTATTATTACATCTAGCGATAAAATAATGCAACTGATATCTTTCTATACCACCCATAATTTTACACGAACACATAAATTTATCGAAAAAACTTTGCTGTTAGAAACAAATGTTAGTTATTATTAATAGTTTCGATTCGTGTAACGATATCGCGGACTTCAAATGCAGTTAGGTGTACATGCCATTACTTTTATCTCAACCCTATCCTCAAAAACCATACAATCCCACCAACAATCTTTTTCCCAAATGTTCCTCCATTGCTTTCAAACACCCCACCATCTCATTAGGTCTCCTCAAATCAGCCAATCTACTCTTTAAATCCCCCTCTGTCCCAAAGTCACTCCCATACCCTTCAATAATCCTAACTGCAGAACACCTCATTTTTTCAAATTTCGAACACCATCCCTCTCCCACCCGCTTTTTAAATCTCTTCCACCAATTCCCTATTCCTCATGTACCTTTAGCAATCTAGTTTACCTTCTTTAGTGTCAACCTGCCTTTTACGAATTACCTGCCTTTTATATTTGACTTAGTACCACACCCCTAAATATTAGAACCAATTAACGGAAATTAACGGAGGGCCTTCTGCTAGAATTCTTTCCTGATTGGGATGGGGCCAATCGCAAAAAACGCTTCCAAACTCCATTTGATAAATGCTATAGTGTCTCCATTTCAGCATCCCTGCCACCTTCTCACCCTCCGGCCCTCCACTCAAACTCAAAACAATAGAGCAGGCAGTTATCTGGCTCCTTAATTCCTCGAATTAACCATTTACATATTATTACTAGACATTAATTACGCCAATATTCAGATATATTCATCCCCCCTCCGCAGTGTGTCAAATCTTTTTAGAGAGAGGATTCTTCTAAAAATAAGAATATAAAATCTTGACTGAAAACGAATGCGGTTTTTTCTTTGACAAACAAATAATTGGACAATACGAGTAGTATAAAATAAGAACCGATAACCTTCAAAGCAATTGAGTTCCATTTATTATTAAGTTGATTTTTTTAATTATTTTATCTTATTTCATTTTTTCTATCAACGGAAGGCTACGCGAAGACATGGATAATAGTATAGCCACCATCTGATTTCAGGTTTTAATCTAATCATGTCTTAGCAATTTAAATCACGATAAAAAGGAAAAGGAAACCAATTCTAGATTTATATCACTCCACTTTTCTTGTCTTTGCGTCTGTAAGAAAGAGAAGAATATCATCAAAATTTATTAATTTTAGCATCCCGATATCTGTAGAAGTAAGATAACCTTCTTTGAAACTGTACAACATTATTTACTCCTGGTTAATTTTACGGCTGAGAAACCACGTTCCACAAAGGTCAATTAATTGATATTTTATTACTTTCGTGGTTAGGGCCATATTGCTGAAATAATTACAAAATAGCAATTTGTAACCCGTCAACTGCTGCTGTACTGTCCTTGTACGATACAATATAGTATGCTAAAGAACATGATATCATCACAATTTTAAAAGATTCACATTCAAACAATATTTTATCAATCCATCTTTTATGTCTTGACTGTCATCAAACCCTTCAAGGTGTCGGATTAAAACTAATGTTTTAATTGTGCTCTTTAAACTTGGGGAGGGCAATCATAAAAATTTTACATCAGTGTCTATCCATATACTTCATTGTCATGGATTTCTTGAAAATAATTAACTTATAATGAATGATTCCTTTAAATTTAATAGCCTTCTATTCACAAGGAAATATTTTCTCTCGCCTAGTTACTCTGAATACTAGGATTACACGAATTTCAACAGTTATTTCTGAAACAGCCTTTTTTCTTTTCCCTCTACCTCTAAATTTTCCTAACCCTCTACCAGCTAAAATAGCAATATTCAGAATTATTTCTTTCTTAATAGAAGGCTTGGTCACATAATAAATGGAGCTAGAAAATCAAAACACTGGATTTAGATAGTTGGTTTTCTCACGACTTGTGATTAATAATTTGATAATCTCAACTAATAACAGGTAAGTATTTTATGGTTACTTTCAAAAGCTTTAGTAACGTTTCCCGAGCTTGAATCAAGACAGCAAATATATTTTCAATTTGTTTAACCGTTCAAAATTTGCATTTTTCTATATCCACTAAAGCAAGCAAAATGAGTAGCGTATGCTGTGGAAAACGCACATGGGTTTTCTTTTGAAAGTCTTGATCATCTTGATGCTTTTCTTTCATATAGGCACCATACGTTACTTATGTCTTCTTCCTGGCTCACCTGAAAAATTTTCTATAAAACTCCCTTTCCCGTGTGTTTTAATGGAAATATTGTTAAAAATACTTAAAAATATATTCCCGTGTAGATTCTTATCAGAAAACTACTCCGCTACAAACATTTAACCCTACGTCTATTTGCGATTTCAACACGACACTTAGTCACATCCAAAAATCATAGAGTTACGTAATTGCCATACACAAACACGTTTCTGCAAAATCAAAAAGAATTTTCGATTTTAAGCTGTAAAACCTCCTTCAAAATTCGTAAATACCATATCGGCTTTTCTCAATCAAGATTTGCAGGACGAAATTAGACAGTAAAATTCTTTAGTTTCAGCAGCATAATCCAGTGAAAACAGCATCGAAAGTTACCTCGAAAGTTATTCCAATGTAAATCGAAAAAATATAGAGTAAACATGTCAAACGTAGCTGTATTTGAACAATAGACGCCTTTTACTTTTTTAATTTCAAATTAGCTACTTTTCCTGTTGTTAGGATTTCCATAGTCAAATATTTTTCCGTTCCACATCTCTACTGTCGAGTTAGTAACCATTGCTGCAATTGTTTATTGTTTGGAGCACCGAAATTTCTTATTTTATTCACAATCACGAGATGTTATATTTTTAAGCAACTCATTGGTGTCGCAACAGGGCGAAAGATCCCGTGAGCAAAAATGTTTGGGGCTGGGCCGCCTAATGCCCCATAATCTGCCCCCCATCAGGGGGAAAGTTCTTGTCATTTCTTGTCCTTGTCTAGTCCTTGGGGATAAATTAACTCGATACAATATATTTCACAAATACGTACCTTTGCTTATACAAAAATTGTAGCAACAGTTGTTTTAATCTTTACAATTGCAGTGTTAACGGATATCATTAATTTAATGAACATTTATGTTATGATTTAATGATTAATATTTAAAACCATAAACACAGTAATCAACCCGAAGGTCGGTTTGGTAGGTGATGGTAGAGTTCACCCAGTACTAAGCCCGATGGCGTGAGAATATTCACACATCAGGATAGGGGGGCCAGTTCCTTTCCCTGGATTAATATTTATGACATCAGAAATTAAAAGGCTCGTTTAGCCAAAATATATTTTCTCCATGATCTACAGTGAAAATAATTACACAGTAGGAAACCCTAAAAATCTGAATATTTTTGGAGATGTAATTTACATAGAGTTTCATTAGGTAAAATGCTTCCCATTTGCACTGTCCACGCAGGATTAGATAAATAATTTCACTAATCGAGGGAAAATACGGGTGCCTTATTACCCCAGTCTACGAACTTGCAGATCAAGTAAATATTTTTACCGTGAATTCTTTTCTTCTTGGCTCATTTCATTTCCTTTGAGAACAGAATGCTGTTTGAGGTTTATTTTAAATGTTAAATACAAAACTCGTAATAATTTATTATATTTTCCATGCTATACCTTCACGCGATCTCCTTTTTTTCTTCTGCCTCAGAAGTCGAAACTGGGGGCCCCATACATGCACTGCTAGCCACCCAAATTGTTTGCAATTCTATTTGCAGCTGAAGTTCTATCTTCCACTGCCGTATTCCATATATTCGGAAGCAGAGCTCTTTCGTGACAACTCTTGGAGGTTAGAAGAAGCACAAATGAATTCAGCGGTGGGTCCCTGCGCTTGCGGAACGCTCCATAGTTTCCTAGAAATAATTGAACTAACCTCCAGGCAGCAACTGTTTTTCTGCCCCATTGTTTGCATTTCATGCATCGGTTATCTTCCATTTTATCCTTCACACTCTTCCCTCTGTTCCTGATGCCACGAGCTGCATAATGGACCCCGGTGCACCTAATTACGAATAGGGGACTAAAGCCCTCCGCGATTTAATCTCGACGGCAATCATGGAAGCGCTCCTGCGGTCCCTCGGAGATTTCCATCACCCATGGCGCCATTTTGTGCATCGGGCAGACCTCTTCAAGGCCATACCCTCATCCTCCATCCTTCTTCCACGCCGCTTTCTTGGAGTCTCAATGTATCCACCGTCCCTTGGGATCCTCGCCCGTAGATTGCCTGTTACGCAGGCCGGTCATTTACCACTCTACGCCGAACCCCCGGATGGGAAATGGGAAGAGATACGTCGGGGCTAGACTTCATTTCAGGGAATGAAGTCTAGGCCTCTTGTCTCCCTCTGTCTTGACGGAGGAGCTATTACATAGAAATGATTCATGGCTCCCTTTTTATATCGCAGGCCTACATCGTGGAGTGAAATATTGTATTGGAATCGAATCATCGTCGATGTGACCTTTCTTTTTAGCCGAAGGACGAATTTCCGCGACGAAATCTAATATCCACGGAAAGATTGAAGGAATTTGATTTGGTGGTTCCGCCACGCCAATCTCTATTTCGTCGCTGAAGGCATGCGGGATGGAAATCTTCGCTGCCGCGGGTGTGAGAATTAGAGAGAGAGAGAGAGACCCGTCAAAAGTGGAGGATGCACTGTGAGTGGGGGAAATTTTCAAGAGAGATAAAACTAAAATATGCAAGGTAATTGAGTTGAGCGGCGCAAGCATTTTGATGGGTCGTGGTTTCGAGTCTCGTCTTGCGCACGAAATCTGGTCTAAACTCTACCCGTTCGATACTTTCGTGTCGGCTATAGGTTGTTAATAGGCATTCCAGCTATGACACGACTCGTTCAAAAATAAGAATTTTTTTAACCCTGAGTGAAATTTAAAAATATAAGCCGGTAAGTTGTAAAAGTCTGAAAATTTAACTGCAAATAATTTTAGTAAACTTAAATAACAAAAAAATTAAAACAAAAATTTGAATTGAAAGTATTCGGAATTTAAATATTCATTTTCCTACGAAGTGGTATTGATTTTTTTAAACAATAATCGAGACAGAAATTCAAGTTTCATTCGTCATTCTCAAGATTTCTCTCACTACTATTCAAAGTATTACAATTCTCCTACGGTTTCATGGCCTTTCGAAGACCGTCACCGTAAAACTCATCAGGATGCGTCGAAAACTAGTTTCGCCTCTTGAACGACGTCATTTGTGTTGTCAATTCTCCGACTTAGCATTTGTTCTTTGAGTTCTGGGAATAAGAAAATGTCACTTGGGGCGAGATCGTTTGAACAAGGTCGTCGTGATGGTGAGGTGGCTTCAGGTACAGGCTTCCCACCGAGAGAGCCCGGGTTCCAATCCTGGAAGCACTAGATATGTTTTATTTTTTATCCCTACCTGAGGTGTTTTGTGGAGAGCACTTTGAGTGGGTACGACGCCCGTCGGATGGGACGTTAAACTGCGGACCTCTTGGCACCTTTCGACAAGAGTAGGCTAATGCCGACGCCGAGATTCTCTCCACCTTTTCATTCCCTTCCATCGCTAATGGCGCAAATGGCCTTAAATGTCGGTTACCTCCCCTAAAACTAATACTACTGGAGAGAATAAGGTGGATTTGGCAAAATTTCAAAGTCACATTGCTTTGATTCCTCAACCACTCCTCCAGATGATTGAGCAGGTGCATTGTCGGCAGGAAGACGGATGCCTTTGCTGATCATCTTCTGCCGTTTCTTTTCTATAGCATCACGTAATTTGTTAAAGAGTGTGCAATAATAGGCATCATTAATGGTCTGACCCTTCTCCATGTAGTCTGTTCAGATGACTCCACGACAGTCCCAAAAAAAAGACAGCATGTCCTTCCCTGTGAAATTCTGCATCTCAGCCTGATTGAGAGAGATGCGTCTCTATGCTTTCTATCCTAGCTCGTCTAATTGCTCTCTGAGTCATATTGATAGAAACTGAATTCTTTCACTGTTACCATGCGAGCAAATGATTTCTATTTTTCTTGTTTGAAAAGATTCAACATCTTCCTTGACAGGTCACGTCGTGTTTGATTCTGAAAAAGGGATAAGTAGTCGTGGTACCCAGCGTACTGACACCTTTGATATGTGCAGTCCTTCGAGAATAATTTTCTTTTTACTACCGTAACTAAGAAGTGTAATTCATGTTCATTTGGATAGATGTTCTTGGGTCTAATGGGAGTCCTCCGTTTTCTTCGCTGGCAGCACTGTCCGCTGGTAATGGCCTTCCACTTCTTCGATCGTCTGTGAGTAACATATGGCCACTTCGAAAACTCTTTTTTCACCTCATAACTATTTCACATAATGGACTACCATTTTCATAAACAACTATCATGTCATCGTGGATTTTTCGGGCAATTTAACCTTTCAAATGAAGGAGAATAGTCTCACTGCGAGCCTCTATCTTCTTCATACTGCGAGTTATTTCCATCTGCGACTTCCTTAAACGGAAAAAATGTGCAGTAATAGCTGTAATTTACAAAAATGTGTACATAATGATCTATTGGTATGGAAAATAAATTTTATCTAGATATTTCAGTAATTTCACATGAGTTATTAAAACTTTACGATACCCCCACATACAATGTATACTGTGAACCTCTGCCGTAGTAGAACTGAAAATCCACAGCTTAAACGAAAAAAATGTGATTGTTACTACAGATGTTTTGTTCACGAATGTTTACTTGATTTTTGGCGGAATATTTGACTTATTGTTTCGTTATATCCTCTTTATTAAGATAACACTCCTCGTGCCGAAAGACAACCATAGATATTGCGTTGAAGAACTTTGCCTCAGGCTCCCGTTGGTGACTTCTATTCGTTGAAAAGGGAGTGAAGATGTGTATATCGGACGGTCTATAAGGTGAGGACGAGGAAATATTAGTTAGGCGCTAAGTAACAGTTCTTGCTTCAATTTAGTCCATTCTTTCACGCGTTGTTCCAAAGTTTCCGTAAAGTGTCTAAAAGACGTAACGTCGCTCATAAGATAATACCGGGACCTCCCAGCTAGTTTTTCTTACATGCAGTGTCCACAACGTCGAAATGTTATTTGTTGAAATTATGGATACAAATCAACAAATTTTAGCCTGTCAATAATAAGTTTTTATTTTAATGCAATTCATTGGTGCTGGATACAATCTAAATACTCTTTACAGTTGAACGGAAATTACAGATATACACATTTCGGAGGACTATTAATCGCAATCGGGAACTTAATGTTTAGGAGGTTACAGGGGACAGCATTTGAATCCTAGAAAGGAAATATATTCCACCTTCCAGAAATTCAAAGTTATGGGAAAGTTACATTTTATTAATTTACCTGTGAGGAGTGGTCAGTTCACATGAATAATTAATAGAAATAATTGGGAATGTGCCGGGAAAGAATCATGTCCTAGAAACAGAGATTTGAACGTAGCGAGGAGCGAAGGGCGGAATGGGAAAAAGGTAGGCGGGTGCGGAACGGGAAAAAGGTAGGCGGGTACGATTCAGACATAAGGAAATTTAGGTGGCGTGGAGGACAGACGTAGGTACGCTTGGAAAAATCCGGGAGAATTACGTAGATGCCAATTAAATTAAATAATGGTTAGACAGAATAAGAAATACCGTCGTCGATTCGATGCAGATTCGGACTTCAAAGAAAGACTTAATAAATATCTAAATGTACGGTTAGGGGAACGAAAAAGGTTGGAAAATTTTGAGTTGATCCCAGGAGCGGGAGATATAGAGCATAAAAATAAACAATAATTATGTTTCTTAAGAATATTAGAGTGTTTTAAAACTGAGATAAGACATACGTTTTTAATCGATCCAGAAGGTCCTCACGAAAGGTGAAAGAATTCTAAAAATGCCATAATGGTTAACATACTAGGCCCGACAGGTTAGAAATGGAAAGATGCATGACGTTGGCATTATATCATATGAAGATAGGCATAAGTTACACATATTCATATTTCATCCAAACGCTAGAGAATAAAAGAAGTAAGAATCCATGGATCGCGGATCCATCAACATGGAATTGAGGAGGATGTACAGAGAGTTAAATAATAAAATTAGACGAGATTAGGGCCAAGAAAATATGGTGGAAAAATTAGTTTGAGGAATTGAAGAAATTTCAAAGATGAAGAAATATAATACTCTCCAATGGTGTAAGAGCATGCAGAGCATTGTCAGGGAGTAGCGGTGGAATAACTTTAACGTCTATAAGAGGTCAAACAAATATAGTATATTTTTATTAGATCAAGGATTATTTAGCGAAGGAACGCCTAAAAGGGCATAAAAGTGAACATACTAAGTCGGTCAGTTTAGAAATAGAAATACATATCACGTTGGCATTAGATCTCATGAATTTAGGCATTAGGTACGTAGAAAAGGAGTAGGAAATTCTCTTGGTACAGGTCAGACAAGAAGAAGTTCTCCGGATACGCAGAATATAATAGTCTATTAAAAGACCTAAATTAGTAGTCGAATACCTCAAGCGAAACTCAAAGTGTCAATTAAGTGTCATATTTAGATGGAGAGATGCGTAGTTTGGTCATATTAATTAATAGAAAAACAAGTATTCCTTTAGCCCTGTAGTAAAACTTTGATAGGAATTTCAAGCTTATTATTTGAAAAATTATGCATACAATATATAAAATTAAATACAAATATTTTAAAGGATTGAAACTTAATTATTTACCTAATACAGACCTTCTACGAACGCAGGAAACAACCAACGGCTGCAGACTTAGCGCATATTCTGGCAAACATATGTTCTGCACTATCTGAAAAACATTCACTCCAAAAAAATTTCCAATCGATTTCACAAAATTTGATAAAAATTTATTCACGCACTTGGCTCTCACAAACAAATCACATAGAGGATCTAGAAGTGTTTCCCGCAGGATGAGACTTGAGAGCTCACTGAAAATTCCGTCTCTCAAAAAATAAATTCCGGAGTTTTTCATTTGAAAATTAAGAACCAATTTTCGTTTACATACCTCATTTACTTTTAAGAGCGCTATTATTCATGAAAAAGGAAACTAATATTTTTTCTCAAAGCAATTTCATTCGATTTTAACGACAAGAGTTGTGTTTTTAATATTAAAGTTACAACCGGCACCAAAACCCCACTTTCTCAGGTTTATGCCAGCATATTTTATTCAATGAAAGGGATGGCGTTCTCACGACCCAAATGCAGTTTGCTGAGGAGATTCGATCGCCTTGAAATGTAGCATTCGTGGGGAGGGAAGCGCGCGGAGAGGCCGGTGGTCGCCGGGATGTGTGACCCGAGCTCGGAGACCTCCTTCCCTGCTCCACTGGGTCCCACTAACTGCTCTCCCCTTCAAAACGACGACGTGTCGGGACATCCACGATGCTTTGGGCTCGGCTACGTTCTTCTTGGCTGCTGGCCCCAGGAGCGGGAGCGAGTCCAAAGGGAAATCGATATCCCGATAGGCAATTCACCTATCAGGTTAAATTAACCTATAAAAGTAAATTCATTCCAACTCTCAGTTTTATACACCTACTCACTCTATGTCACACACTAACATCGCATTCAATCGTGAATTTTTAGATATTTTACCTCCATTCGACGCACGAGCACAACCATTTTGCTTATTTCTTTGGTGCTTTTTAAATGATCTGCCAGGAGCTAAATAGGTAATTAATTAGGATAGAGAAGGAACAACCTTATACAAAGAATAAGTAGACCGAGTAATTAATTATATGATGTCATAATTCATGAAGTGAAAACGTGACGTTGGCAAAAAATGAAACGTGCATCCGTTCTAAAGGAGAGGATTACTATTTAAATTACACAAAGACTGTTGTGAGCAGAGAAAACAACGTGCATTTTTACGATATTTGTCCCTGGCCTTCGTCACGGGGCACTGGCATGAAGAGCGATAAATCAATTAAGATAATGTAAATTGAGTATTGTTTAAAATTAAAAAAAATAATTTCCAAAAATATCTTTTAGAGAAAATAATACATCCAAGTAATACATATTGTTCTTGTAGAATATACAGGTATATCCTATAGGTCTCCTGGACTTTTATTGAATGTCAATATTATTCGAGAAAAAATATCCGGAGTATACATCAAACAGAAGAATTTGAAACGGACTTCTTTAATTGTAAGTGCAGAATAAAAATTTTGGAAGTAAAAATAAGCTATCAATATTCAAGATAAAAAGGTAAGTTACGTTATGTAGTACTGAATACAGCTCCAAATGTAACTGAATTCGTGCCGAATTTACTCAGACTCGTTTTTTGAAATAGTATTTCAGATGCCATTAAATTCTGCGGATAATAATAAAACATCTCGACACATGAGAATAGATAACGCAAAAAAGGCCACGCACTGTAGATTGTTTAAGCTTTCGGCCTACTCCGAGGCCTTCTTCAGGTCAGGCGTCAGTCTGACATCGTCAGTTTTTTCTGCCTTCCAAAAGTTATGTGTATATAGGACTGAGTACTATCGAAGAAAAATGGGAATTTATCAAGCAAGGAATATCGGAAGCCGCGAAATACACTATAGGAACCGTTAACAGGAAAAGGATAAGGAAACCATGGGAGACGGATGAGATGATTGCAAAGATGAATGAGAAAAGAAGATGGAAGAATGTAAACACATAGTTAGGCAAAATGAAGTACAAAGAATTAAACAATAAATTGACAAGGGCCACAAATAAAGCAAAAGAAGAATGGTGGAAAACGCAATGCGAGGATATGGAAAGTTTACAGAAGAAAGGCGAAATTGGTGTTCTATACAGCAAGGTTAAGTTATTATCGGGAAGTAAGAAGGCAAGATCTGTGCTAACAGTTAAAGATAAGTGGGGTAAGATAATAGTTGAACAAGGAAAAATCCAAGAGAGATGGAAGGAATATATAGAAACACGGTCTGGTAAAGAACTTAGGCCGACAAGTTTAGACATAGAAAAGGAACATGTCGTAGAAGAAGATAGCTTAGGTCCAGGTATACTCGACGATGAAAAAGAAAGAGCATTAAAGGAGATGAAAGCAAAAAGGCCGTGGGTGTAGACAACATTCCTGTAGTACTCTTGAAATGTTTAGGAAAATGCGGGAGGAAGGCCCTATATGGACTGATTCGTAATATCTACGAAAAAGGAATCTGGCCGGAAGATTTTGTGAGATCGGTGTTAGTTCCTATTCCAAAAAAGGCAAAGGCTTCGTCATGTGAGGATTACAGAACAATAAGTTTGATATCCCACGCAGCTAAAGTTATTCTCAGGGTCATCAACAAAAGGATAGAGAGTAAGGCAAATGATTACTTAGGGGATAATCAGTTTGGGTTTAGGAAGGGAAGAGGTACGCGTGATGCCATTGCAGTAATAAGATCACTAATTGAGAGGAATATAGAATACAATCAGGACGTTTTTGCCTGTTTTGAATATTTCGAAAAAGCGTTTGATAGAGTGAATTGGGAAAGCTTAATGCGTGTGTTGCAGAGAAAAGGAATGAATTGGAGGGACAGAAGACTGATCCACAACCTGTACATGTCTCAGACTGTTTAGGTGCGAGTGGGGAACGGAGAGTCCGGATGGGCAGTGTTAGGAAGAGAGGTAAGGCAGGGTTGCCCATTGTCACCGGTGCTGTTCAATGTATATGTGGAGGAAATGATTAAAGAGGCATGGGAAGAACTGAAAGTAGGAATGAAAGTCGGAGGGGAATTTGTAAAATCGGTTAGGTTTGCTGATGACCAAGCATTAGTGGCTCAGTCAGCCAAGGGGTTGCAAGCATTGCTGAGTGAATTGGAGGTTCAGTGCCATAAATATGGGATGATAATCAACATTAATAAAACAAAGGTTATGCGATTTTCCAGAAAAAAAGGGTAAGCTAAACATTAAAATAGGAGGGGAAAAAATAGAACAGGTAGAACAGTTTACACATCTCGGAAGTGTTTTGGACCAACACGGTCAAAGTGGTAGGGACGTAAGGAGAAGAATTGCGCTAGGCAAGGAGGCTTTCTCAAGGAGGAGGGAGTTGATGACGGGGACATTGAGTAGGGATGTTAAGACAAGACTCGTAAAAACTCTGATATGGAGCGTAGCTATGTACGGCGCGGAAACCTGGTCACTGAAGCAGGAGGATAGACGTAGATTGGAGGCTTTTTAAATGGGGGTGTGGAGAAGAATGGAGAAGTTGAAATGGACCGAAAGGAAAACAAATGAGGAAGTACTGGAGATGGTGAGTGAGGAGAGGGGTTTGTTGAGAGAAATCCTAGGGAGGCAGGAAAAATGGATGAAAGGCGAATTGAGCGGTAGTGGAATGTTGAAGAAGGTAATAGAGGGCAGAATGATGGGCAAGCGAGGTAAGGGCAGGGAGAGGATAGGGATGTTGTACGGGATGAAGGGAGGAAAGAAGTACACAGGTATGAAGAGGGACCTGATATAGATTAGGTTGCTAGATGGGGAGTTACAAAATGTTTATTTGACAGTTGTGTCCATCCAAAAACCTACTTTAACCGGTAGATTACCTAATAAAATAAATAAATAAATATATATATATTCTAAAGCTTTATAATGCAACCATTTCAGAGAGTAAAAATCATTCGCCTTGACCGGGATTCGAACCCGGATCCCTCGATATCCGGCCGAGTTCTTTAACCAATTAAGCTACCGAGACGTCCTCTTACACTCTGAAATTTTGGGGGCTTTAAAGGAACAAGATGTTATGACGAAATACCGTACATACAATGTCACAGGCATTTGTAGTCGTGCGCGACGCGCCACAGTCCACGATGTTAATAAAGCCAATTTCAAGAGAGCCCCGGATATCGAGGGATCCGGGTTCGAATCCCGGTCAAGGCGAATGATTTTTACTCTCTGAAATGGTTGCATTATAATGCACACATAGCGGGTGACTCTGTTAAAGTTACTGTTACAGTTTCTTGAAATTTGTCTAAGGTATGAACAGCCTAAGTGTTTGAAATTGGCTTTATTAAAATCGTGGACTGTGGCGCGTCGCGCACGACTACGAATGCCTGTGACATTGTATGTACGGTATTTCGTCATAACATCTTGTTCCTTTAAAGACCCCAAAATTTCAGAGTGTAAGAGGACGTCTCGGTAGCTTAATTGGTTAAAGCACTCGGCCGGGTATCGAGGGCTCCGGGTTCGAATCCCGGTCAAGGCGAATGATTTTTACTCTCTGAAATGGTTGCATTATAATGCACACATAGCGGGTGACTCCGTTAAAGTTACTGTTACAGTTTCTTGAAATTTATTCTAAAGCTTTAATAGGAACACACAATATGAGACCACTCATATGTTACTTCTTGATAATTTCGACGTAATTGATTTCCGCCTTCCTCAGAAGATTAGTTAGGACAGTCCTAACTAATCTTTTGAGGAAGATGGAGCTCAATTCCGTCCAAAGTATCAAGAAATAACGTGTAAGTGTTCATTTTAAGTGTGTTGCTGTCAAAGTTTTTTACTGTGTTACTTCGAATAAATCATACATATATGTATATGTATATATATACATACATATATATATATATATATATTTAAGTTATGTTAGGTTAAAGCATTCGCCCGGGAAGTGGTGAGATCCGGTGGTCAACTTCCGGTCAAGGAAAATATTTTTACATTAGTGGCCTGCTTGATTCCGCCTTCCCCACCTCTCTTGTGTTCGTCCTTTATGTGTGCTCCTTTCCCTTTATATATGTATATATATATATATTCATTCACAAAGAAATAGATATAAGGCCTTGCTTTATATATATATATATATATATATATATATATATATATATATATATATATATATATATATATATATATATATATGAGCAATGCACTCTGGACACCTGCAGCTCCACCCAAGCTATGTGATATTTCAGTTACCAGATCTTACTGGGGAAGGAACCATAACCGGCCCAGGGAAAGGAATTGGTCCCCCTACCCTGATGTGTGAATTTCACAAGCCGTCGGGCTTAGTACTGGGTGAGCTCTACCATCACCTACCAAACCGACATTCGGGTTGAATATTGTGTTTATGGCTTTTTTATCGTCGCTGAAAAGCGTTCTTTTTCGATTATAAGGGTATATCATCATCATTTCAATCCTAGGATTGGTTTACTGTAGCCCTTATCTTTCCATGTTACTATATTTGAATGGAAGGCAAGGCTGAATATTCTAGGGAGAATCATGTGGTGGTTTCTCGTTGCCTTTCAAATCGCAGTATTACGGCCGATACCGTGAACTTCACTCTCGCCCGCAGCTGTGGCACCTAATGCCGGGCTCATCCACTTGTTCTTCGCCGCAAGTGGCTAATGGTGAAACTACTGTCTTTCACCATAGGTTCAGGGTAGCTTTTTAGTAGGAGTTTATTTTTCTGGTTGCCTCGTTCTGAAATACCGTTATTGTGTTTTCTATTAATGTGAAGTTATCTCGTTCTGAAAAAGCATTAATAAATATTTTTCTGAGCTGAAACATATTCACCAGTCACGGAGTATCGTACCCGTGACTTTCGGCTCTATAGGCGGGCACGTTACCTCTGATCTACCCCCGGAAAAAAATCGTTAATATGGAATCTCAATCGACATGACATCAGTCGATATGAGACGCTTTTATCCTTCATGAAGAAAGTATCTGATCAGAAGGAATTGCACGTCATGTCAGGATGACAATGTTGGTGTATTTTATTAAATAATTATGGCATTATCATAAAACAATTAAGATGATGAGGTTATTAATATCTATAAAAGTTAATCAATCATTAAAGTTGGAGTTAATAAAATAGAGCTGATGGAAGAGTTCACTTATTCAGGATTTTTTAATAAACGTGGGCTAAGTAGTAGCGCTATTAAAAATAGATTTGAAAAGAGTAAAAATGCTTTAAAAAGAGAAGAAACATAATGATGAGGGAGTTATGGAAATATATCACGTAGGAATCAGTGAAAGATGATATTGAACTACGTAAACTTTCATATTGCTCCGAGCGTTGAAACTAGAAAATTATGTACAATGTAGGCTTTTGAAATATCATTGAGAATGAAGAAAAGGCATGGTTACGAAAAGAGAGAATAGTTGTTGAGAGAAATTCTTAGAAAGCAGAAAGTGGTGTATTGAGTGGCAATGCATTGTTAAATATTTTGATAGGGAGAGAACTTTGGACAGGCAAAGTAGAAGAAGATAAACAAAGGACATGTCGGATTGAATCAAGGGAGTTAGATGGTATATGATATTTAGGAACGGTGCTAATGCAGCTCAGAGTTTTAGAGCATTAAATTAGTATTTGTGCTTTTGTATTAGGCGGGGTTTAAGAATTTAACACTATTTAGTGCCTGATTCTATGAAAAATTACGCTCCTACCTTGATCGATGGACTGCTATCTTTGAAAATAACGTTCAATGGTAATCAACTCATGTGAAACTCGAGAAGGTTTTCCTGGAAACGACGCGCCGCTATCCGGAACGATGAGACAAAGGGGATTGCAATTGCCTCAAAAGGAAGAAGATGCTGCGAGGGAAAAAGGGAATTGTGGGGAAGAGGAACGGCACGAGTGATCCTATGGCGAGGGAAGCGCACGGGGGAGTTGGAGGGATTCCAAGCGCTTCCGAACCTCCCTTCGACCCACCCACGCACCCGCACGAATGCCCCTCCCTCCTCCTTGTTAGCACCTCGTCGCCACCCGCCCCGGGCACCGCATGTCGCACCAACGAGCCAAAAGTTACCACGGGCACCGGCCGTGCTCCTCCGGGTCCGCATGCAGCGCCCCGATCGAAGCGGCGACGGTGCGCAACCAGGAGGCAACTTTGCGGGAAGAGCGGTTTGCGAGGCTGTTGTCGTTGCCTTAGAATCTCCTTGAACAACTATGCACCGTCTCTGTCCGTACAGTGCTCACAAATATTCTAGTCTAGCCGACTGAAGTAGATAGATGATAACACAGATGGTATGGGCTAGAGGAGAGTGAAGAGATGGAACGAGGTAGTCAGTATTTGGCACGGAGTAAGACGGAGGGTTAATGTCAGGAATTTAAGAACACATTTACCAATGAAAGACTGGAGGGAAGAAGAAAAGTAATTGAGCAAGACTAGGGTGGAACCTCTCACCACATAATTCAATGTTTACTTGAAAGAGGTACTAAAATAAACACAAAGAAATGTAATGAAAGACATCATAAGGAAAGTAATTGACGTGATCCGTTTCAGATGACATTGCAGTAATTGCGGATAATCTGAAATACTTACGGACATTGTGTATAAGAAAGAGAGAAGATGATGGTGGATGTTTCGTTATGAGAAGAGAACTTGGAAGCGATGGAATAATTCACATAATTTAGGGAGAGCATAACATGACCAATATCAAGTAAAGATTTACTGAATCTAAGAATGAGTTTGCCAAGAAAAGGCAACTGTCAAAAAGATAACATAAGATTTTTAAAAAAAAGATAAGACAAGATTCCCCCATAACTTTAACTGTCAAAAAAGATAAGTGAATTCATTTTTGTGGAGAATGACGCTCTATGGTTCAGAGACATGGTCCACCCGAATAGTAGACAAGAGAAGAATAGCATCCTTTGAAATGCGGTGCTGGAGACATATGCTGGTGATCAAATAAATAAATAATATATGAAATGAGAAGGATGGTTCTTAGACGAAAGACCTTAAGGGTCGTACAATAGAGTTAGCATTAGAAAGAAAACAATGGAAGGCTGGAGTCAACTACTCTCTGACATGTTAACTTATTCCTGAATGCTTTTCTCTCAGAAATATGAAAATCAGTCATGTGGTAATCTTCGGAAAAAATGTTAATTATGTCTTTCATTATTCTCGAGTAATTTTCTATTATATATTCTTCTTTCCTTCTACGGCGCGGAAACGTGGTCGCTGAAGCAGGAGGATAGACGTAGATTGGAGGCTTTTGAAATGTGGGTGTGGAGAAGAATGGAGAAGGTGAAATGGACCGAAAGGAAAACAAATGAGGAAGTACTAGAAATGGTGGGGGAGGAGAGGGGTTTGTTGAGAGAAATCCTATGGAGGAAGGAAAAATGGATGAAAGGCGTATTGAGCGGTAGTGGAATGTTGAAGAGGGTAATAGAGGGGAGAATGTTGGGCAAGCGAGGTAAGGGTAGGAACAGGATAGGGATGTTGGACGGGATGAAGGGAGGAAAGAAGTACACCGAGATGAAGAGGGACCTGATATAGATTAGTTTGCAAGGTGGGGAGTCACAAAATGTTTATTTGATAGTTGTGTCCATCCAAAAACCTACCTTAACCGGTAGATTACCTAATAATAATAATAAGTCTTTAGAATCACCCATGCGCTTCTTGCACTAACCTATAGACGTTGTCAGCATTGGCATGCAAATCAAACGCAATTTTAACATTAGTCGAGGGACATCAGGAATATTTTGAAAAACAATACGTGTGAAGGGAAAACTAAGGTTTGGTCTCTTTTTAAAGTAATTCAAGAGAAATGGATTAAATCCATAACTTAAGCGTTACTAATTAAGCGTTACCATTTTGGCCACATCATGATAACGTTTGTGTAGCCAATAAGCTGACAACGACCATAATTTTCAATACTTTTGCAACAACTTCGTAGTCGCTTCGGAATAAATGCCATTCTGCCGGTCCAATCTTTTGCTCGGAATTTACCCCAACATTCCTTTGTCTCTCGAGTCCGTCTCACCCTTTCCTCCTTTTCTCTCTCTTTCCCTCCTACTTCCTCATTTTGATTGTGGTGGAAACTTCTGAACAAGTTCGGATTCTTAATAACGCCGGCGGCGTCGTCTTCTCTGAAGACTCGAGGAAGGAGATGGGGATTTAACCGGTCACCAGAAAGAGCTTTGAGATCCAAAAGGAAATGCATCATCAATGAAACAATCCCGTCAAAGCTACTGGAAATCTTTGTTTAACCACTCCTGACTTCTAAAGGAAGGTGAATAAACGGGGACACGTTTTTATAACACTCATTATAATTACTTTTCAATGTGGTGATTGGTAACTGCAGTCCTACTTTCTTCCGATCCATTCTTGTTCCTCTATCGTCGCCCCATGGCATCCTCTTCCAAATCCTTCAGACTTTGAGCAAGCCTTTGTCCCTCGACCTCCCTCTGGTTCTCTTCTGTCATATTTCTTTTTTCTTTTAACGCTCGCGACTTCTCATCGCAAGTTCCAATTACTCGGTCTATTCTTTTCCGTGCTGCGTTTCACCTTGCCTCCTAAGTTTCCTCTACTTCGCGTGCTACCCCGGCCTGTCCGTCCGATTTCTTTGAAATAGTGGTCTCCAGTACTGTACTCCCAAAGTATCTAGCTTTATTTTGTCTCCATGTACATAAAATTTTATGTGTTTCTGAACCGCCACAAGCCTAGCTCTTCAATGAGATTTTCGCGTGCTCCTTCGTGGTTTTTATTTGCAGTTTCTCAGTTATTGAACCACAAGAATGTACCCTTTCATCGAAAAACCTCTTCCAACGGGTTGTGTTGGGAGTTTTATTTCCATCGAGTACCTTTCACCCCACGCAGTCTCACTTCCGAGGCAGATGAATGAATCCTCTTTTCATAGAGTGCACCTCTTAGTGCCATATCATAAAAATATTTTCATATAGTTCTTATTTGATGGTGTTTGTTTTCATCCTTGCAATTTCCTCGGATTTTATACCAGCAGCAGTGACCCATTCTTCAAAACTATGTATCAGTTATCAAATGCACCCCCAAATAGTGTTAAAATCAGTTTAAAATATACATTCTATGAAAATTACGCTGACAATAAATATTGTGATAAATTAACCGTAATTAGAATGTTGTTTCTGAGCAAACTACGAGGGTTTGCGGTTTGAGTAACGGAAAACGTGTCTTCACGACTCCCTTTAATGCAACCAATTAAGTTGGTTTTTATAATTTACACTATTTGCTAACATTAGTACAATATCCCTGCCACACACTTTTTGGTGTGTGGCAGGGATGGGTGGGTGGGTTACTTATGCAGATGTAGATGTTGATCCTTTTAAAAAGGGTTAAATATTTGTAACTGCAATAAGCATAATAAAAGAGACTTGTCAAGTGTTGGAAAATGATGTAATTATTGATAATCGCATTAGCTAGTAGCAATGTTTATAAAGTATATGTCCTAGCCAACCGGAGCAAGGAAATCGGTAGTGGATGTTAGGGCGCCTTTCGTAAATTTGAAAAATTGGATGTATGTGATGTGTTCGTAACACGGATCACTGATCATTGTTGCTAAGTACTCCAGCACGATTGATCTTAATTAAGGTATTCCGCTTTTACTAAATTTTTGAAATATTCAAATTATCCTCAACATTTATGAATAAATCGAATAAAATACATTTTTAGCCATTATAATAGCCCATTTTAACAATTAATTTTTTTCCTTTGTCGTCTAAAAATATTTCTCCATTCATAAAAAATTTGGCGTTCAATGTTCTCTAATTAAATATTCCCTCGATAATGTATTCGTGTAGGGTCGTTTGTATTAGCTTAACGCCTAAATACCAAAAATATCATGGTCGCTACTTGACGGAATAGTTAATTAGCGTGAAGAATGTCTTAGTTTGCTCCTCTGCTACTACTTGGGAGATAACAAATTAAGAATTATTTAGAAGAGTGTATAGAAAATATACACACAGCAATGCCACCATTAATATTTACTGCCGACCGTGGCCCACCTGATGATGCGACTTAGTGACGAAACCACGGTCTGCAATAAATAGTAATGGTGGAATTGCTGTGTCTATTTTCTATGCAATGAAAACATTCCACCGAGTAACGACGAAAACAGTGAGATATATTTCGAAGAGAGCTTGAAGAGCGAAGCTTATGGATGACCCTTACAAGAAGAATAAGGAAACTGAGTGGAAATATTCTGATGCACGAGAGCGTAATTAGGGCCATAATTGAAAATGACATAAAATAGAATAGTTGTAGAGCAAGGCCAAAGATGAACTTCGAGAAGCATGAATAAACTATATTAGTGCAAGAAGATATGAGGGAGCAAATATATTGGCAGGGAACAGGAAAGTTTGGAGAGTTGGTTTAATCCAATGTTGGCCCGTGATTTGACCCTTACTCTGATATCATTCTTCCCATTATCCTCATCAAACACGACTACTTTCTCCTTGGATTCATTTGCCCTCTATTTCATTCCCATTGCTATCTCACCGGAGATATCTAGGGCCTCCTGCCAATCTTATGGGCTCTCAGCCAGAAATACCGCATTGTCGGCATTTGGAAGGATTACATATGTCCATGTACATGTGCGTGCATATAAACTTAACTAAGAACTTAACTACACATAGAAAAGAGATGGTTCACATACAGGTACTTATAGCTTTCAATCCTATCGGGCTTAATATCGCCCTCTAAAACCACCCAACAGTCATTATCCCATCATATTCTTTCCCTTTCACCCGCCCCTCATATCCCATCCTTCCTTCCTCACATATTCTCTCCGCTTTTTCCTCGAGAACGGCATTCTGAGGATGACGGCTTGACCGTAGATACGTCAAAATGTTCGGGCCCGTCCTTTCTTGGTGTTCCTCCTTTAAGTTAAGTTTTAAAGCGATTTTATTACGCCTACATTACATAGTTACATAAACTATTTAAATCCAATCATTACACCTAATTTATCCATGAATAATTCTCTCGCGCTTTGTTATTTCATACGACTGTCAATTGAAGTGACATTACGTGTCCTTGTTTCACACCAGGTATTTCAAACCAATCACCCAAGGCGTAATTCATACTTTCTTTTTTACTAATCACGCATTGCATTGATAAGATTTATAAACTACTTATCCATTCCATATCTCCAACTACATTTCATTATTTATCCTATCGTATTCCTTCTCCAAATCAGCTAGTTCATAATACACTTTCTTCCGCACGTCCCTGCATTTCTAAAGGATATGCGGTAGATTTAATGAACCATACGTTCATTTTATACCAAACTTAAAACATATAACATGCTCAGATTATTCACGTTCTGCTTTTTTTACCCTTACACTTGATACTTTTCGGAACACTTCTGCCGGTGTACACAAAAGGCTTTTAATTGCTCTAATATTCTTATATTCCATCCAGCTCCCTTTTAGGTAGCACAAAGACACACTTATTGAATGTTTTAAAATCGATATGAGCAGCAAAATTATACATGCATATATTATATTTAACCATTTTTATACACCGGTAATCAGTAATTTTCTTCTCCGTAATGAAATCAAAAATACTTGTCAAGAGTGATTTTTTTAAGTCCCTAATTTGAAACTCTGCACGGTGATTCACAAATGTTTGATGTACCTGAATGCGACACCCAATGGCTCTAAGCAGAGTATTTACAGATTTAAAATATGCAATCCTAAAATTAAACAAATTTTCAAACAACGACCACCTTTCTGAAAATAATTTTGTCAACCTGATATCATTTCCGGTCACATATGCAGAATAAACTACGAGATAATTTCATCAAAAAGATTTTTCTTCAAATAATTCCAACTTTCAATGATTATTCTCAAATAATTCTACATTACACTCCGTATATGACAATTTGTTGAACTCTTTTTGCTTAGAGTAAGAAAACTGATAGGTTCTGCCATCGAGTTCTCCAAACTGATTTATGTCATAAGATTTCCTAAAGCGCTGAGAATATGTATTTGAAGAGAAATTTCGCGACGGTCTGCGACGCCGAAAGTCAAATCGAGTTTTCCATCGCTCGTTGGAGTCTGGTTCCGCTCGCCGGAGGCTGTGAACATGGTGAAGCGCTGTTTGGAAATGTGATATAGACCCAAGTTCGTCGTAATGCGATTTTCAACCGTGAGCGTTGAAATGCCCTTCTCGAGTTATTATGATGGAGTCTCATGGGGAAAATATATTCATAATAAGTCTAGGTTCTCCGCTGAGTTGAATTAAGGCCTGAAAGGTATTCCACAAAGTATTACTAAATGATGCATCATTTATTCATTTTTCTCAATGGGTCCACCTTTCTTTCGTAGGTACCATCTCTTGGAATGACACATTTCCTCCTAAAGGCACAAACTGTAGGTTTGGAATTTTGTCTGCCTTTAGCAACCAACGCTACGAAAGGTTTCACGAAATAGGAAGGAGTATAGTGCGTCGAAACTCTTGCAGCGTTCTTATTCTTAGAGAGCATTAGCATTGTTCCCTTTCCAGTGGAAAATTCACGCCAATGATTAGTTTTGAATGAGACGCTCATCTGACATAACTTGGTTGATGTTTTCCATCGTGAGGAAAGGGAATGAAAAAAGACACTGTAATTCCACATTTACAATCTATACAAGGTATGATCTTAGATCGTAAACGACGACGGTTCCCCGCTGTTCAGCATCATCAGGTCAATCAGTAGCTGTTGTCAGCGGAGAAGAAGAGATTTGATATTCTGATTTCTCAGAAAATTTCACTTAGTTCATGCTAACCTTTTGAAGTCTTACCATGCCTTCCGCTTGATATCTTAGAGAGGAGAGAGACCTATAATAAAAATTTCAGAGTTGCCGCATCAAATAAGGTATGTGTGTATTATGATAGCATATATTTAATATGGTGGCGTGAATAATTTAATAATAGAAATCGTTGTTATATCCTATGTTAATAAAAGGGACCAATATGTAATTTCAAGTATTTTGGTTGATTTTCTTATAGATATTGCATTGAGAATGTATTCATTGTGTTTCCCAGAATCCTTCCGAAAGGAAATACTCTTAAGAAGTGTTTTCGTTTCATGAAAGTAATGGAAGAATTCTCTTCTTATTTCCTTGTACAAATTCAATTTAAAAAGTAGCCCATTGTGATATTACACAACTGTAACCAGATGTGCATAAAAATGGAGAAAAAAAGCCATTCCTTTCATTATAAAAAATTAATAAATTAATTCATAACACGTTATTTAAAGGTAAGGCTAGTTACTCAAGTTAATCTATGGAAACTAAGCGCTATTTTTTTCTTCTTGAAATATCAAGGAAAATGCGAGAAAAAGTTTCGGAAACAACGGTTGATTTAAGAAGTAGAACAGTGAAGTGCTAAACGTGCTCGTGGAGTTCCCTAATATTAAGCTTAAGTTCTTACCGCGTACAGCTGCGACGTTAAGTGGGTAAATTTAGGTATTTTGAAAACGTTCAAAATCCATGAGCCATGAATATTTTAACTCTCAGCTAATTGTTTCAAAGGTTTAATTTTATATTAGTTAAGCGGACAGAGTAGGATGGTGGGGAAATGTTTCACTAGTCTAGGGAGAAATATAAACGAAGAGAAACAGAAGTTTCCAGCTCATCTTCCTCTAGCAGCCACATTCACATTTTCAGCATCCATGAATTTAAAGAGAAAAAGGATGTGACCTCGATTCTAGTAAAGGAAATCATTCTTGAGTGGAGGAAAACTGGTTTCAAGAAGTTTCTGGAAATGTTGGTGACTATGAGAAAGTCACTCGCCGATTTGGGAATTTCGGACATGCGGAAATCAATAGATCCAGGTTTGAATCCCGATTAAGGGAAATGATATTTATTCAGTAAAATCCTCTCCTTCGGAGGAAAAATAAAACCAAAGGCACTGTGCGTGGCGTTATCTTTAAGAAGGGTTAATAAAGAACAGGCGCAAAACTTCCCGTAAAACAACTGATTTTCATGGTCATCAATTACATCTTAACTATGGGAGAATAAAGGAAAAAGGCACTGCTCTGACATACTTCTAGGAGGCATTAGAATCAATAAGCTGAAATTAAAACCCAATGTCTAATTTTCTTTTGCGGGAAGTTTTCCTGATCTGTGTTTCATTGTTCAACACAGAGCTTTATTCTATATTTAAAAAGTCCTAAACTATGGATTCTACATTTATTCCATTTTTAATGTACTATCAGGTGGTCTAAATTCAATGGTAGGCTCTTGGAGTATTGCTGCCGGAATACTGCCGAAATATATGCTAAACTAAATTTGTGGTATTTTTTGCCACCTTTGCAATCATACTTGAGGTTCTCATGCACGAAGCCAAATATGAAAAGGAGGCAATCCTTCCTTTGTGACAGCTGTCGAAAAAGAAGGCTAACCGGAGGACAAAAAACAATGATATGTGAAGGCTTCATGAACTGTTCACAAGGAAACACGGAAGAGAACTTATATCGAAGACTGTTTCTGACGTCAGATCCTCGAGTTCCATTTAGGCCCATTAATATTAAAGCTTCCCAAGAGCATGCTGAAAAAAGACAGAGACCCTCCTATATCAACGACAAGAGAAACAAATAACTGATTTTGCAAGTGAAAATGAGAAAGATGCTTGAATATGATATTTCTGAGAACAATGATAAGCCATAGATTAATCATTACAATTAAACATGTAGATACGATACGATAAACATGCGATACTCGTGCAATATCATATTTGACAATCAAAACATGGTAGCTGTAGTCACCAAAGTCTGTTAAAGAGCAGAACTCATAGCGTGCAAAACTCACGGATAGCAGCAATGAAGGGATTAAAATGCATCAAAAAATGAAGAATTATTCAACGGAATAACAATTAAGCATAAACTTAAAGTGATCTCATTTAAATTATTATAAAATTGAAATTTTCAGAATCTTAGTATCTCCGTTTGAAATAATTTCAATTTGAATTAATTTATTCAATTATGCGTGCATATCGAAAGGAATATCCAATGACCTCTTTCCACGTAGTGATTCATATTATAATATGTAAATTAATTCATTAAAAACTATTATTATCAACATTTAGACTAAACTATTATTACAAGACTGCGAAAGAAAAATTCCCATGCATAATCAGTACGAACGTAGACGAATTTGATACAGTATTTTTAAAATATCAAATGATTAATTAAAATTGGCAATTTCCCACAAAATAAAATTTTTTATTAATACGACCGGTTTCGAAGTAACTACATCATCCTGGTCACCGGAAGATGATGTAGTTGCATCGAAACCGGTCGTATTAATAAAAAATTCTATTTTTTGAAAAATTGCCAAATTTAATTAATCATGATATTCCACCATATCACGCCTGAAACGTCTCTTTTTATAGATCAAATGATGTTTTTTCTGATTCTTTCTTGCGAGTGGAAGGGCAAAAATTCTCATTACACAAACTTTTCACCTTGGATGATTTTTGAAAGAACAAAGCAGATAGTTCATTTGGAAGGGAGAGTGTCTCTCCAAGAAATCACGTATGTAACCTGCGAAAACTATATTGACCCTTTAAAAAAATAAATTAATCATTTAGTGTTACCTACCTTTAGATACAATCCTATACAGCCTTTTGAAAAAAATATTAAATTATAAATTCTCAGGTGATTTCTCAATTATAAATTCTCGAGAGTTTCGTTTCAACGCCCGTTTGTTGAAAATTACGTTACGAATCGTATGGGCCTATGTTACATCTCCGAACAGCGTGTCACAATATTTACAGTCACCCGGGCTCCATCACGAGATAGAAAACTCGATTTGACTTTTGGCATCGCTGATCGTCGCAACTTTTCTCCTCGAATACATAGTCTAACCTCTTTAGAAAATTGTGCACTGTAAATCATTTTGCGGAACTCGGCGGCAGAACCAAAAACTTTTCCTACTTTGAGCAAAATTTTGAGTAAAAAGAGCGTTCGGCATTTAAAAAAATTTCATTTTAAAGAAAAATATTTTTTTCTTAATGTTCAAACTGATAGTATAAGAAGGCAAAAAACAATTTCATCGGGTAATTTTGTCGGTGATTGCACAGTTTCGTCCGACGTGAGGTGAGTGCATTAAATAAACCCTGAATATGATCAGGAAAATGAAAGACCGTCTTATTTCCACAAAATTTATATAAATTTATGTGGTCTACTGGTTGATTTCGAGAAGAGTTTACATATAATAAATTGAATAGAACAAATGAGAGAATTTCAGAAAAGAGGAGTTCATTGGAGGGATAGGTGGATGTCCGAAAGTCTCAGACTGATCTGGTGAGAGTGGCGGATGAAGAGTCGGGATGGACAGTTTAAGGAAGAGAGGTAAGACATGGGTGATAATTAATACCCATGCTTTTCAGCGTATATTTGGTGAAACTTATTAAAAATTCGCAGAAAACTGGATATTGGAAAGGAAATTCTGTGGGAAGTTCATAAAATCTGTCAGAATTGCTGATGATCAAGCTTTAGCCAAGGATCTGCAAGCATTGCTGAGCGCATTAAAAGTTATTGCGATAGGTATGGGATGAGAATACATGCAAGCAAAACGAGGGTTATACTGTTTTTCAGTAGGAGAATGGCCAAGTTAAATATCAAAATAGGAGTTAATTAACTTGGAACAGGTGGAACAATTTACGTATACATATCGGAAGTGTCCTGCACGAAAACGGTTTAAATAGTTGGGACCAGAGAGAATAATTGCGTAAGACAAAAAATGTTTCACGAAGAGGGTCATTTGACGACGACTGACTTACAAATTATTAAGTGTCCCGTTAAGTTAGGGGGATAAGTAAAGCCAACTAAAAACTTTAGTATGAAGAGTGGTTTTCTACTTAACTTCTATATCTGCATAATACTCGTACCCTGCAAGCCACCGGAAAGATATGTGGCATGGGGTGTACCCACAATAGGCATGCACGGCACACGAGCTGCCAAAGTCACGTTCCATGAATGCGCCTCACTACAAAAAAAATTAACATGCAATAAACTAGTAAACACTGATCAGAAACTAGAAATATAAACGTTGTACCGCCACCATTTCTAATAAAATCATGCCACAAGAGTTATATGTTCCTGGTTAACTGTAGTCTCAACTGCTTAAAATATATGTACACATACGAGGCATATTAACAAAGTAAAAGCCGTTTGCTTGTACATGTATTTGTAGATCGCTAAATTCATCGGGAGTTATGCCTAGTGTATGGACCTACAGTTGTGAGTGAAGAAAAGTTTAGACATTGGTGCCGTGTTTTAAAAATGGACGAACAAATGTCCATGACGAAGAGCGAAGTGACAGGCCCAGTATTCTGACGGACGAAATTGTTTCGCAAGTGGAACAAAAACTGCGATGTGATCATCGATTGACGATTAATGGCCTGGTTGAACAATTTTTTCAACTTGGACTACTGTCTACAATATTGTCATGGAAAACCTCGGATACCACAAATTGTGTGCAAGGTGGGTACCGAAAATGCTCACCGACCACCACAAAGAGCAAATGTCCAATGGACGATAGTTTTTGGGTCGTTGGGAACTCTTTGACCACCCACCGTACAGTCCTGACCTTGCACCTAGCGACTATTTCCTCTTCTTGTACTTGAAGCAGTGGCTCGGTTGACAACGTTTCGAAAAAGAAGAGGAGCTCAAGAACGGCGTTGTCAATTGGTTCAACTCTCAGGCAGCGAGTTTCTATGCAGAGGGGTTAAAGAAGCTGGTGCAGTGGTACGAAAAATGCTTAGACGTTAACGGCAATAATGTGAAGAAATAAAGTAGGTATGTAGCTAAAGAAAAATGCCACTAAAATGCGTTTCATATGAGTGTATTTTTTCCTGTGACTAAACGACCCTTACTTTATGAGCATTTCTCGTATCTGCGTATACATGTACTTTGTCATTTACACACACACACACGGATGCAAACATGCAAATTCATGCGCTTAAAACGTATGTGCATACACAAACGCATGCATACCTACATTCGTTTCTCCGCATACTGATGATGTTATTCAATCCCTAGTTACTTTATCAGCTCTTATTATTTCTAATAGCTTTCGGAACAAACAATATCTTTAACCTATCCGTTCTACAGTCGACCTTACTAATCTTGAATAAATGATTATGTCTTCCGAAATCATTTGGGATTTTAAAAATGTAATGAACATATTCAAATGACGAATGTACTAGGTAAGGGAGAGAAAGCGGATTGTTTTGAGAAATCGGAAGGAGGATGGAAGGATGGATGGAGAGCATTCTGACAGGAAATGCGATGTTGAAGACTATGATAGATGGGAGTACGTTAGGCAAGAGAGGAATGGGTGGGAATAGAAAAGGAATGTTGGTCGGAATGGAGGAAGTACGCTGACTTTATGAGAGGCTTACTGTAGTGTCAGATGTCAGGTCGTGTTCTGTTATGAAAGTTCTATTCTGTATGGGTATCGTTGTGCCATTGTATAGGCTGTGTAAATCCATAACATACCTTAACTAGTAAAGTATCCCTAACAATGATGTAATATACAGGCTGCATCACGACAATGCGCCGTCTCACACCGCGCTTGTCGTGTCGGACTTCTTGGCCAAGCACGGCGTGGCAACGCTGCCGCACCCGCCCTACAGCCCGGACTTGGCACCACCGGACTTCTTTCTGTTCCCGAAGACAAAGAGTAGTTTGAAAGGAACGCGATACGGGACTTTGGACGCCGTCAAAGAGGCCGTGACGACGTGTCTTCGAGAGGTTCCCGATGATGCCTTCGCGGGAGCGTTCCAGGAATGGGAGCGCCCCTGGAACAAGTGTAATGACTCACAAGGGTCCTATTTTGAGGAATATTAGCTTAAGATATGTAAAAGTGTAATAAATTTTTTTTCCTGAGCTCAGTACACTTATTTTCCGGACGAACTTTGTATGAGAATTGTGATAATTCTTGCGGTATCCCAGGGTTTATTATCTAAATACTGACGTAAAAATACCACTTTTGGGATTAAGGCCAGCATTTCTTGACTTCAGTCCGTGTTCCGCTTCCAAAATTTGTATTGATGTATCATTTACGCACGCAGATTCATGGTTTTTCTGAATTTTACTTCGGATAAAGCCTTGTTTTAATTTTCATCCATTTCTCCCGAATAAATTTCGCCAAATGTTGTATTTCGTACACTTTCATTATCTTTCCAACTACCAAGTAAATCATCAAATTTTTTTTCTTCCAAGGTTCTCCATTTAAATATTCATCCCGTTCAACATCACCACTCTTATTATTTATCTCATTCATGCCTTTGCCCCTGTTGCTCATTTCCAGGCAGTCTTTTTCCTTCAAAACACTCGACGCTTTTTTTGTGGAATTCTAATTATATTCTTGCTTTATTGCAATCATTTTGCCTTCAGTCTTTCTCCTTTCACTCATTTTTTTCTCACTTCATTCAACCTTTTTCATCATTTGCTCTCTCGTCCCTGCATCTTTGCCTTTAGCTGTAATCACCTTCCCGCATGTCTCTTTCTTCGAACTCACAATCTTTCAATTCTTCATTCCACCAGGCATCATCACCTTTCATTCTACCGGCAGCACATTTTCCACTAACGCATTCAGTGCATCCAACAATACTCTCTTTCAAGCATTCCCAAGCATCATTCACCCTTTCTCTTTCGCCGGGTGTATTTGTCCCATTCCGCCTGGTTCGAGTTCAGGTTCTTATATTTTTGCTTTGAAGCATTCCTTCTTATACGCTTCGAGAGAAATGCATTGGTTTTGAACTCTAATCCCCTTTGACGTTCACTTTTTTCCACAGATCTACTTTTAAAGCTACCGAATTAATGAAAGTTTGTTTCGCTCTCAGCACCATTCATTGACCTCGTGCCCTTCACAAACGCTCTCAGCCCGTCATCACACACAACAGAATCAATTATATATCTAAAAACACCCTCTTCAAGCATCAGGGTTAATTATATTACTATAATTCTTTTTCCATGGGTACACCCAAGAGGTTTTTTTCTTTCATACACTTCAATGTGGGTCTTGGAAACCAACAAATGGGATAGAATAGAAAAATATTATAGAATAAAGAAGTACGCTCTCATGGTAATACTTGATACATTTTTCGTGGAGAAATTTGTGGGAAACTTTGACAGGTTATTTATTCTCAAACTATTGGACAGTTCATTAAATTCGAAATTTTTATATCGATAAATTGATTTTTATATTGGATAAATTAGAATATCATTTAATATTACTCTCAGTAAGTTAAAGATTACGGTTGATACAATCGAAATAATGTTTTCAGGTTACATTTTTAGTAGTTAATATTGTGAAAAATTAGATTCGATTAAAAATTCCCATTATTCTGAATCATGCTGAAAAAAATGACCGCGGACATTTTCAGTTGCTTTATTTTTATATCACTTGATGAACGATTGCCTGTCTCCTTCGATTAATATGATTTTTAAAATACTTTATCAAATATTTATTTGGGAATTAATTCACCGCTTTAACTTTTGGCAAGGCTAAATTGATACCTGTCGAAAACAAAGACTTTTATTCTGGAGCAAAAGTATTATTGCGCTCGAGAACATCAGTGTGCTAGGCTCGTAAAAATAATTTGGTACTACCTCAATCTCTGTAACCGACGTGTACTAACAATCAAATAATATTTTTTTTGCATTCAATCCATATTTGCTGTTTTCTTTTCGCTGTTTCGCAACAGCGATGACACTAACCGTATAACAAAGAAGAATATTTATCAAATTAACTCCTGCTGGAATGGAAAACAATTTCATCTTAATTGAGAATTTAGCATAAATTAATTTTTAAAATATTATAATACACAAAGCTCATCCTTAAACAGGGGAATTTCATTGTGTCATTCAGGCGTAACATTTTTGATCGAGGGATTTCTGATATATTTTTATTTCTTATTTTCAATGGATAGAAGGGAAATTAATTGAAGAACTGCATCTCATATATTTGTTTTTCCCTGGCCCTGCATACATCCCGCCTATGGTGACATTTCTCCCTCGTTGATGGCTTCCCATCTTCAGGGGATGATAACATTCAAGACTATGTTTTCTTACAAAATTTTCGCAGAGTTGGGACAGCAACTTAAGATTTTTTAAAATATCTTAAATTTAGTTTAAATTAGATATACAAGTTTATAATTTTAATATTCAATTTCATCATGGTTAATTTTAATTGTTTCGCTTCAACCAAATAAGTAGTATAAATATATAGAATTATAAATATATATTTAGAGCAGCTGGAGAAGAATATTAGCACACGGTAGACCATAGTTTACATTTTATTTTATGATGTTTTTAGCATTGAGGCACATGCAAAAATAAATGTATTTATCTTTGCAAATTTGGCGAGGAAAATCCTGGAAATAAAGAGCGATTAACCTATGGGACAGATTTTAAGACACGAAAACCTCATGAACAGAGTTGACTAGCGGACCGAAAAGTGATATTAGATATATCGTATATGACGAAAAGATCCCAAAGGGAAGAAGGATGCGAATATGAAGAGATGAGTCGATACAAGGGAAATTAATTGGATAACTGCATCTCAAACTAATCTTTGGCTTGGCGACTTTTGTTTATGTGATTAAAATTATATTATTTGAAAAAAAGACTTTTTAATGAGGTTATTCAATTAAAATAAATGAATTTTAATAATTGTATTTGCCTTTTCTCGAACCCAACTAATTCCTGCGGTACGGTTCTAAGGAGTGTGGAACGCCAATTTCATTTCTTCAATTTATCTACATAGTTTTCTATTTAATCTCTTTAATTTAGCCTTTGCAGTCTCATTCAGCTGTAATTATTCGGGCACATATCAATTCAAATATGTGTGATTGTTCACTTAAAAAGCCGGGATTATTTAGCAATAGATGGGCATTTAGTTTTGAATAAATGGATATAATCAATTTTAAATGCTGTTTTATTATCTTGGAGTAAATTAAAATTAGATTATCTACTTTACTCAATATCATCTCAAATAATACGTCTATAAATTACGCTTAAAATAATTGTTCACAAATATTTAGCCGTATTTCCTCAAAATACGTTCTCTGGAATATTAAAACTTAGGATGTTCATCTGTTATTTGAATTTAATGCCAACCTCTCTGCGATGCAGGGGCTGAATACCCAAACTCCTAAGAGAGAATAACTTGCTTGGATATAATTTATGCCGCAAACTTCGTGATCTGAGAATTAACAAGTTAAAGAATTGGTACAGTCGCTAAGATTAAAAATATTTGTGACCACTTGGATGACTATGCTATACTTATGTATAAAGCTATATTTATCAGTCGTATTCGTTAAATAAGTTTCCTAAAATGTACTCCCTTTATGTTACATATTAATATTGTTTTAATTAATATTTTATTTCATGATATAGAGTTGTGGATATCCACCGTAGCTATTTAGAAGCCCACTTAATTTTTATTTATATTTATCTCCGGTTATATTTCTTAAAGTTACTTTGATATCCATCCAACTTTAATCGTAATTATTAAGTACCTTACGATTCTATTGTTACTGTTGTTTTATTCAACCCTGCTTCACAAATTTAGTTCAACACTACAATAATTTTCACTACATTACCTTTCCAACAAGCACGAATCGCAAACGATAACTACTGAGATGATTTTCAATTACTCAACAAATTCGGCGTTTCATTTCAAGTGTGTACGAGGGGTAAATGTAGTGCCAAGTTTTATCTCCTCTATGATCTCTCCTGCAATATTATGTCCCCATAAGTTATTTGTTCAGGCGGGAGATCATAGCAGCGTTCGACGCCATTAGATTCAGGAATGGGGACGTAGCTCTCTCACTCGGCAGAAGTACGTTTTTGCCGCCTGGAAAAACCACCAAGTGCGCGGACAGATGCATCGGATCCTGGGCTTTGATCCCGGAGCCCCGACGGCGGCAGCCGAGTGAAGAGCACCCCACTAGGCCGCCGCGCCGGAGTGCCCCCAAGATAGGGCAGGCTAATAGCCTCGGGGCCGCGGGGGCGGCTAGCGTCGACTAGGGCACGGGCAGGCGTGAGCGACCGTGCGTTGTGTTGGCGGAATGAAATTAGCGACAACTGAGCGAGGCTTTCTCCCGTCAAGCGATGAGGGGGTGGACGCCTTGAGAGAATTTAGAGAAGCAGGAGGGGCGGCTAAGGTGGGTGTGACGGTTGATGAGGGAGGGGTGGAGGGAGATGAGTGGGCAGGTGGGAGTCGGGATCTAGGCGCCGGCAAGGAGGCAGAAACCGACAACTTCAGCATCAGTAAAACTAGGTGAAGTAGTTCACAGACGCCTGAATGTAATCCCGTCACCTGCACTCTTTAAAAATTAATCTGTTTGCATAGATGCATTCAAAACACACGCGCAGTGGAAAAATGAAAGTATAAATGTGGGCATGAAAATGAAAGATCGAATGGATAGGCTGAAACATTTTGTTCACCCTCGCCGGTCACTCAAATCAGGGTCACTCATTGAATCCTTTACGTGAAAATGATACAGCAATGTAAACTTAATAATTTCCCCACAGGAGAAAGAGGTAAAACCTTGGTACTATATTTCACAATGTAAATTCTTCCTAAGCTTTCTCAATTTATTTATCCCCCGCTTCGACATGACGTTTCGGTGGTAATGGATGAACATCGAAGAAGGGATATACTCATTGGAAATGTATTGAAGCTGGAATAGGAACAAAGTCATTGGGAAGAAATTAGCATGAGTTGGTGCGACCGGGGCAAAGTGTTTCCCGAGCCACGGGGAGAGATGCCTGGCACGGCCCCTGGAAGGGGGACGGCGGGAGACAAGGACCCACTAGGGTAGGAGGGGGCGACTGGGGAGGGGCGTAAAGGGGAAGAGACGTGGTGAAGGAGGAGAGCGAAGGAGACGTGTGGGAGTGTCCGTGGAGGGGATGGAAGGGGGCGGCCGGCTGCCGGAGCCGACTTCTAAATCGATGCCACGACCTTCCCTCACTCTTCCGGCATCGCATATTACAGGATGACCTCCCGACCACGACGGCGCACCCACCGACTCCGCTCCACGTCCCGCCCCGCCCCGGGACACACGTCCCCACCCAATCCCCCCCTTTGGCGGGTAGTCACTCTTCCCTTCCGCGGCAGTGCCCACACCGCGTGCTACAGTCATTTAACCACGGCCACCCACCCAAAAACAACCATCCCTTAGATTCCCCGCAGACCCTTTCAGTTCCCTACAGGACACGTCTCCGCGGTAGAGGTCTCCATCCGCCGAGTCCAAAGGTCATGGATTCGAATCTCGAGGTGGGACTGAATTCTCCCTCCCTCCCTCCGTGCATGGTTCCCTCGTTGGTGTCGTTGCTCGAAAGGGTACGAGGCGACGTGAACCGTCCGGGAGCCTGGAAATGGATCGACAGAGGTCAAGTTCAGCAGGGCGTCGGTCGTGATCTGCATAATCTGCACCGCGGTCACCCGTCAATTATTTAATTTTATATCGTTAGGGTAAACAAAGCGTTGGCTCCGGAACTTTGTTTGCCCTTAGCAGGGAGCGTTTCTGCGGAATGCCGGCCTCTGGGTTGATGAGCGCTACTCTGCTCGGTCCTCATCGCTCCCCAG
Source organism: Hetaerina titia (assembly GCA_037158775.1). Taxonomy (NCBI): domain Eukaryota; kingdom Metazoa; phylum Arthropoda; class Insecta; order Odonata; family Calopterygidae; genus Hetaerina; species Hetaerina titia. The sequence continues at coordinate 30,325,815 of CM073779.1, forward strand.
CGAACAAACACGACCGACTGATGAGATTTTTTTTTAATTCTTCCTCCTCTAGAATTTGATTACCATGCTTATCTGTTAACGTATGTGTTTTAAGTGTTCACATCGTTACCCATCGGACGTAGGATCTTTCGTTTTCAACCTGTATCAACACTCAGTTAAGTTCACTTTTTAACTACTTTGAAAGGAAAGGTGTCCTACAAACGAGAAATCCCCCCACGCGTGGAGAGCAATTAATCCTGAAATAGTTGTAATACATCATCACTTGCATGCTATTCAAAATCGTCCACGCAAATTAATTGTGTTTCAATGACCCTTGATAAATTATTGTTCAATTCTCCAATAACATATTCTGAATTTCTGTTTAAGATTCAATTTGCAGAAATTCTGCATATTTGATTCACCGGAAATATATCGTGAAATAAATTTTCTCTGATTCCCCTTTCCTTGTCTTTGGGGTGGATATCAGTGTTGTGGGAAAACTTCCACCGCCCTACATGATGAATAAAATGAAAGCAATCTAATCTTCGTTACATTGTGTTTTTTTTCCTATTAATTATCCAGAAATATTTCCTACTTTCCTTTCATGGCATTCTCTCCTTTGACAGCGCCCTCTCTCGGATCTTTTGCCATCCGATCTCACACCGGTGGGTTTCGGATTACCGGGCGCGTGTCCACGTTCATCAGGGAGAAACTAAAAATTGGCGGATGCTCGTGCATGCCCCATGACCTTCCACATAATCCCTCTTCGTTGTCTATGGAATAAAACTGGTTAGTGTTTTTTATTTGTGCATCACTTAAAATGTCATTTTTTTTATTTCTGCCATTCACAAAGTTTTATAAAAATCTACCTTCTAAAAATAAGTGCGTTTCAAATCATTTGTTTTAAAAACAACTGAAGGGGAATAAGTAAACTATTCCACCGCACCCCCATCCTAATTAACATAAAAATCCCGCCTTCCAAACCCCCACCCTAATTCCCCACTCCTTCACCACTCCCCCCCCCCCCTCATTAGGTGCTTCAATTCCCCTCACCACACACCTCCCTTCGCGCTTACTCACCCCTTTCTACCCCCTCTACATCACTCCCTCGCCCATGTCTCATCCCCCTAGGCGGAACCCGAAGCGTCGTCGGCAGCGCTCTTGCGCAGGCTCACCGGCGTTTTGCTTTTCCGGTGACCGATGTTGTTATAAACAATGCCATGTTGGATTTTCCCGTGGAAATTGTCATCCCCATTTAGGGGGAAGGTGGTAGTATCTCCGGCAAATTAACGAGGAACTCGAGTTTCCAAGGGGTGATAGATTGTATATACAATTGAATGACGAATGCGTAACCACGACTCGTATTTACTTGTACAATGTACTCACAAGGATTCATAAAATTTGTCTATGAATGATCCGTACGAAACCTTTCCGGGCTTTCGGGCCGCAATAGAGAGAGTGCATTATGTTCAGAAACTGCTTTATGCATTTGAATTCCTTTACTAATTTATAATGATCCTAGTATAACCAGAAAACAGACATTTTAATAAAATAAAACGAAAATTGTTTGATATTTTAGTTCGTATCAAATAATTTTGAATATTTCGTGGAAAAAGTGACCTCGAGTAATTTTTTCTACTCAATTCACAGTAATGTGGTGATTAGGTTTGCATGGTTTTGGTGCCCGGTAAGAGTGTCATTAGCTGTCAACCTTATAGTTGAATTTTAAAATTAATTTATCAGCTAATTTCTGTACTTTGATTTTAACTCTTTATTAAAGGAAAATGCCTGTACGTAAATTGTGTTCCAAAAAAACAGCGTTAATTAGCCACTTGCTGAGAGGAAATAGATGAAAGATATTGTTTCAAATACATTACATTGATCTGGAATATAATTGAGTATTATATTTGGCGAAAAGACTTTATTCATATGTCCTTCTTGGACACTGATATCAGGCAACAGGGGAAAATGATGAAAACAAGATGTGAAATTTCAAATGTCGTTTCATTTTACAACAATCAAAACCAGTGGTAGCCGGCCGAATAAAATGCAATGGCCGATGGTGCATAACAGTCGTCCACCGGCCCACGGTTAGTGTACCACTGGTTTGAAGTGACGTTTTCAGTAGGCAAGTGAAATGTAAATTTTTACCAAGATTTTTTTGGCTGTGTCTGTAGCGACTACAATATTAACCTAACATGCATCATTCACAACTAATGAAAGGATTTCGTTAGAAAGTAATAATATTGCCCAATTTGCTAGTGTTATCAAATATTAAGGGTTATCGGTGGGTGATAAATATCATAATAACCTAGAAAACTGTCATATAAATTCGTCCGTATCTACACAATTCCGTAAAACAGTAAAAGTAATTACCTCGAGCCAATACTTTCTTCATCTCTCCATGTAATCCACCAACTCAATTTTTAATTTTTCTTCCCATTTTTAGAAGCACCCAATTTTCCGTTCTAGAAGTTTGTGCCACGTTACCCAACGCAGTGCCAATTGACGATGTAGATCCTAATCAATGTTTACTCACAAAAGTAGTAAATGACCTTTGGATACCCCCTTCTGTACGTATGCTAGTGCTCTAACTGATTTCTTCAGATATTTTTTTTTAATCTTAAGTGACTCAATTTCATTAGTTCCAAACCTGCTCTTCAATTAATATTCTCACATTTTTCTCATCAATACTTCGACCCACTTTGGCTAACCATCCCTTCGCTGTAAATTATTCTTTTATCATTCCTCCCTTATTTAGTCTTTGGTCCCTTCCTTCATGCATATACATACATTACGCATAGCTTTAATTTAACCCCGTCTGGATTTCCATTTTGATTTTTCTAACTTTCACGGTGCTTCTTATTAATATTTCGCATTTTTTTAACGTTTCATGTCCCCATTCAATCTACTATGATTCCCTTATCTATCGTCTTTTTGAGAGGGCGTGTGGTAATTTAGCGGGCAGAGTGATGGACTATTGAATTGAGGGACGTGTTCAATTATCGTAACTTTTGGCATTCTTATCCACACCACAGTTATGTCACACCCTAGATATCAGGTATTCCTGGGCCAAGAAAAAGAAACTCGCCTCCCTCCGCTCCTCATGCATGAGCCATTATGAAAGTAATGCACATGATTTCATTGTAACGCGACTATCCATGGTGGCGAAGTAAAATTGATTAGGAAATGTGGTGAGGGGTCTACCCTTTAACGTAGCCGATTATCGGTTTACTCCGAGCAGTCTGAACGGAAAGACTTGCCTCCTCGTGAAGTGGGTTTTTTGACTTAACAGCACGGTGCGGTGGAGCGTTCGCTTAAACAGCGATATGCCATCAAGTTTTGCATTCGGCCTGGAAAGAATGCAACCGAAACATTCAAGATACACCAAGAGGCCTTCAAGTACGACTGTATTTCAAGGGTACAGTCCGGGAGGAGGCACAAGGCGCTCAAGGGGGGCCGGGAGGAGGTCGCCGACGAACCTCATTCTGGACGTCCATCAACGGCCAAAACCGATGAAAACGTGAATCATGTGCGCGAAGTTTTGCGTTCCGATTGTCGATTGAGCGTCCAGCAAATTACTGACACCTTAAACATTTCCAGGCACATATGAAAGTGACCGAGGATCTGAAAATGTGCAAGGTATGCGCTCAGCTTGTTCCGAAATTGTTGACGGAAGACGAGAAAGAACTTGGAGTTTTGCGCTGTCAAGAATTGTTTGATTCCATTCAACTGAGCTAAACTTTCTTCACTCTGTGGTAATCGGAGATGAATCCTGGATGTTTGAGTACGAACCAGAATCAAAACGGCAGAGCAGCGAGTGGCACACAAATTCATCCCCGGCATCAAGAAAGTGCGAATGAGTAAGTATTGCATCAAAACGATGCTCATTTTCTTCTTAGACGTCCGATAAATCGCATATTTTGTGTCTGTACCGCAGGGAGAAACTGTCAAATAAGTATTTTACCTGGAGGCGCTCAAAAGATTGAAACGCCAGGTCGTGCACGTGAGTGCTTACATCAAAGACACGGTCAAGCTCTGCCATTAAAATGCCCCCAGCCACACGTCCTTCATCATAAGTAACTTCCTGGCCCGTAGCACCACCCTGGTGGTCCCCTTAGAATTGGCTCCGTGCGACTTTTTTTGTTTTCCCGCCTGAAGAGAGAGCTGAAAAGAAAGCATTGGAAGACCGTGGAAAACATCCAAAAGTATATTTCAAGAAACTGCGGGAGATGCCGCAACAGTATCTTTTAACGGAGTCATCCGCTACGTGTGCATTATAATGCAACAATTTCAGAGCGTAAAAATCATTCGCCTTGACCGGGTTTCAAACCCGGATCCTTCGATGCCTTAACTGTCTGGCATAATTTCACTTGATGACATAATGTCTGGATAATTATGTAGATGTAGATGTTAATGAATATCCAAAAATGGAAATTCCAGAATGAAAATTTGTTTCTCTGATAAAAAATCAGAGTTATGGGTTCAGTTACTTTTATATTGGAGAACAGCAATATGCTTTCAATGATGACAGCAATACATCCACTAAAACCTGAGATCATAATTCTTTTCCATTAACAGAATGCTTTCCCATTACCATGCAGCTACCTAACGTAATCAACCGTTGTTCGACCATTACCTAATTAACCTGCAGAAAAAAATCAATTTTTACCGGAAGCCACGCATTTGTCTCTGTAGTATGGTTTGCTATTTCATCCAAAATTGCTTTGTAAAAGGCCAATTTTAGTTCATACATTCATCTTAAAAGTTGTTATTTACGAAGTACAGGTATTTTTGGAAAAGAGCACCATAAAAATTACTCAAATTTCTTCATAGATTTCAATGACGAATAAATCAGCCCAGTTTATGAAGCAAACTGTATGTATTCTGGCATAATGATAGAGTAGTAATTTGAAGAGCAGTTCTCTGCATCTCTACTTGCCGTTCAATCCTTCCATAATCTCTTTGTTTCTTCGTAACATTCATATTTCTCTTTATATTCCTGACCTATTTCTATCCTACATCTTTCTCACGCTGAGTTTGGAATCGGCCATAAGGAAACGGAAATAGTAAAACTCTCAAGAAATAACACCTCTAAAATGATATTGGAATTTTGAGTGCATAAGAAAATTTAATGAAGCATCGCTTATTCAGGATGAGGTTGGACGCAAATGGGAAAATTTTTAAATAAGCACCTTTAAGGAAAAAGTTCGTTGGGTAAAGAAGCTTTCACAAAGAGGAAGTAAATGACGAGTTAATCAAGCTTTCATGTGTAGCGTGGCTATTATATGACTCTGAAACATATTCGCAAAGACATTAAAATACTTGTGAGATTATATATTCGAGCTCGTATATATTGGCTTTGAATGAAGATGTCAAAAGTGAAAAAGACAAGGTATGTTTGCGGAAAAAGAGAGGGTTGTTGGGAGTAATTCGAAGAAGGCTGGAAAAGTGATCGGATGTTATATTGAGTGGTATACCATCGTTGAAGACATGGAGTGGTAAATGATGGGTTTGCAAGTTAGAAGAAAGAACAAATTAGGCGTTTTGGAAGAAAGAAGTACGTGATAGAAGAACCAGTGTTTAACTCCACATACTTCTTGAGGATTAGAAATGGTCTATTTTCGTTTTAGGGGAACTATTGTGTGTTAGGTGGGGATTATAACTGCAACTGCGCTTAACTTCAGTGTCAATCAATTACCAACCGTGATCGGCTCTGTCCATAATAATGACTCACTTTTCTCTTTTTTACTAAAATTAAGCGCGTTTCAGACTAAGAATTTACAAAGACAGTTTAAGGACTTAGTATGCGATTTTGTGTGTATCAAAACTCAATTGTTTCATTTGTAGTCATTGCGGAAACTCGGATAAATTTGATGGTATAAGAACAAAACTGCCTTGCGATTGGTATTCGTACGCCCTCAAACCCCCCCCCTCCAACTCATACGCTCGTTAAGACGGAGTTGGGCAATAGCGTTAGACATAACATTCCTTCGCATAATGTCGGTCTAGTCTCAGTATTTCTTTGTAAATGAGCCTATTCTGGCCTCACATTTCTTCCTTCCATTTTAACACCCGGAGGTTCTTTGGTTGGATCCTCTGTTTCCACATCTTCATCCCCGCCCTCTTCCACGTCAGGACTTAACCGGAGTACTCTCAGTCCCTCTTCCTGCTACACTCCCTGTTGACTCTCGCCATGAGCGTCAAAATGGACTAGAATTTTAAAAACACAGAATAGCTCCTAGCTTTTAAGGTTATTTAAGATTTGGCCGACGATACTGTTTGACCTCATTTGCCGCAGTACCTGAAACCCCATTGCTGCACCCACGAGTCCTAGGGAGTTTGAATTGAGGGCTCGCGTGGTTTCTTGGCTGTTTTAATTGTGATATGTGACCTCCATTCCTTACCGTTTTCAATTTCAGGTGTGAATGTCAAAGTGGCTATAATACCACCGATGAGTCTATAGTACTAGAGCTTAAATCCGGAATCTTCAGATAATAGAATTTGTGGGGTGACTCGAAAAATCTCAGGGCATATTTGAAAGGCATGCTCGTATTGTACTATGTATCCAGGTCACTCAGTATCGTAGCGTAATTAATCAAGGTCCCTCGTTGCCTATTCAGAGAAATAAAAGTTTTCTTTCATTTAGAGCCTCGAATTCATTATGATATAGGAGTTCGTTTTTAGATAAGACCAACCTCGCTTATAGTTCCCTGGAAGCCCTTATAAAACTCACCCCGACAAGTCCAAACAAAAGAATATTTCTTTGGAAAAACTGTATATGAGTATAAAAGGAACAAAAATGATTAACAATAAATAGTGCTTATAATATGGAATGTTCTTTTTCAGCCCAACATAAGCATTCAGTGTATTCATTTAAGCAAATAAACTTCGTCGTATTCAGTATATTCTATCTTACACTGACTATAACCATGGTTTTAGGGAATAAAGCGTGACAAAGGATCACAATGAAAATAATGAACGTCTAATTCAATTAATAACATTTCGACAGGAAAACATTGCCACAAATTAATAATTGGCACCACATTTACAGAATGTATAATTTCATTTTTCAGGCCTACTAGATTGAAATTTGAGCTTTTATAAAACAATTGATTTTTGTGCTCCGTTTTAAAACTTCCGATGGATTCGTTTCATGCGTTGTTTGCATGTGGAATTAGTGGCCTTTATTACCATCATGGTGGATTAATCTTGTGGAAGCTTAACACACACAACTGAGATTCGTTGATTAATCATGACTGAGTTGGACAGAAAATTATGGAATAAAAAGGAAACTTCGTAGGGAGAGTAGAAAGAAAACGGTGGTAGCAGAGATAAAAATACATTGGGTGAAAATATTCTCTCAATTAGTGATCTCATCAATTTAATGGCCTCCCTCCTTTCTTACACTAAACTGATCATCCCTTAAGTTATCATTCTCCCGTCTCTCCATCCTCTTATTGATATCCTGAGAACCACCTTAGCTGCGTGAGAAATCAGACTTATTGTTCTATTGTCCTCACATACTGCTGCCTTTCTCATTTTGGGGAAGGGAACTAAGACTGCTATAACGAAGTCTTCCGGTCCCATTTCCTCCTCTTAAATGTTACGAATGAGCCCATTAAACCCTTACTTCCACGTTTTACTAAACCCTTCGGTAATTCCGCGAAAATGTTGTCTACTCTCACAGCCTTACTTGATTTCAATTCCCTTAATGTCCTTTCTATCTCGCCATCGAGTAAGCCTGAACCTGAGCTATCCCCATCTACATTATTTTCTCCCTCTACAATGTATGTCTAAATTCGATAGCTTAATATCTTTACCATATTAGATCCTCTATTTATTCTTTCCAACTCTATTGAATCTTTCCTGGTTTAATTAATAAATTTCCAGGCGTATCAATTATAGAGTGCAGCGATTTACCCTTTTGCTTTCTGATAACCCTTCTGTCCAGTGAACCAATTTCATCCTTCCTTTGTAAACTTCCCATATCCTCAAACTCTACCTTTCAACGCTTTTCTTTCGCCCTGTTAGGTCTCCACCTCAGTTAATTATTTATCTCTTTACACTCTCTTCAACCTAATTCTGTGCTTACATTTTCCCATTTCCTTCCCTCGCCTATCCTCCTAATCTACTACTCATTTATTCATGGTCTCCTTGAAAGTTTCTCATTTGCTGTCCCTACGATCTCGTATGACCTTTCGATATTGCTTTTTTAGCATATTCCCTTTTTTTCTACTGTATCTGTGTCCTTGTTCTCGCTCATAAATATTCCCACTGCCTCCTAGTAATAATATTTTTTCAATCCAGGTAATGCATCTACATTCCATTTCCTAATCTGTATTTGCTCTTTTATAGTTGTGAATTTGACGTAACACTTCATTATTACTAAATTATTATCAGAATCCGTCATGGGAATCATGTCAACCCTCATGGGAATATGTGCGAATTAATCACAGTAATCCTAAGCCTGTAACTAACTATAACTCGTATAATATAGTCTAATATCATATAACTAATATCCTTTTTCACGTGTATCTACGTTTGTTGTTGTTTTCAACCATATATTTATGATTGTAAAACCTTGCCTCCTACAGAACTCCAGTAATTTCTCTATGCGATCATTCGTTGTTCCCATACCATAGTCTCCTCCCCCAATGCCATCTCTCACTTCTCCTACCGTCGCGTTCCACTGCCAGTAACACTGGCAAATGGTTCCTTCCATGAACACCCGCAATTGTTTCCTCTAATTAATCCTATCTTCCGACTACTTCTTTCTCGCTATTTATGCTTGTGGCCAAGCAGAACTAAATAAATTCTTAGTTATTAGGTTCAGCTCTATTTCTGCCAATAATGTTCTACCAGTCGCTCGCTCTATGAATACGTAATGACTAATTCGTTGCATTCATAAAGGAGGAATTTGGCCGGAGGGTTTCGTCGGATTTTTTTTTCAAAAGAGAGAAACGCAAGCATATGTGAGGACAATAGAACGATAAGTCTGATTTCTCACGCAGCTTAATTGATCCCCAGGGTCATCAATGAGAGAATATAGAGCGATTCAAATGACTAATGAATAGAGGAACATAGAATAAGATCCGGATGTATTTTTTGTTTCGAATTTCGAGAAGGCTTCCGTTACAGTGAAGCGGGTAGAATTAATGAATGTATTGTAGAAACAGATTTAGATTGAAGGGTTAGAGGATCTATCCGCTACATGCACATGTCTCTTACTGGGAGTTAGGATGGGCAGGATGGAAGAGGGGTAAGACACCCCTGTCCCCATTAACACATGTATTGTTCAACGTACATGTCGGGGCAATTTTAAAGGAGGGTCACAAGATCTGGAAATCGGAATTAACGATGGTGGGGAATCCATAAAAATCAGGTATGCTGATGACCAAGCTTTAGTTTGCCAGTCAGCCCAGGGTGTTCAAACATTGCGGAACGCACTGAAAAGTCGATACGATTGATAGGGGATGTGAATAAATAATTATTATCCAAGATTATGCGATTTCCGACAAAGTGACCAGCTAAGCTAAATAGTAGAATCTGAGGCACGAAGGAAGAATCAAAAAGACCTTGCGTTTCCACAGGAAAACTGTTCCTGTGGAATCGCAAATTCTCTTTGAATCTTTCTTCGTGCTTTATAAATGGCTTTCTGCAAAGGAATCGGCCTCAACTATCTTTCAAAATTAGAAAATTAAGTCATGAACTTGAACAGGTGGTACAGTATATCTATCTCAGAATTCTTTTGGAAAAACATGGTCAAATTCTAGGTAAATGAATGTTAACGTTGAGCCGTTTCTTAACACAGGATGTTAAGAAATGGCTCATTAAAACTTTGAAATGAAGCATATTTATTTACGGCCCAGAAACATGGTCATTGATCCGTTTTTTCTGTCTCCTTAGAATTTCTCCCAGCAATCCCCTATCCTCCGACAACATTCCCAATACCTACTAGTTTGTTTTACCTTATTCCACTCCACCTTCTCTATTCTTAACTTCCCCCACGTTTATAAATCCTCCAATCTACGCCTACCATTCTTCTTGAGTGATCATGTTTCCACATTCTATAGTTACATAGCTACGCTCCATATCAAAGTTTTAACGAGCCTTTTCTTAACATTCCTACTCAACGTCCCTGTCTTAAATTTCCCGCTGAAATCTTTTCTGGCTAACGGAATGTTTCTCCGTATGAGTTGCTACTTTGACCATTTTGGTCCATATCACTTCCGGGATACGTAAGCTGTTCCACATGCTCTAGGTTTTTTCCTCCTGCTTTAACGTTAATCTTATCCTATTTCTTTATGGGAAACTGCATAACCATTGTTTTATTAATATTGATTCTCATCCCATATCTATTGCACTGAATTTCCAATTCACTCAACAATACTTGCAACCCCTTGGCTGGGTGACAAACTAAAGCCTGGCCATCAGCAAACCTAACTGATTTTACGAATTCCCCTTCGGCTTTCATTCCTACCTCCAGTTCTTCCCATGCCAGTTCAATCATTTCCTCCACATTTACGTTGAACAGCACCAGTGACAATGGGCAACCCTGCCTTACGCCTCTTTCTAACACTGCCCATCCGGACTCTCCGTTCCTCACTCGCACCTGAGCAGTCTGAGACATGTACAGGTTGAGGACTAGCCTCCTGTCCCTCCAATCTATTTCTATTGTCTGTAAAATACTTACCTTCTTACTACTAATACACAGATGGTATTCTTGGTCTAGAGGTTGTGGTTGGTCCCTTACGTGGTTCCCGCGAAAACTAACGCAGTAATTGGTCTGACGAGAGTTACGACTGTTTATTGCGGCCATTGGAGTTTTTCCTCCTTCTTATTTTAACCTGAGGCCGTAGAGACCCGCTCTTCATTTCTTACTCTAATAGACTCATTAGTTATTCCCAATTCACTCTACCAAAAGCATTTTTGAAATCTACCAAACAGACAAATACATCCTGATTTTATTCTATACTCCTCTCATTAGTGATCCCATTACTGTAATGGCAACATGCGTGCCTCTCCCCTTCGTGACACCGAACTAATCATCCCCTGAGTAATTAGCTACCCTGCTTTCAATCCTTTGTTGATGATCCTGAGAATCACTTTGGCTACGTGCGAAATCAAACTCATATACCAATAATAATAATCATGATTTAACGGACAGCACCACATATTGGCAATTTTATATCCTGGAAACTTTTCAAATATCTGATAATACAAATATTTTTAACAAACTAAGACTCTGAAAGAATTTTGCTAGGGATCTTACATTTTGATAACATTTCTATACATGATTGAGTGTAATTAATATGAACATTTTCTGCATATTTTGTAAGTGAGCAGTGCAGTTTCCAAAAAATACCTTTAACAAAGAAAATACTCTGATGAGTAAACGATTATACTGAAGAAATGTGGTTAAAAATATGTGAGACACACAAGGTGCCTGTAAATATAACGATAAATGATTCAGGATATATTGTGTTACTTGAAATACTCTCGGTTATTTTCTGTATTATTTGATGTGCAGTTTCTATTTAAATAAATGCATTCATGAGTCCTAGTTAAGGGATTCTTCAATAGAGTGTTACAGTGTGCTAATTTGGCATCGAAGTAAATTAAGCCCGAGTTGAGATCTCAGACGGCGAATCAAATGTAATCATTAATGCAACAAACTGCTAACATTTGAAGTATGAATAAGTGTTGTGTTTTGTTATAAGAAATCGAAGTTGAACCAGCATATTGGAATGGCAGAAAAAAATATTTGAAATTAATAAAAAATAGTGGCGACCTTGAGAGAAGAAGTAAAAAATTTTTTAAATCTCTTGCAAATTTATCTTTGTACGGGCACAACCTAAACGAGAACGCCCGCTTGCAAAGGAAAAAGGTTGCATAAAGATTACTGTAGAATGGTGTGATTATGGAAGGGTGATTTTTTTGCGGTACAAAGAAGGATTGGAGATGAATGCGGGACGTTTCATGGAGAGACAAGTGCAAGAGGCAAGCTGCAGGAAGTCATATTAAATGAAAAAATTAACCGAAAAAGAAATGGAGTAATATATAATATTACTATTAGTAATAGTAATATATAAATAAATAATAAATATTCAGAGCATATTGAAGAAGAAGTTATGACTTGTAGGCGATTGGAAGGGAAGTATGTGCTAAATACTTCCCTTACCATTAATTTTCACCGGGGACAGCGAAATTAATTTTAGAATATAATGAGTTCATGAAATTTCAATGGCTTTTAAGGGCAATTCCTCACCCATCGAGGGTGGGTGCGCTGCCAGTAAAGTGACTGTAGGCGTGTCAAATTTCTCGTGGTCCAATCCGTGCATCACTTGGCATCACCCTTTGAGTTCCTTGTGTGCCTAACAACTTTTGACCGCAAGAGCCGATGCCTTTGACATAATGAACATCCAATCGTCGAAGTCAAATTGGTGTCAGATTCAGCAACTCAGGTCCCTTCCCAATCCTAATAAACTGCCGTTTCACAGGAAATATATACAGATATGGGATGAGGCACTTTTGTGATGAATTAAATGCCTCCATTGAAGTTTTTTTGTTACAATGGCCGTTTTATATAACTTAGTATAATTTAAAATAGCCCCAACCCCCAAACTATTTGATAGCATCGCGTCTTCACCTCAAAGATCGGTTCGACCGAACGGTACCTCGGTACCGCATGAGTTTTTTTCACATCAAGTGGCTCTCTTCCCGTTCCACGTGTCAGTAAGCATTAACTTTCTACTGGGGTACTCATTCATGCCCTGGAGTTGGGGAGTTGGAGGAATCAGGATCTTTCGTTGTGCGAACCGTAGCTCCCCAGAAACGTCCAGTAGATACTCACCTCTGCTCATTTAGAAAGTCGAATCCAGGACTATTATTATTCGTTAGTATTTAGTAGGCTGCCAGGCCGCCTCGAAAGACGGTACTCGTTAATTAAGGAGCTAATATCTTTTTTAACCTAGATAATATGTTTAATAGTCCTTAGCTTGGCTTAAAGAGAATATCATAATAAATCGTAATTAATGGAAACATATTTCATTCCTTGCTAGGTTCAATCCAAAGTCGTCCACCATTCTAATTCCACCGCCAGTGTCCTCTCCAGCAGCTCTACGGTCTACCGATCCTCTTCTCGGCCCACGAAGGCATTGAAGGTGTATCCGTCGTCCCTCGGTCTTATTTCCGGGTCCTTCGTGTCCATTGTCGTCCATTTGGAACCAAATTATTTATTAAGCATTAGTCCGAAAACAGCTAATTTTTGCCTTTACATCAGACTATAAACAATGATGACAGTGGTCACATTTAAAAACACCCAAGCCCTAGGTGGAGGCTAACCCAATCAGGCGGGAATCGAACCCGCGGCCCTTGGAATGGCAGACGAGGACGTTACCTCGCCGCCACCGGGGTCGGAAATTCACTTTGTCTCGAGGTTTTCCCAATCCTCCTGGTTCTTCTTTAACTTCTCCGGCTCCACATTTCCTTTCATTGTCAACTCTTCTATATAATTCCTCGGTTCTGATTTTTATTTGTTCAATTGAACTCGAGAATTTGTCTCCAGCACTCAGTGTTGCAAATGGTCTCTTTTTCCAATTATTCATATCTTCGAATCTTTCGAATGCTAGTGCTGCACTTTGTGCATAATTGCTTTCACATATTTTTTTTCCTTTTTTGAATCATATGCTTTTCCTAGTTACGAGCATCATCATCACAAAACCCCTCCCAGCTTGATATACTCAGTAATTAACGTCCATCAACTTGCATTCAGTCTGAACTTTATTATGATTATCACGCAAATCAGTTGTCATTTGTTATCATAACTCTTCGCATATCGTTAGTGCAGTGCCTGCATTCAGTTTCTGTCTACATATGACAACGTTTGACTTATTCCGCTTAATGTTCTTATTTTTTCCTCGAATTAATTTTGTTTAAGATCGCTTTTAGTTCTTCTTGGTTCTCTTCTAGAACAGTAGCGTTATTTTGGAAGCCGTGCATCTTAATTTCTTCCCCAAGCACCAAATTTCCTTTTCACTAATTTAATCCCAATTCAAGATATCTGGTTATCCATTAGTGTAGAAAAATAAGTGCGAATTACATATATAAATATATGTTATATGTAATATAAATATGTATATATATAAATATATATATGTATTTTAATATATATTATATATATACCGAATATATATATATATATACCGAAAGGTAAACAAATGAGGAAGTACTGGAGATGGTGGGTGAGGAGAGGGGTTTGTTGAGAGAAATCCTATGGAGGCAGGAAAAATGGATGAAAGGGGTATTGAGCGATAGTGGAATGTTGAAGAAGGTAATAGAGGGGAGAATGTTGAGCAAGCGAGGAAAGGGCAGAAACAGGATAGGGATGTTGGACTGGATGAAGGGAGGAAAGAAGTACACAGAGATGAAGAGGGACCTGATATAGATTAGGTTGCTGGATTTGGTTTTGTTGGAGGTACAAAATGTTTATTTGATAGTTGTGTCCATCCAAAAACCTACCTTAACCGGTAGATTACCTAATAATGATATATATATATATATATATATATATATATATATGTATATATATATATATATATATCGATGATGCGGAAGTACTCACGAGAGCAATATAACTTTTGGACGGCATAATAGAACACAGAATAAAACAGATAACACGTAAAAGGACACTCACACTGTAGATGATTTAAGCTTTCGGCCTACTCCGAGGCCTTCTTCAGGTCAGACCCTGATATATATATATATATATATATATATATATATATATATATATATATATATATATATATATATATATATATATATATATATATATATCCCCTTTCCTTATATATCTATTTCTATGTGTGAGAATAATATATATATATATACATACATTATGTATGTATATAAATATATATATGTATATATACGGTAAGTGCGTTACATGGTAAGGCGATGCATTGAAAAATAAATATACATATACACTTTCCTTACCTTTATTTATGTGTAAGTCGTACCGTACACCCACACACTTCTAGCCTTCGCTTAGCAAAAAACAACCTGATACCTTACACCCGTCTTAAATTCCGCATACCTTCTACCTCCCTTCATGCCGTCCAAAATGCCTAAACTTTTCCTCCCCCTGCCTCGCTATCCCAACGTTCTTCCTTTTATCTCGGTCTTCAACATTCCATCGCCAGTCAAAATACTCTGCTCCTGCCTTTCCTGCCTTCCATGGATTTCTACGAACAGCCCTCTCTCAACACTCACCATGCCTAGATCTTTCTCTTATGTTTTTCCTTTCTGTCCATGTTTACCTTTTCCCTCCTCCTTCACAACCATATCTTAAAAACCTCCCGTGTACCTATACCTATCATTAAGAAAATAAAGACATTAGTTCAAAAAATATGAGGGCTGTCCAGAGAGTAACATTCGTTCTCTTTTAAAATATACACTGGAAGAGATGAAGCAAATATATTATTTTCATTTCGAGACTACATTTTCCCATTTTACATATTCCCCAAAGAGATTTAAACATTTGCTATATCTCTGTACTAATTTTCAATTTCCGTTAGCGATTCTGCCGCCTGATATCGCAGCCAACCTATCATGGTATCTTCAAGTTTCTCGTCGAGGCAAGCGCAAAACACATAGTAGCCTAACTTTGCATTCGTGTTGTCATACTGAAAAGTCTTACAGATATATTACTTCCTGTATAAATCTCTGGAAAACTTTTTAAAGGTATCAGACATCGCAAAACGCCGGTTTTCTCGAACCTCTTTTCAATTTTCAGGTACAGTTCATTGTTCACCACAGACTGTCGGCCACTTTTTTTATCATCATGGACATCTGTCAACTTTTCTGTTGTGTTTTCATTGAACATAGTCGTATAAATCTTTGGAAACATTTCTAAAAATTCCAGATTGAGAATCGCCGATTTTCGCGAAATTTTTCATCAATTTTTAAGTTCAGTTAATTGTTTACCACAGACGGGCAGCCATTTCTGTCATCATCATGGACATTTTCGTTCATTCTTAAACGGACACAATACAAAAACACAGAAACACAAAAAAAAAAAAGAAACTCATCAAGGTTCGTATTTTTGGAGGCCCACGCCACCTTTCTCTAGGAAGATAACGACAGAACTGAGGGAAAGAAGGGGCTGGCTGGAAAAGCTGGATGGAAGGGGAAGTTGGGGAAAAGTTTGCGAGATGAAGAGTTGGGAGGGGAAGAGGTAGGAGGAGGATTTTTGGTAGTGTGAGGATAATATGGAAGGTGTTGGGTGCGGAGGGGGGATGAAAATATGTAAAGATCGGGATAATAAATGTCTAATATTAACACCTGGGCAATTCTAGGAATCCAGGAGCCAGATGAAAGCCTGCTCTAATGTTTTGAGTTTCAGTGGTGGGTCAGAGGGTGAGTGGGATGCTAATATGGATACACTATAGCATTTATTAAAGAGAGTGTTGTGTTCGGAGGCGGGTTTGTGGATTGGAAGCATACCAATCAGGGAAGAATTCTTGCATGAGGTCCGGAGGTTATTGATTTCAATATTGAGGGGTCTGGTACACTCCAACAAAAAAGGTGAGGCATAGTTGGCACTACATAAGTAAAACTAAATTGCTGGAGGTACATGAGGAGTAGGGAATTGGTGGGAGAGAGTTAAAAAAGCGGATGGAAGAGGGAGGGGATTCTGGTTTTGAAAATAGGATATGTTTTGCATCTGCGTTTATTGAACGGCATGGGGGGGGTTTTGGTACGGGGCAAGGATTTAAGGAGTGGATTGGTTGATTTGAGAAAATTTTATTAGTTGAAGGGGCGTTTGAAAGTAACCGGGGAACATTTGGGAAATTGGGTGAAATTATGGTTTTTGAGGATAGGGCAGAAGTCTTTTATGATTAATCGCAGAGATTCTGGACCAGGGAAGTATGAGAAGCAAATTGAAAGAGGGTGGGTTTCCGCGGTGGAAGAAGTTTTGTGGGTGTAAATATGTCATGGGATCCTTTTGTTAAGGAGGGATTCAGGATAACCTCGTCTGAGGAGGGAGGAATTTAATTTGAGAGAAAATTATCAAGGGAGTCGGGGTCATTGCAGATTCCGTGTCCTCTGATGGACAGGGAATAAGGAATGCAGCGTTTGGTGTGATATGGGTGGCAACCGTCATAATGCAGTATTGTTATTTGTTGGTCAGTTTTATATGTGTAGAACTGTGAAATTTTTGGTCTATTAGTACGTTTACATCTAGGAAGGTGTTTTGGGAGGAGGAAACCGTAGAATTGAAGGGGACAGAAGATGATGCATCGAGATCGGAAATGAAAGTTTTCAGGGAATCAGTACCATGTGGCCACAGAAGGAAAATATTATCGATGTATCTAAGCCGCAATAGGGGTTTCAGGGCTGACCTTGCTGCCCGTATGTATGTTTGTCCATTCAATCGTCACTATTCTCCTCCAGCACCATGTTTCAAAGGGTTCTGTTCTACGCTGGTGCACTTTTCCAATGCTCCAAGTCTCGGAACCATAGAGTACCATGCTCCACACGGAAGGTTTGACGAATTGCTTCCTTGTTTCTAGCCTCAGGTTCTTTGAGTATAGTAAATTCCTCCTCTTCATGAATGCGTTCTTAGCTTGGGCTATTCTTCGCTTGATGTCGGTTAAACTTTTTCCATCTCATGTTATGCTGCTGCCCAGGTAGATGAAGGATTCCACTTGTTCTAGTTTCACCCCTCGTATGTGATATTTGCATTCGGCTTCTCTCTTCCGTACACAAGGATTTTAGTTTTCTTCTTGTTGATGCTCATATTATATTCCCCCAGTACTTGATCCATAGCACTTAGTGTTGCTTCTGCAGGTCCTCTCGCGTTTCCGCCACTACTGTGATGTCATCTGCTAACCGAAGCATGTTGATTTTTTCTCCAATTGCCTTCACTCCTTTAATACCCAATTCTTGTGTTTCTTTTATTGCCTCTTCCGGGTGTACGTTGAATATTGCTGGCGAGAGGTTGCATCCTTGTCTTACAGCTTTGTTAATTTTGGCTTCTATATTTTTCCATTTTTCGTTTGCATTGTTGTAACCTGATTCTTGTAGAGGTTATTGATTATTCTTCTGTCGTTGTAGTCCAACCAAAGCCCTTCTAGTATCTTGAATATCTTGTTCCATTTGACGTTGCCGAAGGTCTTTTCCAAGTCCACGAATGCCACATATTTACGTGTCTAATTTTTTTTGCCAGAGCTCTCAAGCGGAGAATTGTCTCTCCTGCTCCTCGGTTTCTCTTGAATCCGAAATGGTTTTCTGATGGGTTTTCTTCTATTCTTCCTTCTATCCTTCAGCTAATTATTCGTTTGAGGATTTTTTATGATTGAGTCACTAGACTCTATGTTCTGTGTTCCTCACATTTATCTGTTTTCTGTTTCTTCGGCATTGCAATCATTATACTTTTCTCGAAGTCTTCTGGTGTCTTTCCACTGTCGTAGCTCTCTCCGATTATTCCATAGAGGTCATCCTTTCCTTTGCCACCGAGGGCCTTGGATATTTCTCCGTTTATTTTGTCAACCCCTGGTGGCTTGTTTCTTAGGACTTTCACGGATCAGACGAATTCGCTTCTTAATATCTTCGGACCCCGATCGTCTTTACCCATCATGCTCTCTTATTCAATTAAACCATCTTCTAGTAGTTTGGGAGCTTGATTGTGAGTACATCAATGTATTCCTTACATCTATTCCCAATGTCGTCATCATCTATTAGTATTTTTCCATTAGCGGCTCGGAAGTTTTGCTATTTTATTTTTCTTTCTCCGAATTGCCTCTTCACTAGTTTATAAGATATATCTCTCTTTTCCTTTTTCATGCTGCCATTAATTTCCTAGCAGCAGCTTTCTGTCCATTCCTCCTTTGCCTTCTTCACTCCCATTTCTGGGTTTCTTATATTTTCTTCTTTAGTCTATGATACCTCTTCTTTGAGCTATTATCCATGGCTTCTTAGATATTTTCGCCTTACAAGGAGCTGCAGCATTGGAAATTATAATCTAAATTTCTTTCCATCGACCTTTAGTGCATATAAATCCATTATTTCCTTTTACTTCCCTTTCGATGGCTATGGTGAACCTTTCTCTTGCCCTCTTCAATTCCAGTATCTTTGTGTTTCACGTGGGTTGTTATGTCTCTTTCTTTATCCACTTGTATCGCAGTCTACTGTTCATGACCACCAGGTTGTGATCCTTATTTATATCTGGGCCCGGGTACTTAACTTGGTTCTTAAAACATTTCCTGACAAGGATGTAGTCAATTTGGTATTGTGCTTTGTTTCCAGGCATCTTCCTGGTGTATCTTCTTATCAGATGTTGATCGAAGATGGTATTTGCCACTACCATGCTTTTCTCGTTGCAGAATCCGTCTATCTCCCGCGGCGTTTTGTTTTCCTCCTCCATCCCCCTCAATCCCTCTCCCTCCCTCCTTCCCCCCTCCCCCCTCCATCTCACCCTCTCACCCTCCCTCCCTCTCTCTCTCCCTCTCCTCCACGCCCCTCCCCTCCCATATCTCTCCCTCCCTCTTCTCCCCTTATCTCTCCCATCTCATCCTCTCTTCTCCCTTATCACCCCTCTCTATCTCCTCCCTTCTCTCTCCTCCCCTCTCTCTCCTCCCCTCTCTCTCCTCCCCTCTCTCTCCTCCCCTCTCTCTCCTCCCCTCTCTCTCCTCCCCTCTCTTTCCTCCCCTCTCTCTCTCCTCCCCTCTCTCTCTCCTCCCCTCTCTCTCTCCTCCCCTCTCTCTCTCCTCCCCTCTCTCTCTCCTCCCCTCTCTCTCTCCTCCCCTCTCTCTCCTCCCCTCTTTCTCTCCTCCCCTCTCTCTCTCCTCCCCTCTCTCTCTCCTCCCCTCTCTCTCCTTCCCTCTCTCTCTCCTCCCCTCTCTATCTTCCCCTCTCTCTCCTCCACTATCTCTCCTCCCCTTTCTCTCCCCCCCACTTTCTCCCCACCTCTCTCTCCCTTCCTCTCTCTCTAGGGTGAAGGTTGAAATTTAATACAGTATCCTATAATTTTTTCTTTGTCTAAAACGAAGAAAATTATCGGAACAAAAGCGGATTACTACCCATCCTCCACGAAAAGATATCCCTTTCACTCCTCAAGTTATGATTTCCTGTCTACACTCCTCGCGTCCTGCCTGGACGTTCTCTTCGGAGTGGGTTCCCCTTTGTACTCTGGATTTCTTTCGAAATCATTATTTTGCGTGCCTAAAAACTCGTCTTTTTTAAAGTAACAGATAATTTCTTTCGTCATAAGACTCAATTTACAATATTGCATTTTCAATTTTGACGCTCAGAGACATGAGCAGTGTGAGGTGAGGCACTCATTCACATTTTTCTCACAGACACCCGATTTCCTCCTCGAGATACTATTGAAATTGAGGTGAAATACGAATATGCTATATATTCTCAAAGTAATAAAGGATAAGGACACTGGGAGGTCAAATATAATTGACTGCCATGCGCTCAAAATCAACACAATCAGTCCTATAGAGTTTTCTGAGATTTTTTTTCGAGTTCTTTGAATCTGGCAGTTTATTAAAGAAAGATTTTCGAATTTTCTATATTGATTTAATTCTCCTAATTTTGGGGCCCGATGTATCAGTATGGTTTCATTTTTCCAGGCAACACTTTTAAGAAATAAATTAATACAAAGAAGTAATAAAACATACTATTTTTAGTCAATCCTCTGAAAATCTAAAACAAAATACTTGTACATTCTATTGTTTCAGGCTTCACTTCGTGGGAGTATTTAATATCCATGCTAAAAAGAAAGACTTGTACTTTTCCACAGATTTTTATTAAATGGTACAACGCGTTTCGCCGACTTGCAGCATCGTAAGGTACAAATTTACTTAACAGACAATGCGAGAATATATACTCTATCCTGAGGGTATATATTCTTGCATTCTCTGTTAAGTAAATTTGTACCTGATGATGCTATAAGTCGGTGAATCGCGTTGTACCATATAATTAAAATCTGTGGAAAAGTAGAAATCTTTCTTTTTAGTATGGAAAATACTTGTAGGTTAAAGCTGAGTCCCCCTCCATAAACGATGTTAGGGTGGCCCCAATTGTTGTCAATACTTCATGACTCTTCGTCAAAAATCTCTGTAACACGTAAACTGTCCCTTAGTTTCCCATTAGGAATCAAGGGCGTATAAACGCTGACGGAGTTTGACCTGATGGTCTAAGAGAAGGTCGAAAGCTCAAAATATTTTAAAGTGTCTTTTTACGTGTTTTCTATGCATATATTTGTTTTCTATTTTACGGTCCAAGTGTTGAATTGCTGTCGTGAGTGATGCTTTTACATCATTGACATTTACTAGAGTATTTGTAAAAGTTTTTTAAATTGAATGAAAATAAACGACTAACCTCAGTGGCACTTTTTTATTTTTCAGTGCAGTCTCCCTGTATACTAATGCACGTGGTGCAGCGATTTTCCAATCTCTTAATCCCTTTTTGAAAACAGATCCATTCAGACCTGCAAAATATCCGTCCACCTCGGATATTAGTCCTTTTTTTGACGAGAATCACCGTCCATCAAGGAAATTTTTAAGCTTGGGGAAGAGATGGAGATCTGATGGAGCAAAACCAGGCGATTAAGGCGTGTGTGGCAACAGTTTGTACCATAGTTCACGTACTGTACCATGGCACCGACACTTGTGCGAGGCGTGCGTTGCCTCGATGAAAGATGACTTCATTCCTTGCATTGTTTGCAAACCTGGAATTTTTTCATTTATCTATTGCTGTAGTTGGTCCAGGATGTAAACGTAGTATTTTTCAGCAATTGCCTGACCTGTGGGAATATAATCTGTTAGAAGAATCCCTTTCGCTACCCTGAAAACTGAATCCATCACCTTCCTGATCGACTGTATTGCCTTTGTTTCCTCTGGTAATGGTGTATCAACATGTTTCCACTGCTTTGACTGCTGTTTTGTCTCCGGAGTATTTAGTGGACCCTTTCATCTGTGGTCACAAACCGGAGCGGAAAATCTTTTTGCTTGGTCAAATTTCAAGAAACTGTTACAGTAACTTTTAACGGAGTCACCCGCTATGTGTGCATTATAATGCAACCCTTTCAGAGAGTAAAAATCATTCGCCTTGACCGGGATTCGAACCCGGATCCCTCGATATCCGGCCAAGTGCTTTAACCATTTAAGCTACCGAGACGTCCTCTTACACTCTGAAATTTTGGGGGCTTTAAAGGAACAAGATGTTATGACGAAATACCGTACATACAATGTCACAGGCATTCGTAGTCGTGCGCGACGCGCCACAGTCCACGATGTTAATAAAGCCAATTTCAAACACTTATGCTGTTCATACCTTAGACAAATTTCAAGAAACTGTTACAGTAACTTTTAACGGAGTCACCCGCTATGTGTGCATTATAATGCAACAATTTCAGAGAGTAAAAATCATTCGCCTTGGTATTTCGTCATAACATCTTGTTCCTTTAAAGCCCCCAAAATTTCGGAGTGTAATAGGACCGCTCGGTAGCTTAAATGGTTAAAGCACTCGGCCGGATATCGAGGGATCCGGGTTCGAATCCCGGTCAAGGCGAATGATTTTTACTCTCTGAAATTGTTGAATTTTTGCTTGGTCTTAAAACGGGTCAAACATTGTTCGGAAATTTTCATTCTGATACCTATGTTATCCTGCATCATTAGTCCCCATTAGATCCATTTTGAAATTAATTTTCTAATAACCAATTCCACTGTTAAAATTTGATATGGCCGTTCAGATGACATCTCTAAAGCTTCTGTAATATCTAGCACTTTCAGCCGGCGATCCTCCACGGGTATTTTATGCACTTTTGCAATTATTTCTGGGGCGGAGGCATATTTGATCGACTATTACTTGGATCATCATCTAAGTTGTGTCAACCAAACTTTAATTCGTTTGTCCGTTTGGCAAACAGTTAAATATAAAGGAGCACAGTCACCCAGACTGTTCTGAAATACGGCATAAATTTCCTTTGCATCCATACTTTTCTTTATGATGCATTAAATCACTGTTCAAATCTCAAGTTTTTTCATGTGCACAAATCACTACACAGGAACAAGAAAAGAGAGGAGTCCGCACCACAGATATCTTCCCAGAGCACTGACACGTTACGTATTTAATCTCAAAAGATTACCTATTACTACGCGGAAAACTCGTTGCGCTAGCGCTGACATCTGGTGGCAATTCTGAGAACCTTTCTAAAAAATAAACCGTAAACACAATAATCTACCATAATGTCTGTTTGAGTTCACCCAATACCAAGCCCGACGGCGTTAGAAATTCACACATTAGGGTATCGTGGTCATTTCCTTTCCCTGTGCCTGCTATGTTTTCCCAGGAAGATCTGATACTCAAAAAACCACGCAGTTTGGGTGGAGCTGAGGTTGCCCCGAGAGGTATATCTGGGAATCTAACCCGAGCCCTGCGGGGAACCTGAGTCCTCTTACGCAGTGCGAGGAAATGGTAAGTTTATAGATGTAAGTCTAAATTGATGTGCTATACAGGAAGGTTAAAACGTTGTAGTGTATTAAGAAGGGAAACTCGGTCGTAACAAACATAGATAAGCCACGAAAATTTTTAGTTATTCCAGAGAAATTCAAGGCAGTTGAAAGCAATATAAACAATAACTGTGCGGTAAAGATATAATGTCATAAGTCTTAGCTAGAAAAAGTGAATATGACGTAAATGAAGATAGTTTTGTCCCAAGGCTACTCGATGGAGAGATAGAACAAGCATTTATTTAAACTAAAGCCTTAGGGTTTAAAAACTAACACCTTAGGGTTAGACAATATTCCCACACAACTGCTTCAAGGTTTAATAAGAGGTGGGAAAAAGAGTTTTCATGAAGTAATTCGTAGTATTAACTATAGAGGAATTTGACGGAAGACTTCGCGAGAAAAGGTTAGTTCCTATTCCTAAAATGGTCAAGGATTTTAAAATTATTTGAGGGCTAGAGAATAATATGCTTGATTTCGCACCCAGCTAAAGTGGTTTCCAGTCTCATCAACAAAAGAATGGAGAGCAAAGCAAATGATGGCATAGGAGATGACCAGTGTGCCATCAGGAAAGGGAGATGCACGAGTGATGTCATTGCAGAAAAGAGGTCACAGATAGAGGGAAACACAGAATGTAATCAGGATGTATTTGCCTATTTCGTAGATTTCGACAATGTGTTTAATAGAGTGAATAATGAAAAACTAATGAATGTTTTTCAGAGAACAGGGGTAGATTGGAGGGATATAAGACTTATCCACGAACTGTACATTTCTCAGACTGCTTAGGTGCAAATTGGGGACGGAGAGTTCGGATGGGTAATGTTTGGATTAGGATTAAGAGAGTGTTTTCCAATATAAACCTGTGATGTTCCACTAATATGTAGAGGAAATAGTTGAAGAGTCATTGGAAAAACTGGCAATGGAAATGCAAGTAGGAATAGGAATGGAAGAATGTGGAAAATAATAATATTAGTCTAGTTTGCGGGTGATCAAGCTTTAGATTTTTAGTCAGTTAAGGGTTTGTATTCGTAAACGCAGCTGACTGCAGTGTAAACACAATAAGATGGGTATGGCAGGAGAATAAATGTGAACAAAAACAAGGTTATGCGTGTTATGATATTGAATTGCTAAGTTACGCATGAATACAACATTATAAACTAGAGCAGGTGGAATAGTTCACCTGTATGAGAATTGTTTTGGATAAAGTGACCACAAAAGTAGTAGGGACATAAGGAGAAAAAATGCGTTAGACGAAGAAGCTTACTCAAGGAGGGTGGAATTAATGACAGGGACTTTGAAGAAGGTTGTTAGGAATAAGCTAGACAAAACTTGGATATATTTTATAGGGCTCGGAAACATGATCATTGAAGCACGATGATAGGCGTACATTGGAAGTTTTTTAAATGTGAAGAGAAAGGATTGATAAGGTAAAGTGAATAGAAAGGAAAACAAACGAGGAAGTGCTATATGGTAAGGAAAGATAGGGGATTGTTGCGGGAATTCCAAAGAAGGAAGTAAAAATGGGTGTAGAATGTTTTGATTGGCAATGGGATGTTGAAAACTGCGGTAGAGGAGACGATGCTAGGCAATCGAGGAAGGGTCAGGATTAGGATAGGGATATCGGATAGAATGCAGGATTGTTGGAATTATTTGAAATGAAGAAGGACTCGTTGTAGGGTTGAATGTTGGGTTGTGTTTTGTTAAGAGAGGCAATGAAATTTTAGGTGAATGGCAGCTTGTGGCCCTTGGTCTTATTTGGTTCCCATCCTTTGAAATTGATGTGTTACATCACCGCATGAATTTCACTATTTTGCATTCTTCTATGTAAAAATGTTTGTAGCTTTAATCGACTATGTAAATTAAACCACAAGAAGGATACAACTGTCCCAACAGCAACTTTAATAGCATTCTGGTGGGCGATGAGGCTTACTAAATAAAACCTCCGAAACTACGGGTGCCATATATTAGATTTTCTAAGAGATATTCTGAAAGACTCTCGTGTTACTGCAGTCATTTGAAATTTATTCTTTCCCTTTTTTGATATTATTTTGTTTTTTCGATCATCCATTTTACTTAATTTTTTATTGCGATCCCTGCAAATTAGGTGTTCGCGCAGCAAAGTGACTACTTATGCGTAAATAATAAAAAGAAAACCGTCGTTAATGATATTATAAAATACGATTACTATTGTGTTCTATCATCAAGTAGATTATGTTTCTGCTTCTGTAAGCAAAATCGATGCACCTTGTGGAAATTGTAAGATCGCTTCAAAAGTGATTTCATAAATTTCATCATACAGAGGATATACTGCGTCAAAGTTTTTTCTGCAAAAAAATTTCAAAGTAGTCACCTTTTCATAATTTGTATTTTTTCTATACTTAGCAGACTTTGTGAGAGAGCTTATTATGGATTGGATCAGAGAGTTTGCTACTCAAAAACACAAACCAAACTTAATATTTCTCTTAAAATAAAAATTGAAAATATAAGAAATAAATTTATTATTTGAGATATTCGATGCGGAAAATTTGAATTGAGCTTTTGCGGGATATTGTTTTCTTCTGATTCCTTAAGAAATAAGTATTGCTTTGGGTGAAAAGATCTTGGGTGGAGCCTATGAGCTTACAAGCTTAGAAATTTGGTTTGCCTTATAAAACCGTTTCCTTCAAAAGTTCATTTTGTAAACTTCTAGTTAAATTATATTGGCTAAGCATTGTTCATATTTTCTGCATTATTGTTATTAACTTCTCTTTTTGGTTGATTAATTTCAAGTTTCAAATGGCATTTCAATAAAAAAATCTACATTTAAACATAATCGGAAATTTAAAAAAAAACATGGTGAGCAATACAAAATATAAGTCTCAGAAAAAAAATTTGAGGATTCACGAAAGTGTGGTTCTGTGCTAAAATTTAATTCTATGTTTATACTTATCTTACGCTCCGTAAAAAAACCTGAATTTAGTAAAATATAATTCCGTTATTATATAATTATATAAAAGACTTGAGTTGAACAATTCTCAGTCGCAATCGAGTTGCATTTATTAACTCACAATTAAGACACTGTTAATAAAATATCATCGATGCATTAGCGTACGAATAGATAGTTCTATGTTTATTAATCGTCTTAAGAACCTGATCATTCACTGAAACGGAGTTAGTATATAGGGTACTCTATATAAATAAATATACATAAAGAAAATGACAAATCTATTTACAATTGTTTATTTTAGTGTAAAATAGCGTTTTTACAGTTGATTGTGTTTCAGAATTTGGCGCCTTCCTCTTCTCTGAGAGTACTGTTCTATTCCGTCGGCTATGGCGCTGCTAGTCTTCAACCCTCGCTCTCCTCTCGCCCGAATCCCGAAGTTTAAGTTGAGGGAGGACATTTTCGTATCCCTGTTGCGAGGCTAACTACTCCGTTCACCTCTGCTCATGCTCTGAGGCAAAGAGATTACTGTCAGCCTGTCGAGGCTTCTCTACCTACTATTCCCAGAGAGTGTGTGTAGTGAGGAGTTACGGTCGGAGTCGCCGCGTCGTTTCGGATGTCAGTGTGGTATTACCTGAGATTTTTGCCTTCGTAATCAACTTCTTTCAACATTCCATCGTGTTCTAGTTTGTGTGAATACCTATTTGTGAACTTCTTCCGTGAACCAATGTAATAGGTTGAAAGACATTACAAAGTTATGAGTGCACATACATTTGGAAGGGAGAGTCACTCGGCTCTCCAGCTTAAGTTAGTTTTGTGCTAGACTTGATAGTTTTATTCAGATTCAATCACAATTATCGATGGTGCCACTGACGCTCCTTCCACCCAACCGTTTTTCTGAGCATTGAAAGGATCGGTTTTGCTGAGGAATCATCCCAGAGGACAAATCGAAGAGCTCGAGATACACCCACAGCCCAAACCTCATGAAGTTCATACGGTGAATGCAGTGCGTTTAAAAATCATTAGCGAAATTCTATACATTAACTAGTTTTTAAACAGGAGATTTACCTCTGCACGTAGTTCAAAAAGGATTATGGCTGGAGGTAAGATATGATATACTTATCTTTCTTTTTATCAATGTATAAGTTACCTTTCATGTATCGTAAAAATAAGGACCGTTTATTTAATGATTAAGGCGTTGTAGCAGATTTCGTGGGATGATGTGAACTGACGCCCAGTTCGTGTACCGTAGCGTAGTAGGTTTCTTCTTTCATGTCTTAATTTCGTCTCATTCATTTGGATTTTCAGTGTTCTTTTTTACAAATTTTTCGGTGGAATAACAACTTTTTCAAATGTCGTTAAACTTTTTGCATGTAGAATACTACTTGTTTTTCTTTCGCGTTAGCACATACTCATTACGATTTGTCATTAATTCGATAAAGTTGTAAACTGCTTAGCAGTTTACAACCTGTAATTATTAATAAGTGTTACTGTGTTTTGCCGCCAAATATTTAATTGTTTTAATTACTATTATGGTTGATGTACATTAATGTAAACCCGTTGATTATGATTGAGGTAGATAGTTTTTGATTACGAACAACTGTGTTGGAAAGTGAACATAGCAATTATTTAATATAAGTGGTAACGGATTTGTGTAAAAATATCTAGATTTAGTATTTTAGATCTCTCTTGGATCATCTGCTTCAAATTCAGTGCTCAGCCAAGTTAAATAGGCAACTAAATTGAGTAGTTTTTTTATTATTTATCCAAAAGGTTTGAATTATGGCGTTTTTTTCAATTTTCGGGAGGACTTTGACGTCCTTGTGTGCACTCTCAAATAAAAGACTTCATATTCATTTGTTTTTAATAGCATTAAGTTATTCTATGTGCATTTTTCGGTGCGTGCCTATGACAATGAGTCACCAGTTTTTTGCATCGGAGAAAAAGCTCGGGTAACAAGATCTTCGTTTTTGTCTCACTTCCATTGTTACCGCAACATTCTTCGGATAAGTTGGGGATATATGGTCGCATTTCAATTCTGCCTCACTATTAACATTGAAAACGTAAATTTTAATGCCAATTATGGTCCAATATTAACATGTAAAAGGTTTTTAATGTTGTTGTTGCCTCTGCCGTCTAAATCAAGACTTGTGGTTTTTTTTACGAAGATTTTTGTCCTCTTGATTCATGTATCGCGTATTATTTTTGTAAACGTAAGCACGATCGAATAATATTATTTCTGTGTTGAAACCTAATGGCACCTACCCGTGAACGCCGAGCAAAGTCAAGAATTCGTACATACAATACACAATTAACTTTATTTATTTTTTAGCCGAATGTTTCATCTGTCGTGATATACTTTGTCATTGCTTGCGAAAATTTGTTCCCCCATTTGAATTGGAAAAAAGTAAAATACAGAGATTTACTAGACTTTATTTTGTGTGTTGGGGGTAAGTGAAAGAACGTGCCTGGTAAAGTGTTCTTATAAAATGACTTGTGATTAATATGTATCTAATAATTGTACTTCGTCTTTTAAGCTGTCAATATTTAATGTGGAGCACTGATATTGGAGCAAATGATCAATGTTACAATTTACATTTTCCATAAGTAGAATTAATTTTATGGTTGAAGCCATTTGTTGTAACTTATACTTTGATAAGGTCAGAGTTATATTTTTTAGCTGTTTTGCTGGGTCGGTATACGTTTCACAATATTTAATAACGAAGAAAGTTCATTTACCAGTCCTTTATTTCTATCTTATATTATTTCTTGCATATCTTAGGCTGGGACAAAAACTGCGCCCATGAAAACCTGGTTTGAGGGTCGCATGTTTTCTGGGCATAGGTTGGGAAAGGCTGTGCCGTCGCTCGTGGTAAAATCAATTAGCTGAGCACCAAAACGAAGAGACGTTCATAGCTTTTCTCACGTTTGCCCCGCCCAGTAGGGCTAAAAAGGTGTGTGCATATACAGTTGTAATTTTGAGAAAGGGTGATCGCAATGGCTGGTACGATACTCAACCAAATGACATACATTCGTCTTGTGGCGAGTCGAGTAGTTGTGATTTTCGTTCGAAGTTGGTTTATCATCCCATTTAGGTTAGCGTTTTACTTTCATTCCGCAGCGGCGGAATTATCATCAGTGGAAATAATTATTTAAAACCTAACGGGGAGTCTATGGAGCCGATAATTCTGTGTACTACTCGAATTGCCGTGCGTTTGCGGTCGTTGGGGGTGTGTAGCTACGCTAATTAAGAAAAAATAGGGAAGAAAAAAATTGGAGGAAGTGAAATTCGCTGTGGGTAATCTGTTGCATTGTAGTGAGTGAATTTTTGGGGCCAGCAAATAGTTGAATTATAAACACTTCAGTTCTTAGCACTACTGCTAGCTGGTTAGTTTCAAAACAGCGTAATGCCATTACTTTCTTGTGAAGTCTCACGGTACATTTTATGATATACATGGCCTTAGCCACTTCACTTGCACTTTCAAAAAATATATTAATATATTTGACATGTTTTGTTCCCGGTTACAGTCTGCATCTTTTTTATTTCAGTTTTTATTTATATCTATTAATTTTATTGCCTATTATACGCTTAATTATACTCTCCATTTCTTTTTGATAAGGTTTGCAGGTTGAGTTGTTTTACTTCTAATCGAACGATTATATTTATAATTTCTTAAAATGTTATTTCTGCTTATTAGAAAATATAAATGATTTCGAAAATATTGTTATTTTTATTTAAAATAACAATGAAAGGATTTGTGTAGAATGCTAAGTAACTTTAGAGGCAATTCGTCCACTTAACTTGGGTTTTTTCTAAATGATTATTTAATCAATGTGGCCGTTGAATTGGCATAATGATGCTTCAAGGTTGGCGCTTTATTTTTCAATGGTGAGTAAGATCTTTCTATGTACTTTTGGCAACTGGTCATTTGGCCATATTCCCGAGTACTTGTTTTTAACTGTCAGTATGAAGGAAAACACCAGTACGAGATCGATATTCGACCATTTGTGATATTGTCTTTAAATGTCTGCCGCGGTAGGATACAAAGAGAAAGTTGTTCATCCCACAAATGTACGCATATTAGACATTCATGTATCGGTTGCTGATAATGTTTGAACTAGTGTTGGCCAACATTGGGAATTTGAATGGAGAACAAGCCTCGCATTTTCAAGAACGTAGAAAAGTTATCCGTAATTTTTAGTGTCGTGAAAATCTCATAGATTTTTTTGTTGTTTATTATGCTATGTAGTATTTTATGTTATACAGAATATCATGCCTTTTATAATATATTATACCCATGATGTAATTGAGTTTTTGAGATGTTAAGAATTGATCGTCGTATAGTGCTCACGAATTTTAGCCTTAAGTAACACCCCGTTATTTTTAAATTTTTCCAAAATTTTCCCATGGGTGTACATCGTTTAAACTGTGTGTGAAAGTGTTTCCTTTCGTAGGGATAGGGAATAGCTTAGGAATAATTTCGCGGGCTAGAAAAGGTCGTCCAACGAGATATCATTCGATAGAGAACCATTACAGCACTTTCCATCCAGCTTGTATGTGACTCAACCCACTCTTGGATAAAATATCCACAACCGCTGTTGTGCCGTGTAATTGCTCAGGCGATTGATGAATTCTTCTTTCTGAATGCTTGTGATTTGTAAAACCTATGTACCTGTGCCCTTGTGGTTTGCAAATATATTTTCGCTTCAACGACAATGTTTTTTTCAAATGAAAGCTAAAGCGTCCCTCCATCTTGCCTGTCATTAGATGGAGAAGTGATTCTCAAGCAAAATTTATTTTCATTGTGAACGCTTAATCTGTATTTCCAGTGCATATTTGTTCAGAAATGTACGTAGTAAATGAACGGGTGGAAATCAGTAAAATTCAGTAGTTAGATAGTAGTTCATAATCGTGGCATCTCTTCATATGCGGTGTTCACTCGTCTCCCTTCATGCTAATTGCTTGGATTCTTTTGACGATTTTTTGTATGTGCTCTTTGTTTTAATTATGGTGAAGAGTCCCTGGAGGCTCAAATAATGAACTGCAATTGCAATCTCCGGGATCTTTTGTTGTTGCATCTGTGTTTTTGTTTTATTTTGACAAAATTGTATTGTAATTCTCCCGTATATAATTCTTCACTTGTGAGTTCATTCATTCCTCCTCAAAAATGTGATTCCCTAAAGCATTAATGCCATGTGATTCGATCCGTCCGACGGTTCATCCGAGAGCTCAACGCTGCTGGATGCTGTGAATTCGATCGGCTCCTCTAGGTCTTTTTGTCGGAATCGTGCTGTATCAATATCGCCTTTAGGTTGTCACATCATCCAAACGTGGAGTTTCGTTACATGCTCGTGGGTGAACACAACATTTTCGTATTTGTGTTACGCATTGAATGACATCAAGACTTTTAATGTTTTAGAAAACGGTTTTCCCTCTAGTCAATTTTCCCTGTGAAGAACATGTCGCCACTTTCGTGGGTCGATAAAATTTACGTGGATGCATGTTTTACTGAATAATTATGAAAATGTACGTTTATTTATGGATATTTAGGACGAAAATTGGAAGCGTGATTCATTGGATCACTGTAAGTTATGATAATGGCGACTTGCATTTTCGCCGAAAGATGGGCGGCGGCCGTTAGAGATTAATCGGGATGTTTCCATTATAGCAGAAGGGATCTAAGGAGAAATAGTGCTCAAGATAGTAGAAAATTGTCAGCTCTTCTGAGAGCACGGAATTTTAGTGATTAATATTCGTAGGCGGTGTATTAATTTTAAATGCAAGTTGATCTGAGTTGTAGGAGTGAATATTCGATATTCTTGTGTCGTAAACTTTAATTGTAATTCAGCCACAAATCGTATATACAAATGGATGTAACAAGAATTCATTCAGCCCTTAAGTCGTTCTTAATCTATCACTTCATGTATAATGTTTGTGGCACCCACTCCGCTGATGATTTACGAATGCGAAATAGTAGTAGTTGTAATTTGATTTGTATTCTCCAATAATTTAAATATCCAATTATATAAATGTCCAGTAATTTACACCCATATATACACACGCCCTCGGGCTTAGTACTGAGTGAACTCTACCATCACCTACTAAACCGACCTTCGGGTTGATTATTGCGGTTATGGTTTTTTTTTATAATTTGACACATTGAGTTTAAATTTAGACGGCTTACGTCGTCTCACTGTAAACTCAATTTTGATAAATCTACCGTCTCGTTTTACTTCGCATCCGACACTCGTGTGGAGTTAACCCTCGGAACGAACGGGTCAGGGTATTTTTTTTTGTTTCGTAGGAAATTAAGGCTTGTTTTCTGTTTATGTTGAAAAATTAATGATTTATGTACGTTTATGATAACTTGGGAAAATAACAGATTTTAGCCCACTGCCCAGTTCTTTTTTTTCGCGTTTTTGGACCAAACGGGAAATGATTACATTTTTACTTCACCTTCGGGTCGATTCTCCTATCTCTTCATGAATAATTCGTGACTTTCATGTATGTATTAAGTCTAGATTCCCCTTTGGAATGATTTAATTGTATTTTTTGAGTAACCCCTCTCCTATAACCCTCATCAGTATTATAGTCAAAGCGTCTGTCGTCTTCCAATCCGTTCCCCGCGTGATCACACTTCCAAGGATTTTGAATCGGAGCGCTTTTCCTGGCCCGTCGCTACCTCTTAAGAGGGAGGGGAAGGATGGCGTGCCTCGGTGACCGTCGAACGTATTGGAGTGAAAGTGTCCAGTGTGGACAGTGCATAAGGTGTCGCTCCAGGTCCCCTGAGCTCGGGCACCAATCCCATCGCACGCCATGTGTGAGAATTGCACAATTAAAAGCCGCGGAAAAGTATTCCGAGATTCTTAAATGCGGGTCTGGCGGTGGGGGTGTTGGCCCACCCCCACTCTTTTCCTCAATCTCGGTGGAGTGCTTGCTCCCCCCTCCCCACCTGGTCGCCGGACCGACCCCATCGTTCCAGGTGCTTACGAAAAGTTCGAGTTCCCAGCCCCAGTTCCAGGTGGAAACTCATGGCGGTCATTATTCCATTTTCATTCCCCGCGCGCCTTCAGGAAGGAAATCTTTTTTTTTTTGGGTCGCTGCTCCTCGGCACCGCGACGGGGATAACGGAATTAAAAGTCATAGTTTCGTAAGCCTTTTGTGCACCCAAACGCGTGCGGTATCGTTCCGGTGAGATGTGGGTCGAGTCACTTGGATCAATCACGAAGGAATTTCCCTCATCTCGGAGTTGCTGTTTTGAGTGAGGTGATGGAATTAATT
This sequence comes from Hetaerina titia, assembly GCA_037158775.1. Taxonomy (NCBI): domain Eukaryota; kingdom Metazoa; phylum Arthropoda; class Insecta; order Odonata; family Calopterygidae; genus Hetaerina; species Hetaerina titia. The sequence goes on from CM073779.1 coordinate 30,359,524, forward strand.
TTGCGATTCGGCATGGTTGCTTCTCTAGATGTCTAGGTAATGTCATTTTGGAAAGACTCACTCACGGGCGAACACAATCGATCAAAAAGAGGTGCAATCGTCGGGCAGTACCCGAGTCCTCTACCCATCCATATCTCTTTTAATTGAGTCGCTCGGCTCGTGATCGAAAAGTATGTGCCGGTATGGTTATTTTCGTTTATCGGCTGGTGTATGCGCCAAACCGATGTAATCGACCCGAAGCTTGGTTTGAGAGATAAGAGCTTACCTATTACAAAGTCCAACGGTGCGCCGGGGTGTGTACATTTCGAAGATTAGGGTAGGCCAGTTCGTTTTCCTCAGCCACCAGTGGTTTCCCGGGAAAAACTGTTGCCTAACCAAACACTCAGCTTGGGAGGAAATGAGAATTCTTATGCGTCACCCGGAATCGAACCTGGATCCTCCGTTCAGTAGCTCAGTAATCACGCCTTGTACTACCACGCTCCCATAGTGTAGATGATGCATTTAAAAAGTATTTATTTTTTTAAATTCATATCTAGAATTCGTGCTGTTTTGGGGGGTCGTTAGAATTGGACTTAAAAAACTGTCTTCCGGGAGGTATACGTATCCTGGCCTTTCGTCGACTTCCCAGAGGAATTCATTCACCTGAGGAATTCTTCTGCTCGACATAAATAAATGTATCCAAAGGGTTCGCTCTTAAATTATGCTAAAGAGGTAGCGGATGGAGGGCGTAACCCGGCCGCGGTGAAGTTCGACGAGGGTGTTGAGGTTTCCTGAGCAAATTTGATAACTGCATCAGAGGTGTGCTGGTTCAAGTTGACTATTTAAAGGATTTAGAAAGTTGGAAATCGGGGGGTAGGGGTAGGTAACATAAGTGGTTAAAATCCGTGCGGCGTAAGGTGGACGAATCCTGTTGAAGAGCATTCAAAGAGACTTTTCATTTTAAGATGGTTCCCTGCCGAAAATAAACCAAATCCACTCTAGGGAAATGAACTTTTAACTAATTTCATAATTTTTAATGTTCTGATAAAAGTTTCGCGAGGCTTGATTGATAATCCTTTCGTAAAAATGCGGAATAGTGTTGCTATCTGATGGGAATAGTCATCCGACAGATTGCTGGCAAGAGTGATTGTTACTTGGAAAAAATGTATGCTGAAAAAATTCGCGGTATTAAATTTTTCCGGTTGAACTGTTTTCAGAAGTGATATCAGTTATAATTCCAGGAATTGGGCAAACGTGTGATTTTAATACCGTGATAGAAAAGGATGAGAGCCTCTTGAGATCAATATGACGTTTTAAATGATTTCCACGTACTGGTGTTTTTTTTACGTTCGTGAAGGAAGAAGAATTAACAGCTGTGTAAAACGAGTTTACTCAATTACGCACCGAAAAGAAACTGGGTCACACTCAGCTACCAGGTTGCGTCGCCTTTCATTTTCCTTCTCATTTCCGATGCATTCCCTTTTAATACCAAGTTCTTCCAATGCATCGATCCCCCACGAGGTAGGCGGGTCTTTTAAAGGCAGGAGAACATGCGGACTTTGGTCGCCTTCGCTGAAAACCTTACTTTCGAAATCTCTATCACATTCCATGATTAAGTTTTCCTTGGTTCCTGAGACAATCCCTTTTCTGATTGCGTGTTTTTCTCCGCGAGCCTGGGTCGTGTGCACCCTGCCACGGGAGGTAACTTGAATGAATATTTCGTCAGTTTCATTAAATGAAAAGGGATAAGTTGGGAACGAATCCATTATTCAAAACTGGCGTATTACTCCAGGTCTCACCAGTACTCACTATTCATGCTGTTATTGCTTTCCGTTCGTTTCTGAGATTTTTATTCTCATTTACTATATCAAAACTACGTAGAACAAAAGAATGTTTTTCATTTTCTAGTTGACAAAATCCGGCCCGCCGAAAAGAAAATGTTTTGGATGTGCCTTTAGCTCTTTTACCTACTTTGTTATTTACTCGAGCTTTCAGTCTTATTAAGGTTCGATACTGATATTTAGATATGCCTACAACCATTGGCAATGGAATGAAAAATTATATTGGGCCGCGTTGGATTTTCACGTAATTTGAAACGCTATTGATTGTTTCTCAACTGGTTCGGTATACTATGCTCCATATTATTCAGATCCGTGCTATTGCATCAGTAGAGATCTGTGGAAGGTACGAGGTGTATTCAAAAATTAACGGGAATTTTTTTCATTTCGCGGGCTTGGAGAGTCAGATTGTGAAACTTTTTTTTTATTATATTGGTTTACATGCTCCTGAAGTATGATAAAACTTTCAGCTGTTTTCATTGTGGACTTTGTCTGTGACAGCCACTCAGGTTAGACGTGTTTTATGAGCTCTGCGATTTTCGTTTCTTTAAAGAAATGGATCAAAGAATTTGTATCAAATTTTGCGTAAAAATTAAATAAAGTGTAACAAAGTGTGTAAAATGTTAACAAAGGCATATGGTGAGTCTGCTATGAGTAAATCAAGAGTTTGCGAGTGGTGTAAGCGTTTCCAAGAAGGCCGTGTGAAGACCTTGAAGATGACGAACGCCCTGGACGCCCCAGCACATCAACAATCGATGAAAACGTGGAAAAAGTGAAAGAAATGGTTATGAACGATCGCCGAATCACAATTAGAGAGGTCGCTGATGACGTTGGCGTATCGATTGGATCATGTCAAGACATTTTTTTTAATTTTTGGCCAAAAACAATACTGTAACGATGCCCCAGCCTCCATATTCGGCAGATATGGCTCTGTGTGACTTTTTCCTATTTCCAAAAATTAAGAGAACGAAAATGAAGAGAAAATGGCCATCGTTTTGCAGCCGTAGATGACATTAAAAGCGCATCGCTGGAAGAACTAAAGGCTATATGAAAAATCGAGTTTGAGAAGTGTTTCGGGGATTGGAAGAAGCTCTGGCTCAAGTGCATAATCTCCAATGGGGACTACTTTGAAGGTGATGACATAAATGTATAAGAATAAATGAATATTATTGTCCGAAAAAAAATCCCGTTAATTTTTTAACACTTCTCGGATATTTCGACTTAGCAAATCTTTTGATGCGGTCGGTTAGTTGTGAGATCCTTAACTTACAGATAGACAGTGCAATGGAATTAGTGATTCCTACCGATGGTTAGGGTTATAATACTGTTGGAGTGAAATCTCAGTACTGCAATGGAGACAATAATGTGGGATTAAGATATATTTTTAATTTTACTTGTCTTTTCTTGGCCTTTCTTTGGACGTTCGAGGTGATAGAGTATACTTCTCATAAATTGGGATCGTAATGGAATATGTTGCATTTTAGAAAACCTAGTTTCAAGTAATACATTCCCCAAATACCTCTTTCCTTCCTCCGACTAGAGATTTAACTGGGTAAAATCTAGATAAGAAACACGTCTGTAAGTCCAGGATTTGCGAAAATGAATACCGGTTTCAACGTGGGCACCATTCAAAGGTGCATTTTTCAATGTAAGTTCTTGTATTTGGTGTGGACTAATGACCTTCTATTCTGATGTACTTCAAGCATGTTATTATAGGTGCAATAAGTAAATAAAAAGACGTAGCAAAGTGAAAGAAGACATCAGCGGGCACAGTTAACATCATGATGGCGTCGAAGGAGGGATCTGAGGAGCAAAGGTCAAGCTAGGGATTTGTTGCTGTTAAGTAGTTGAATGGAGAGGGGATTCTGGTGAAGAGAGAACGTTGGGATATATAGGGACTTGGATTGAAATAAATTATATAAGGTCATTATTTTGAAAAGAATCATTGTAAATATTATTTAATAACTTCAGCCATCATGCGGCCATGGTGTACTTCGCAAATGTCTGGGGTGGAAAGAACTTTTAATCGCGATACATATTTTAAGGGATGGTTACGGTGACGGCTGACAGACAGACAACATTTAATGGGTCGGTTGAGGAGTTTGAATGCCGTGGAACAGGCGGTGAGCCAAATGAGAAAGAAATATTCTAGGATAAGGTTGATATAGCCGCCCACACATTAAGGCAAGTGAGTCGCCAATCTCCATAAGGCGATAAAGGTGGCCGACCACGACCTTTTGGAAAATTTTTATTTTGTGAATAGAATAGTTTGAGGCGTCAGTATGTGGAAGCGATTCCTATTGGAAAAGAAAATACTTTGTTCTTCCACATACATTTTATTATGCACGACCTAGGTTTCGACTTCCAAAGTCATCATTAGATCTGATAATGTCATCATAAAGTCATCAGCAGACTGTAATTCGAAACCTTGGTCGTGCATAATAAAATATATGTGGAAGAAAGAAGTAATTTCTTTTCCGATTTTATAGCGTGATTATCAAACGTGGTCCTACAATCGAAAGTTACTCCTACATTGGTTGACGGTATAAACTGTGGTGATTAGGTTCCTTTTCAAAGAAACAATATTAGGGCTGATTTGGAATACTGGATATGTAACTGCCAACTTTGTGCATGGCGGTTATTGACTCTTAGATATTGCACGGTTGTATAGCTCCATTAATGCACCTGTATATCTTGCAATCATCGGCATGTAACAAAACATTGCAATGGTTGGGGATGGCAGAATTAATGATGCCCTCCACGTACATCGCAAACATCAACGGGCTAATAACATTGTTCCCGTGGTAACCCCGAAAAGACAGGTAGGTTTTGTGGATGACGATCCGTCAAATTTTTACCCTCTGAACTAGAGAGTGAAGGGAATCGACAATGGCGGAAAATAATTAAAAAATTTTTTAACGATGCTTAAGCTTGTGAATTAGAATTTCTGGTTAACTAAGTTGAAAATTTGATGTTTTTGATTAACGAAGTTTATACTATCTTGGTTCCAAGCCGTAATATTGCGACTCTGCTGCGATGGGAGTTAAGCTTTTCACAAATGAACGTTTTAGGTGGAATATCGAGACCTTCAGTATTTCAAAAATTCCGATCTTTTTGAATAGAAACCTTATAAAATGCGGGCATCTAGTGTACCAGAAAGGTTAATGATTTCCCTTTGTTGCATAAAGTTGAACTGTTGCATAGTTGCAGTCGCCTTGCAGTAATTTGCTCTCTTGAGTTAGGTGATATTTATGCTTAGCGATTTCCTTGTCTCTTTGTCTGTCATAACTTGCCTATTGTGTATGGTATTGTTTCTTTTGATAGGTGTTAATAATGGGTTGCTGAAATTACTGCTTCCAAAATTCTAGTCGTCATATTGTGTTCCTATAACAACTTGCCTATTGTTTCACAATCTCATATTCTGTGGTTCATTTTCCCTAAAATTTGGATGCGTACATTAGGTTGAAAAGATTATGAACTTACTTTCAGGCTGCGCGTTACTCCATAAATAATATCGCATATAATACGCAATGGGGGACGCGGTGGTGCAGGGGTAGAGCCCTGGACTGGAGAGCCCGAGGTTCAATTCACGGGCACGGCCTTCTGGGCGTCCTCAGCTTCACCCAAGCCGTTTTAATTTTTCGGGTACCAGATCTTCCTGGGTATTCATAGCCGGCATAGGGAAAAGAAGTGCCCCCCTACCCCGATGTGTGAATTTCACACGCCGTCTGGCTTGGTGCTGGGTGAAATCTACCGTCACTTACCAAACCGCCCTTCGGGTTGATTACTGTGTTTATGTTTTTTATAATATGCAATATGTGGTAATGAGCATGGTCAGTGTGGGCAAAATATAAGTGAGGATTTAAGTTTTAAATACTTAGGACGACAATCCTCCCGAAATCTGAGCCGAATTGAGGTTGTGGGCATTGTGGTCCTATTAGTTGTGTGGAAAAGTAGTTGAACTGGTTTGAAGCCACGAGCGATATCCTTCCTCCACTGGATACGACTGGATCGTCCGCAAACCCCCTGGCGAGACGAAGAGAGGGTGAATGGGGGTCACGCCTAGACTGCATGAATGGGGTAGGTGGGTATACGGATTGGGCGCGAATGGGAAGGGGGGCGCAGGGAGGGTGGGCATTCGACTGCGATTGTCGAAACTTTAGTAGAGTTCTACGTGGCTCGTCGGTTTCTTTCATTCGTTGTTGCGAAACGTTCAAAAAGGACCAAGGTTGATAATTTAAGAATAATTAAGGGTGAGTATTGCAAGCCACTCGGGTGGCAAACTTTTGTAGTTAGTGGACTCTGTTGTTTGTTAACGTGTTTTTCAATCGGCCATTGAACGCCCAGGTGGAGCCATGTCATTCCCATTTTTAATGCGAGTCAGCGGTCACCTACGCGCCGGCATTCTGATGAGAAAATATTTACTGTGGAGAAAGACGTTGTGCAGGGAACTTGGTGATTTTTAATCGAACTCGCGAAAGATCGAAGATGATACGAAGTTCCATACAAACATGGTTTGAAGTAAGGCGAATGCTAATTTTTTTGTTTAAATACGTAATATACTCATAGATAAAGGCACTCTTGGGGGCACGGATAATATAAAATCGGCCTTCGAAACGTCAGTATGAGCCATTAGGCAATTACTGATTTAGCTTATTATGGTTTGACGGATAATTACTGTACTGTATTTACTCTCCCCTCTGGCATAACCCTCCATTTATCCTACAATTGGAAGATAACTAGGGAGTATAATTTCGTCTATTGAATCGCATCAAGTTCTGAGGAACCCCTGGCGTGATTAGTCCAACGTAGTCCGATGAAGGATTCCCATTTACTTTCACCATTCATCTTCTTTTCCCAATTTCATCAAACTTCAGTTGTCTGTCTCTTCGTGTGTCCCCTGCCACTTAATTTAGAGGGATCCTTTGCAGCGTAGGCTATAATGGCTTTGAGGTAATGGCGTTAATCAAATTGTGACGGGACGTGTTTGCTGTTTTGCAAATACAGCGTAGGAACTGTGAAGTTTTGCAAACTGTAAACACCAAAACATAAAACTTGGCATAAAAGTCGACAGAAAGTTTCTTTGAATTGAGTCATGGAGTAGCAAATATTTTATTTTCCTGTATTGCTATTTAAGAAATTCCGGAAAAACGTATATTAATAAACGTTTTCTGTCACATTGTCACCCCTACCATGGAAGGAATCTCTTTGTCACCGAAAGTTTTCTTCACACTCAATAAATTCCTCGAGTGAATGAGTAAGTCACTCTTCATTGAGCAATTCAGTGTGTGAGAGTTCTCTTCCGTGAACTGTTTGCGTACTTTTTGACGCACCATCGCAATCAACAAATAAAAAGCAGGAACTGATAATCGTTTTGGGGAAATTTCTCAAGATTTTGTCTGTTTTAACGGGATTAGATTAAGGAAAAATAATGGTAATCTTGGATTCATATTGGTTTTAACTCCATTGAAAAGAAACGCGGTTTGAGTCATCTGCTTGAGAGTGTTATATATTCGGTGGCGGAAATTTGACAACCGTGTATTGGACTCCTTGTACCTGCAGTTGCGCCCACATCACTTGTTTCGGGATCTAGATCTTACTGGTAATTCGGAAGCAGTTCAGGGAAACGTACTGTTCTTCTTATTCTAAGCGTGTGAATTTCTTGCAACATAGGTGTTAGTCAGTACGGCGTAGCTATTCTCTTACCAACTGTGCTATTTACTGAAATATATGTACGTGTACGATGAAATTGGCTTGGGCTGAATCATTTGCTGATTGATCCTTTATTAAGTCCGTTGCAACAGCAAATAGTTAATCGATATTGGCTGTGAATGTTTCGGTTATTGAAGGTTGGACAATAAATTCTCCCGAGTGGCAGGTTATTTCCGATCCCAACATCTCCTTTGGTGTTAAGCATTAGCATTTCAAGCCAAAGGTTGGATCTAATTTACGAGTTTCAGACGTGCTAATACTGAGGACACACAGAAGCTTCGCCAGTAATGGCGTCCGTCGACATTTAAATCCACGAAACTGGCAAGGGAAAAATTGCAGTAAACAAAAGAGCAGAAATTTTCCTGTGCGATTTTGGATTCGGCCTTTTGTGTGAAGAGAATATTTTCTTCTTGATTCAGTTGTGTGTTTAATTTTATATCACATCATACGTTCTATATATTCTTTCATAATTTCACATCACCTACCTATTATATCCCCGAAAATTTATGTAAATGTTGTGTGTAGTCGAGGAGCATTTTTGTTCGACATCTGCTGTTCTTCTAATAAACCACATTTACATAAATAGCAGGTAAATGTAGAAACAAATACGTAAATGATGTTTCAGCAGGGAATAGTTACACATACGTTAGAGCGATGTGTATCCTCATGTATGTATGTGGAATCCTCACTTGTTTTAAGTTAACCTCCGTCATTGTGAGTCTTCTGAACGCGTCTTTCCTCTTCCGTTTACTTCATAATGTCTCGGTTAATGGCCGCGTTATTATATTTTTACCGTCAAGTTAGAATTACAGCGTTGGATCTATAGTTATTTTAATTACGACGATTGAATTAAGATTTTCGCGGGTATACGTAACGCAGATGACGTCATGGCTTCCTTTGCCAAAAATTGAAGCGCAGAAGGGATGGTCCTTCATTCTAGTATCGTACTTTTGTCGGCCATAATGAGTGGAGATGAACTAGCACTAGACACGGCTTCGCACTTTCACTAGGAATGCCACAAATTTGTTTAATGAACAATGCACTAACCATCTGCTAGTATTCAGCTGTAAAATACCCCTCTCCTGTCCCCTCCGTCTTAAGATGAACTGTTAAATCTCATACTGTAACAGCAGACATGTTCGTATAGACAATGTTATTTAATGTAAATCAGTACTTCATTCAATTGCGTATGCAGCATGCTATGGGGGATGACATGGGGCGCGCACTCTCTTAAACCAGGTTAAAAGAAGGTGAACGTATTTTTTTTTAATTTTGCAAAAGTATAAATTCTCTACTTCAAGTTTCGTGACAAATATGTGCCGTTTATCACGTTTTAAAAACATTTTTAAGATTATAATTGAGTAAATGTAAAGCAAATTTGGAGCGGAGCTCTTTGCCAAATTGCGTTTGGATTTTTTTTGGATGATGAAGGTGTTAAGGTGCTACTGATCGATTTTGACGAGAAAAGTATTAGAGGAATCAGCAGTAGAATTCTACTATTAGCAAAAGAAAAGGTTTGTCCTGAGTTGATAAACATCTTCTTTTTCTTTAATTTAACAGAAGTAATTTCTGTAATCAATCAAGTTAGAATTCAAGGGTATTCTCTAAAGAACATAAGCATTACCTAAATAGCGAAGCATTATTTTAGTCATTGCGTTACGCCGAAGGGTCGCGCTCTCATCGCAAAAATCCTGCGCGTACCCGTTCAACTGCAGCACATTAGTGGGCGATTTGTGAAAGGACCGGACCTGCCACACGAAACCTGACCTTGGTTAAGTATTTGATTTAATTGTGTTAGAAGTCTCGACTATTATATTCCCGTGCATTGCTTCTCGATTATGTCGTTTGTCTGAAGACTGGCTTCGAAACTCTCTCAAAAATACCAGATGCGTGACCAGTATTTAGGTCATTCCCGCTGGTTAATGCTCTGCTGGAAAGAAAGGAGTGCAGGTGGCTACGCGTTTTAAGTATTGGAGGACCACTTCACGTGAACGCTTGACGAACCTATTGTAACCCTGTTGTAACAACAGAAATTATACTGGTGCCGCATCAAACCAAGAGCTACAATATTTTTCCACTGAAGGTGCTGTCTACGTATTGTTTGACATCATTTGTTCATTTTTGTCGGTGTCGTTTGCGAGGGGATACCTATCGTAGGATTACACTGAAAACTTTTTTTTCAGTGTAAATATATTATAATAATTCGGTGATATCGTTTTCATTGTTTTTCAGTTTCTGAAGTGAGTTCACATTGAGTCAATAACGACGTGTATTTGGTCAAGGCAGTGCTAAAAATGTATATCTTTAAAAAAATTATTATTCGGTGACTGGAATTTAAAATGTTAGCATTATCAGTTATATTGCTTGTTTAATTAATCACTGTTCTAAATTGGAATTTCGACCATCGTGAGCATCAAAGCTTATATATTCTTGTGAAAATGAATTTACAAACATAGCAGATGTATCATAGTATTAACTCATTCCAGCATAACTGTTACCCATAAATTGTTGTTCGCCTTCGAGGAATTTTCCTTGTAAATTGAGTTGCCGGATGAAACACTAAATGATCTTTATTTGCGCTTGTCGTGAGTAATGATTATGAAAGATAAAGAGTATACATACTCTTCTGCATATATACTCAAATAGTCACCGTTAAATGAAAGGCGGAGGACAAAATCACCAAAGAAAATGGAATTGTGGTATGAGGAACTCTGCGAGGTTAGATGAAGAATTTAACCTTATTATGTAGCTGCAGTCATAGGCTGATCACGTAAACAGTGTTAGACGCATAGGTCTGGACATTTACATTATATTCGTTCCCCAAACGGGGAATGTAGATTGGACCATAAACCAAAAATACAGTAATCAACCCGAAGGTCGGTTTAGTAGGTGATGGTAGAGTTCATCCATGTACCAAGCCCGACGGCGTGTGAATATTCACACATCAGGGTAATGTTATGGTTTCCCAGGAAGATCTGGTACCCAAAAAATCAATTAGCTTGGGTGGAGCTGCAGGTGCTCAGAGTGCCTCGCCCAGGAATCGAACCCGGGACCCTCGACCCGCTAAAATTTTATGGAGTGATTTCAACTCATTATGTTAATTAATTTTTTTGTGGTAAAAACTTAATAGATAATTTTTCGTAGCACAAATCTTTAGGTATATGTGGCCCTGCTGAATGTTTTTAGTGATGTAATTACACAATCATCCCCAGAACCTGAAAAATCAACCACTTCTTAGTCCACCCAATCTGATATAGTAGTATACTTCTATCCTTGACTGGGCCAAAATTTTGAACCTGTTTTAATTGTCAGCCGAAATAATTGTAGTAAAAATTAATACGGCTTCTTAGTTAACTCTCTTTTATTGTATATTTCCTATAATTCTACTTGTGAATCCTTGTTGAACACCATTATGGTATCCTTTTTTCCTCCCTCACTTTCTCTTTCTCTATCCTTATCTCTCTAATTTTCTTTTTAATTTTAATTTTCAAGTCTTTTTACCGTTGAGTTTATGTTATGATGCTTCATTAGTAGTATAATCCTATTTCTGGTACACTTGGGCATGAAAACGAATTGTTAAGCGAATGAAAGGATTTTTATTAATACCTGATTGCAGTGAATAATGTGATGATGCGGCCCAAGTTAAATTGTTAATTTAAAGAAATAACGATCTTCTCTTGGCATGGCTTTTAATTTCGGTTGTAGTTCCGTGAGAGTAACCATTCTCTTCTCCCCCAGCAAGCCAGTCTCGCTATTGACATGGCCACCAGGGTCCTGTTATTCTTCTTGTATATCCTTCAGTGCCTATTAGTCATTCTTTTTAAGTCGTTATCATTTCGCAACCACTTGAGTCAACGTTTACTTACTCAGGATGTTGGTTCAGTGATGTGCCTATTTATTGACCATGTTCACTCACTGTCTATCTTGTTCACTTTTTTTTAGGTCTTCCTCAAGTGATATCCCAGCAGCAAATGGGATTTAATCTAATGACTCGGGTTTTTCAAGAGTGAATCATTAACGAAGTTCACTCGTTGTACAGTACGAATTAAACGTAATAGAAACGCCACAAATGATTTTTCAGTATCGTTTAAGGAAATTTTCAATTCCTAAGGTGTGGAAAGTCATAAAATTAAAACTAATTTTTTCAAATTAGGTTCATGGGAACAATGAGGGATTCCACAAGTCATGATAAAACCACAGTCGTCAACCCGGAGGTGGATCCTTGATAGATGAGGTAGTCCGAAGGCGTGTGAAATTCTCACATTAGGGTAGAGGCGCCAGATCCAATCCCTGTGGCACGCATGGTTTCCCGGGAAGATCTGTACTCAATAAATCATGCAACTTAGGTGAAGCTAGGGGTTCCCAGAGGCGTTCCAGGAAATCGAACTCGGACCCTGGAGTCAGTTGAGCAGCGCATTACTCTCTAAAATACCACGCCCCTCTTCATGATAAATTATAATTAATTTTTTAATAAATGCTCTACAATAGAAACTCGTGGTGAAAAGATGTGCAAAGTGACATATTTGTAACGATTAAGTAGTTACGGAGTAACTAATAGGAGAGGAGAGGGAGGGTTACAATTAGCATTATACTCGCACACAAATAGAAGTGTAGTAAATATAAATCAGAATAGTAATGGAGTATTAGCACTAGAGATGGAAGCACATTGAATGGATTTGTTTTTATTCAGGGTTATATGTCGAACATTTTCCTTAAGGTGAATGTAACAGCTAGCCTAAGCGAACTATCTGAGGTGACGATTCAATTTTTCCTCGATAACGATGTGGGATCTTACCGTGGTGGCAGTCGAAGGAATAGCAGTAGGAGAGTACAGGTTAGCGACAAGTAGTTGTCACGGGGAGCAAGCTATCTAGTTATGCCAACGAAAGTCATGATTATAATTTTCACATCTCAATAAAGTCTCGTCTCTGGGTACCCTCGGCTTCACCCAAGCTGTGTTCTTTTTTGGTTACCAGATCTTCTTGGGGAACCATAGGCGGCACAGGAAAGGATATGACGCCCTACCTTGAAGAGCGATTTTCACATGCCGTTGGGCTTTGTACTAGTCTTGTACTTCACCTACCAAACGGACCTTCGGATTGAGACTGTTTCTGGTCTGTGTATATTGTTATGAGAGCCTTAAATGAATTGAAAATACTTATACTGCTGGGATACGTAACGTATTTGAAGAACTGCTAAAAAGTTGGGAGTAAGAGTAACGAAAAATTTGTAAGTAAGAGTAACGAAAAATTGGAAGTAAGAGTACAGATATGGGCTCATTTGTAGCATTTTTTGTGGAAGAAATGTGGCCAGAAGACTTAGTTGAATTAATTGCCATCCCAGGAATGGAAATATAGTAGTGTTTGAGGGCTCATTGACAAAAAATGGAGGATTTGAAAAAATATGCCCAAAAGGTGGTTGCCAGTAATGCCATGGAAGGAATGGTATCTCCAATGGAAAGGAATGCAATATTACAAGATTTCTCTGAACGGGAATATATCCAGGCGTTCATCAATAATGCCCATTGTACTCGGGAGAGTGAGTACATTTGGCATTTATGAACGGATAGCTGAATTCAATATGTGAAAGAAACAGACAAGAAAGCTGGACGTATTATTAGCAATTTGTGTTTTGTCACTTATTGCGTAAGTATCCCATGGAAAAATAGAAAATACAAGGGAGTGAATTAGGGTTGCACATTAGCTCCTTTGTTTTCAACTTATTTGCAAGGTAAATGCTTAGAAAAACTTGGGAAGAGCTGGGGGTAGGAATGAAAGTAGGAAAGTAGAACTGGTCAAGTCAAATTTGCAGAGTATGGGAAGCTGAGTTTTGGATGTGCAGACTCAGACGGAGGGAAGGACTTGGCACTTAGGACTGCATGATGGGTAATAGAAAGTATATAGAACTGGTAAATGAATTGTTGTGTCGGTTTGTTTTTGTGCATATATTATCATTTAAGACTAGGCTCGGAAGGTAATCAGTCGTTAGGCTGGGTTCATCAGGAACGTACTTTGTTTGGTAGATGACTTCAAGTATCAGTCTATAGTACGTCATTACTAAATTTTCAAGAATTGTTTTGCCATATTCTGTGTAAAAGGAATTTCTCTCTACCTTTATGAGTTTCCATTCACTTATATGCTGCTTTCTGTGGTAGTTCTTTCGTAAAACATAATCGTAGTTCCAACGTAAAAAGCTATAGTTCATGTAGATGCAGGAATAGGCATAAGAAAAAACTCAGTATCCTGGTAACGTAACAAAAGGGTGTATACGTTTTTTTATTCCTCGTCTAATGATCGATTTGCTTACGATTACGAGTGATTGACATTCGTAATTTTTTTTAATTTAGTAGTGAATGTTCCCGTAATCAGCGCTCTGTGGTTGAAGCATAATAGTGGGGTCCGTTCCGGTAATATCGCCCAGAAGAGAATTTTTAACGTTATCATTTATCATTTCGCTTTGATTGTGCGTCAGGCCTCGAGAACCCCGTTGATCACTGTCCTCGGATTTTCAGCCAATTACATCGCATGCCAATGACTTAAACTATCTGCTTCCACTGGTTAAGTTGGACAGTATTAATTGAAAGTTCTTATTATCGCTTCCAACGCGGCAGGGTTTACTCAGTAAAATTGAGAGGAAAACGAAACCGCACGTCTTTGATATTGATATGATGATTGGTACTTGGGCTTTTTAACTGTCATAAAATTGCCTACTGTTGTCTTTATTAAATTGTGGACCTTTTAGTAAGAGATTATATGATAAATCGGAGAGTGTATTGTTGCATTCCAAGTCAAAATGGCTGGGATATTTAATTTTAGTTTCAATTGCAATGTCTATTTTGTGCATGTTAGGAAATGGTCGATGGCTGCTAGAATAATTTACATTACCTTTTGATAGCATAATAATTCTCTTGAAAACTTGAATCTCTCAAGAAAATCGAAAGGAAATTGGTACTAATCAATATTGCAAGGGATTCCGCCGTAATACATATGTTATAAATTTTATTAGATAGTTTGGTATTCCATTACATCCTTACTGTTTCTGTATTTATTTATCACTTTCAGTACAATCGAACGGCGCAACGAATTTCAATTTGAACTTGATTCCACTAACTGTTACTGTTCTGCATGTTGTCTGCTGCGATTTCAATACTCTTAGTTGGATTCACCTATCGTTCGACCTGAATAACATTGTAATAATAGGCTGTCAAGTCATTAAAGATAATTACCAACATTTTTATGATAAAAATCACTACCTCTTTTCAGTGACATTTAAAAATGTACAACGTGGAAGCACCCCGCTGCTTGTGAAGGAAGTGTGTGTACGCATGTAATAAGGTGATAATTGTCTTGAAAAAACCATTGTCAATTCGAAACGATGCATCAAGTGTTAAAAATATTCACCGTGGAAAATTCAATCGCTTTTGACGAATTATTTTTGCACTGTGAATTCCTTGCGTTAAGGATTACCCATGGGTGTTTGACTCCGCTACTGCCATGATGTTGATATTTCCCGTCGTTTCATAAAATTCATATCAGAAATATCTCATAAATCGTTCACGGGTGCGGGTTTAGTTTGTTTATCGCGTTTTGTGGAAAAGCAGACTTGGCAAGCACTGGAAGGATCTTCTGGTTTCTATAACTTTAGAAGCGCACCAAGCGTATTGGAACAGGTTCGTGAAACGAGATGACGGCTAATCGTGTCTCCCTGGAGCTACTCTGGCGTTTCTCTAGCAGGAAATCGGTAGTTTTGAACTCTTGTTCTGGATTCCTTTTGCGTAAGTTTTACCGAAATCTACTTCGACTTCCTGATTGAGGTTCGCGTGGGGGGAATTTCTGTGCCTCCCGAATGCTTTACTGGGCGGAATGCCCTCGTCTCGTGTTTTTTATTATATTTAGACTGACGTTACCGTTTACCGTTTCGTTTCCGGGGAGCCAAATGTGAGATATGGGCTTTTTCTTTTCAAAATCGGAATACCGCGGCCGATTCCGTGAACTTCACCCTCGTATTTAGCGGCGGTATTTGATGGCTGACAAATCTGGAAGATCTGCTACCGCTCCCCAGGTGATGAGATGCAGGTTTTGATTGAACGAAAGATTTTGATAGCATTTTGCTTCAGGAAAATCAAATCTCTTTTTAGGCTGAAATATGTTAAGCCAGAACACGAACCCGGAATCAGTAGCCTTGTAGTGAAAGTCGCAACACTTGGTTTACCGTTTGTCAATTCTACTGAATGATTTAAATAAGCATCCCAAGTGTGGCATAATAATATGATTATTTTCACATCTCTTGAAGTGGAAAGTCTTATATATATTGTTTAAAAAGTATCGGGAAAACTTTCAAAAAAATAGATTTCTTTCAAATATTGCTACAAAGCCTCGAAATTCTTCACAGTGCATAACTTGAGCGTCGACAAACTTTTGCCAGCGGCTTTTCCACGACTCGAATGCTTCCTGGTTGGGGGATTCCGGAAGGTCCTCAAGGGTACGCGTGCAAGCTTCTTTGACGGCATTTAGGATCCAATGATAGTCTCCTTTGAGGGAGGATTTCATATTTGGGAATAGGAAATAGTCTGCTGGTGCCAAGTCGGGACTCGCCAAAAAGTCGGGGTTTTCTTCGACGCGTTGCAGATCTTCGCAAGCAGACACTCGACTCTGCTTTTGGTTGTTTGTCAAGACCTTCGGGACTAGTTTAGCGCAGAACTTTCGCATGGGCAAATTTTAAGTGATAATTGAATCCACGATTATCTTATCTATGTCATTACGATCTTAGACCATGCGCGCACTAAACCGACGGTCTAAATTCAGCACTTCATGCACACGTCAGGAAAAAATTGTTAACGATATTTTTTATACAAACCTTGTAATATCATATTTGCTTTACCACCCACATATACCCCTTAATATTATACAATAAGGAAATATCCTATGGAAAAGGTTAAGCAACCTTATGTGAAAGTAATTTAAATAACTCCGTAGGCAATCTTTAAGATTCAAAGCAAACAATTTCAGCGAGGTTCTTGTAGCTGTACCTATCATAGAAAAATTTTCCTCCTGTGATAATGGCGTAGAACGACTACTACTACTATTCCTACCCATGTTGTTGTTATCATTATCGAACTAATTTGAGAAATTCTTTTCATTACGGTGGCATTAAATTGGATCTTGTATTTACCAGCACAATGCTATACCGTGCCAATTTGTGTGTAGTTAGGCGAGGCTTAGTAATGTAGTACTGCTGTCTCTCGCGGTCGTAAATTTTCCTTAAACGGTGGACTACCTAACAGTAATAATCGTAAATAATAAAAAAGTAGGGCTGAACCGTGTAGCCCTTTAGAAGCACAGACGTACAATTTTAATGTCATATTTTGTTAAATCAAAACTTCTAAGGATGTCTAAGAAGTTCGTACCTGAATTGCATTAACAAAACTTACACATTAAAGTAAGCATAAAACAGATTCTTTTATTCTTAATTATTTCATGACCTATGTCAAACATTAAGGTAACCATAAATAATATAGGAACTGGAAGATAAGTGTTGAAAGAGTCCCAGAGAAATTTTCTGAATATTCACATTGCTGGGTGTAATTACCGCTAGGCAGACGGTAAAGGAAGGTAACCCTCCGTGCTAAAGATTTATTGCCGGATGTTTAACGCTGAACTTTCCATTCCGAGAACAACCCGATTCAAGTTCCGTTTGGAGTTGTTTAAGTTAGAAGGCTCATTTTTAGAGATCGTTTAGTCATAGGAGCAAGTACTTTGGGAAAGGGGGCTGTGTACGAGTACATTGTGGGTCATGGCATTGTGGTATTTGATTTATATGTCACAAACGCACCGCCGACATTTCCTTGGCTTGCAATATTTTATAGGGGCACTTATATTAGCAGTTTAACCGTTGATGTTGAAATTGTCGCTGGTAGAGGCTGCAATTGCTGCTAAAACTTTGCTATTTAAGTATTTTTTTGTAGGAACGACCGGCACGCTCCGATTTTCCTCTGCCAGGATAATGTTTTCCTTCTTGGGCGTGAAATGAATTCGAGCCATAGCTGCGTAAGAATGTTTACTCTTCGAATCGATTTCAACTCTGTGATTTGTGCACACGGTATATTGACCTCAACTCATAAGGTTTGCGTAAAGTCATTGGTATCTTTTAGTGAGGAAAAAAAATATATATATAGACACACACATCCTAATTTTTCTCGATAAACGGTACATTTTGGCACGTATAACAGAGAGAACGACAATGGAAACAACACGCGCGAGTCGCGGATGTGTTCAGGAACGATCTACTTCCTCTGGGGCAAGCGAGTTACACACATACGTGCATCCTGTTAATCCGTATCTTACAGTTTACCTTACATTTAACATTTCCAAAGCTCATATTTTCCAAGTGGTATTCCGGGCACAAAGCAAATGGGAAAATTCACCGCAGCTAAGTCGTTATGAACGGAGTGGTTTTGTTTCCGGTGATGAAATTATTTCCTGACCCTTTGGTTGCATAGGGTACGTCGTAAAGGGTGCTGAGCTCTTTTCCGGCCCCCTGACCCAAGAGTAATGCGTCAGTGGGCATTTTGAAATATACCTTACCCTAAGCATGAAACTGGTGCGAATGTGCAATATCTCTAGTTGGACACGATAATAGGCTACGATGCTCGTGGGATGTTGATGCAGTGAATGCGTTGTGAACTGAGCTCCCTACTACGAAGAGGAGGGGTGAATGGATGCAAATGGCACCAATTATATCGCTGATACTTTCCGTGAATTGTATATTTGTGCGTTACGCAGGTCGCGAATATTCAATCCTTCCTTTCGTTCAATGACTTAATTTTCCTATCCTATCCATTCCCGTCGGAGCGGGACTTTATTCGATTAGTCCTGAGTTGGCAATCGTTTATTCACAGTATACTTATTTACAGGTTACGCTGATCGGGTTTTGTCATTCGGAGCGCGTAGAATTCTATCGAGAAGAATTAGATTTGAGAGAAAATTATTTTGGGAAAACCTCTTTCTCATAACGTTAACTTTGGATGCGTTTGCCGTGCATTCATATTGTTCTTAAAGTTTTCGTTTAATACCAGCCATTTTTGGTTTTTAAATAATGAGGTTCCAATTCAAGCCTACAGGCTGTATGGCTATTTCTACATCTGTGTAATTCTCCCTGGTCAATTTATAATCCATTAATGGTGCTCAATTCAGCGTGTTTCATCCATTCTTCATACTCCATTATTCCTGTTCAATTCTCTCACATTGTTAAGTTGCTTCAATTATTGTTGATCGAACAAACCTTGTTTTCCACAGTGAGTTTGTTCTGCATTAATTGTTTCCGTCACTAGTCATTCCTCGAGTACCTATCTTTGATATTGATTACCTTTTGGTGGAGACCGGTAATGCAGAGCAATAAATTTTCTTTGAATAAAAGATCCATTCTACAAGTAACATGCATTATTACATTAGTATTTTACTTATTTAATTCCTCAAAATTCTTAACTTTCTTCATATTTTCTCATTCTCTTAGTTATGTTGAAAAATTTATCAATTAATTTTCCTTCGTAAGCATTGTCTTTTGTGTAGCCTTCTCTAATAATAACTTCTCAACTGGACAGTCTGCTTCAAAATTTCGCAATATATCCCTTTTATTTTACATCCAATCTCCCTCTAGTTTTCTTGATTTTTGTTAATTTGTATTTGGATCGATTATTTCTGCTCCCCTAGTTCGGTTTTGGCGTATTTGGTTTTTCTTCTTTTCCTTTAATTGGTCCGATTCCTTTGTGGACTTGCCTCGTTTCTTCATACTTCCTCCATGCTACTGCTGTCCTGCTTCCCACACACATTATTCCCGTACTTTCATTGTTCCAATTTTATTCTATAGCTAAAAATCGTAGTTGGCACTCTTTTTGTATTCTTTCGCTTTGTCTAACACCTTTAAAAATTCCAATTTCCTTTCCGTTTCCGTGAGTCTGTTCACCTGAAATTTGCAAACTGGATTTCGCAGTAAATTTATGCCAACTTTCCAAAGGGTGGATCCCTACGCCCATTTATTATCCACGATAACGTATTCTACCCTATATATATATATATATATATATATATATATATATATATATATATATATATATATATGATAACCTCTTCACATAAACGTCTGTCTTAAATACGTAACTCACTGAACGCACTCGGGAGCTGAAGTTGTTGCCGTGGGCTATTATTTGGAATGCATCGACAGCAAGGGACTACGGTCTCGACCAAGTTCCTTCATAAAAAAATTGCCGATTTAAATTTTACAAAAATTATACTAATTATTTTACTCTCCCTCCTCTTTCATAACGTGACAATATTGTGTGAGGTGTCAAAGTAGCGCTTTTACGACCGATTTAACTTTTTTGTAACGTACGTAGGATAATCTATGGTTTCTTAAGCGATATTGTGATACGTCACTTAAGGTTTCACTTGAAGCGTTTTTTCCTCAAGTTTCTCTCGTGTTGTCTTTTTTTAAACATCTACGCGAGGCATAATGATGGATTTTGGATTTTTTAATGAGTGGCTCTTATCGCGCCTTTGAACCTAAATTGCTGCCGCTTAAAAAAATGTTAGGTCTCTTGAGCCATATTTTCGAGAACTATGATAATCTAGTTATTGGTGGAACTCGCGAAATTAATTAAAAGAAAGGAATGCCGAGAGAGTTTCCACGGCTTCCAGAGCTTTTCCCTAGTCGCCACCTTATTATTTGGACTCGTAAGCAGGTGAATTTTTTCTTGGATTATTACCTCTCTCTTATTTATTCCACCTTGTCGGAGCTTGTAGAAGCTACAAAGCCCGATTAAATTCCTGGTAAAAGTAGGCTATCTCTAATTCAAATGTTTTCCGTTCTTTTATTATTCATTCACCCTCTCGAATTAAGTGGAATTGAGAATGGTGTTCCTTTCTTCTACGGTCAATATTTTAGTCCCCATCCGCGGCTGTCCTCGGATTGTATTATAGTGCGAAAATTTGAAAGCGATGAAGCAAGAGCCGTTTTTCGCTTCACATATTTCTTTTAAGGGTTTCGTTTTTCCGTGTTTCCGTAGCATTTATTTCCACGAATATGAAATGAAGATCTCTCAAAACTAGTAGGTGCAACTAGGAGCGGTCTAATTGTTTGCGGCTAAAACTCAGTTGTTTCCTGGCTTTTGTAATGCAACCTTCCGAGAAGATACATTAATAAGTAGGAAATACATTTTGTGAATGAAATCACTTCGTTTCTTTATTGTATGCCGTTCCCTTACGAATATAAATATGCGGGCGGACATCTTTTACTGCTCTACTTCCCTGGTGTATTATATTGTATTATTTCAGTATTCGCAGTATTCAGTATTCGGTGGTCTAGCGGGTAGAGCGTTGGACTGCTGACCATAGGGTCCCGGGTTCGATTCCCGGGCAAGGCACTTTGTGCACCTGCAGCTCCACCCAAGCTAGTTGATTTTTCGGGTACCAGATCTTCCTGGGAAACCATAACCGGCACAGGGAAAGGAACTGGCCCCCCTACCCTGATGTGTGAATATTCACACGCCATTGGGCTTGGCACATGGGTGAGCTCTACCATCACCTTCGGGTTGATTACTGTGTTTATGGTTTTTATTTCAGTATTCGCAAGCTTTTATTCGAGAAATATTTTGCATTCCTTGAAAGATACCATTTTGCGCAACTCGTCTCGTTTCGTTCTGTTATCAATAGACGATGGATACTATGGTTCTCTTAATTCTTCATCCACTGCTTAGAATCCCATCCCTTCCGCTATGTCTAATTGGCGCAGACGACGTTAGCTCCACGTGGCAATTTCCGAAAATGAAAATCCTGGAAAAGACACAAAAGATGCCTTGAGCGCGGCATGAGCCTGTGTTGACGATTGTGCCCGTTGAGGATTTACAGTATATGTTACGAAACATAAGCTCGCAGTGGTATGAGGGCTCTTGGCATCACGCCTCCCCCAGTAAACTTCGCGCTTTGAAGCCCGTGGTATCGGTGTAGGCCCCTTTCGCCTCTGAGTAGTCAAGTTTCTTCTGTGTGTGTTATGTACTGGGATATGGGAGCAGGCTACATCAGGGCTAAACATCAGTTCTAGTGTGCGTTCTCTATGACAAACCCAACAATTTTGGACGTATCGTATCTTTTTGTTAAAAATATTCCTATGTGATTAGAATATTAATTTAAATATTGTTTGATGGTTAAAGATTTTTTTAAAAATTCAATCTATTAGCATTATTTTTCTGAGAAAAGTATTTTTAAATATTAGTTTTCGAGCGGTGCAAAATGAACTCTGCCGTCGGCGGACACACAAACATAAATACTAATACCGCCAATACTGACGAAAGCTCCAAGTCATTTCAATCTATCGTAACTCCATATCCTGGACGTGGATGCAGCCTGAAGAGAAGTAAATTGTTTTCCCACGAGAGTCGACATTAACTCTATCACATTTATTGAATCTAATTTGACCTAGTTATGTCATATATTGAATGATGCATTAGTGGTTATGATTTATTTTTCATCCACATTCCTGATTCAAACTATTTCGAAATCTGCCAGTCTGATAGTGCCTATAATTCCTTTCCTCTTAGCCACTTTCTTAGTTCGGACAGTTCCATCGTTCAAATCCATTTTTCGATCTCTATACTTCTATCTGGCGAGTAAAATTTTAGCCGTACATCTTCAAATACGTATGTTTTGGTTAAGAGGTTGGTTTAAATAAAGAGATCCATGTGGTCGACCGGTTGTGGTGGATCGATTCGAATTGCTCGAGAATGGGTAAAAGCAATTGATATCCTAGAGAATCGGATCTGGAGTCGTCTATCTCCAGCTTAAAGGTAAAAGTCAAATTGTCTACCCCGTTACGTGTGTTAAAGGACGAAAATCCTTGAGGGAAATCCACCGACTACGGAAACGAGCCTCGTTCCAACTCAGTGTACTTTATCGAACCCCTTCTTTAAGTAGTAGTTTTTATGGGAGGCGACCGACAGCTAAGGTCATTTGTGCCATTAGGGATGGATGGGAAAGTAAGGGTGGAGAGATAGCCCGGCGTCGGCATTAGCCTACTCTTGTCGAAAGGCGCCAAGGGGTCCGCAGTTTAACGTCCCATCCGACGGGCGTCGTACTCACTCAGAGTGCTCTCCACAAAGCACCTCAAGTAGGGATCGGGATACCTCTGTTTGTTGTCTCCAGGATTTGAACCCGGGCTCTCTAGGGTGGGAAGCTTGTACGTTAGCCACCACACCATCCTGACACCCCCCATTCTTAGCGTCGACGAAATAAACAAATCTAGCCCTAGTCTTACTCTATATTCTTTACCATCCGTGATGTCATTCCTCCTATGGATTCGGGCTTACCCCTAATAAGCAATTCGCAAACCGATCTCCCCCTTCGTATACCTTGATTCTATTTTTGAATTGGTCACAATTACTGTTGTATTTCACGTTTTTTGGATTGTGACTTTATATTAACGCATTCTATAGTCACTGCTGGCCTAACGACTTCTTTTTGAACGATCATAAAATTAATATTAAAAACTCTGCCTTTTACTTTTTGCTAAACCCATTGCTATTTTTTTAAGAATGTTATATATCTCCCTGACTCATTCGTTTTCATTTCCTTTGATGACTTTCCTATGTCGCAATTATAAAGTATTTTTATGTACATCGTATTTCCATTCCATTTAAAATTACTGACGTGGAATCTTGGCCCCTTGGAGTAGGTTAATCCCGACGCCGTGTTTCCTTTCATCCTTACTTCATTCCCTGAATATCCTACCACATCTAAATCTCCCTCTATACCTTAGGGAGAAAATGACTTCAGCAGTCGATCGCCTTGCGTAATCACTTCTTCTACTACTACAACATACTATGGACCCTCGTAGTAATAGTTTTATAACCTCTTTATGGAGATTCCATGTTCGTTTTGTTATTCAAATGTAATAAATGAATACCATGTGGACGATTGTGTTCTGAATTTCACAGGTGGTGGTAGAATACGTTAGAAAGCCTTTCCATGTTTTCGGTTTTTATGTGAGTCATGCGGGCGAGTATTAAAATTCATGCGGAGGGGAAATGTTTTCATGGCGCCTCTAAAATTTGAAATGGGGGTGCACTATCTCATGTTTCGTACTTAAAAGTTTTATTTAGTGTTTCAGGAATGTCCCCAGAATAATACCAGTTGCTATCGATTTTTCAATATTACTCTGAATCTTATGAATTGCACATGTTTACGCTTTGTAGACTTTAGGCTTAACCTTGAGGATTTCCGTTTTTTCTCCATTTCTCGACGCTATTATGCCTTACCGCAACCGAGGTGTATAGCAGGTGTTTGTTGGGGAATTTAATTCTGGGTGTTATTCTAAAGGACCTTTCCCTTGGACGCAATATGATCGCCTTCTCCCCATGAGTATTTTCATCCGATGTGTGTGTGAGTCTTAGCGGTAAACCAGCTAGGCAGAACCCGCGACTGGAATTCTTACGCCTCGGTGAAATTCATCTCTTGTTTTTAAAGTGAGGAGCATTGTTGCCTTATGTTACCGGCTGAGTTAGGCCCGAGTTACATCCAGTCAGATGGCGGATAAATTCGGAACTACGGAGGTTCATAGTTAATTCCTTGCACTCAAGCCGATTAGAGGACCCGGACAGTGGACCTATTGTAACTGTTTCAGCGGTGATCTATTTTGAATTATAGCCAAGGTTGGGTATAATATAAGATAAAAAATACGTGAGAAATAGCAAAAAAAAATTCAGGATGAAATTTAAATTCCTTGCCGCTTCATTCATTACAAATGTTGTAAAAATAGTTTCTTCCATCGTAAAAGAATAAAAGCCAAAATTCCCTTGAAACCCAAGGAGAGATTATTGAAAAATTGTAAAGTTTTGCATTAAAATTGAAGATCGTAGAAGTGTCTATAAATATTTCACTTAAATGGGGCATTGCTTTCCACGAAAATGAGCAAAATAATGAGGACATTAGGAGAAGAATGGCAGGATAGAAACTGAAGGCAATGGCCAAAGAATACTATTGTAAATTTGACGGAACTTATTGCGAATATCGCATTCCCATGAGCGGACACGATAAAGGATGGCCCCCTAAGGCCCACTGTGGAAAGTATTTCATGTTAGGTGAATCGCATTATTCAATTGAGACGTCGTTGGTTGAAGACGTCAGCCAGTTGGACGTGATCGAAATCCGTTCGTGCAAGTTTTCATTTGTATCACTAGCATTCCCTACATTTTCTTGATGGATAAAGCGTGTGAGAACTTGGTTTATTCGTTTTGGATATCATAAAAAATACAAGTAATGTAATTTTGAGTAATTAATGGCATCCTACTTGTAGTGTGGCATATGTACTAGTTTTCCTTGCATAGGAAAGAGTTGATTTCCGTAGTTCGTGGAGTTCTCTCAAGGATTCTGCTCCTTTTCATGTGGAAGATACGCCAATTTTCGACATCGGGGTAGAGATGGGTTCTTTGGGTCCGATTCCTTCCTAGATCGATTGCGTTTGAACGCTCTTAAACCGATTAGAATCTATCCACTACCATTGATCTCTCACTTGGATCGTTCTACCTCAATAGGTAATTGAATCGAGAAAGGCTCAAGAGTTTGCTTGCCAGATAGAAGCCCAGGGTTCAAAGGTGTATTTTGAAAGATGCAAGACATTTTCTTCTGAGCTAAATCAGTGGCGATAAGAAATTCATGCGATCATATTATGCTATCTGTGTGTCCAAAGGCTTTCGTTTTATCTTACTTTAAGGCAGAAATGATTCACTAGGTGATCTCCAGTTTTATTCAAGGATATATAATCTTTTTATGGGCTTAGAAATAACAGTCCAACATTCTATTTGGCACTAAGGACAACAATCAATACTGAAAAGTGTTTATTTTATAATATATCCTAAGATGAGTGAGCATGATGGCTTAATCTTTTTCCAATAAGTAATTTCTGGCCTAGACTAAAATTAAGGTGAATAAAATTATCCATGGTCAGCTATAGCTGTATCCTAAGGGGTTATGGAAATAAGCTAGTCGTACGACGAATATATTTTCAAAATTAATACCTTTAATGTGATTAATAAGTCAACCGACCATGTACTTCTCGTGTGTGACCATTAAATCGATCAGCTACACAAGACCCAACTGTTATTACTAAATTCTTCCATAACTACGCTTTGACTTCTTTTGTACAGAATCTTCTCGCAAGCATGGAGATTATCCGTTGCCCGGATTGAGATCGGATAGTTCGGTTTCGGTGAAAAATGTTACCAATTACATTTATGATATGGTTTTCAGGTCTGAAGTTTTCGATTTTTCGACGTAAAAATTGAAATTCTACGGGAGCGGACTAATACTAAAGAGCCTGGCTACAAATCAACAAAGTGATAATTAAAATCAACCCGAATATTTTGACGGTCCAAAACACTGGAACTTCAAGTGATCGCATAGACATTAGATAACGCTACCTGAAAACCAAATTTTCCATTAAGAAATCTCTTTACTGTACTACGTAAAAAGACATTTAAAAAAATGTAATCCATATGCAGGAATTAAAGGTGATTGTTTATTAATTAAACGTGATTGTTAATTTAATATATTGTCCTTGCACAGCCTTTTGTACATTTTATTCCGCAATATTTTCAAAATGATTCTAAAATAACAGTTCTGTTATAAAATTAAATGAGGTTTTTCTCATATAAATCGATGTACGCCCACCAGCATACCAATAAGTTCGAATGCATGCAAACTCTATCGGTGTTTCACTAAAGTTTTCAACAAAGTAACTCTTATAATTTCAATTACCGCCAGTTCCTAAAATTACGTAGGAAACCGTGAGGAGAAAAGACAAGTCCTGACTCATGCGGTGGAAAACAGTTAAGCCTGAGTATATATAATTACATCATCAGATAAATGTGCGGGGTCATACTTGCGTTGAACGACCTAACTTGCCCCTGACATAGGCGTGTCGGAGGCTCTAGGAAGTAGGTCTGCTTATTTCCGTACTCGCCGTTGCTTACGTTTTCATGTAGTCATGTCCTGATTCTTATTCTTGTTCTGATACATTTTCTTGGTTTTTATCAAGAGTTTTTCGGCCACTTGTCCATTTCCATCAGCACGTATCTATTTGTAGAAATTAGGGATGAAAGAAAACTGGCATGGAGTGAAGCGCCCATAAATACCACGAGAGGAGTAAAAAAAAATAACCAGTCGAATCGTACCGAATTTTTCTAGGACTAGCTAAGGTCTCATAGTTTGTACAGTTACCCCGAGTATTACGAACAATGAAAATAGAATCTCAATGAGTAGTTGAGTTTACGCGTGTCACCGATGGAAAAACCATTATCGATTCAATCTACATCACTCTAGCGGGAGGAGGATTCAACTGACCTTCCTGTGAATGTAGGATACCTTCCATCTGAATGGAACTCTGTGAGTCCTACCTTTCGCGATGTTCGATTGAAAGTATACGATCAAAATCAATTCATTAGAACCGATGCTGTTCGAATACTCTGTCCAATGATGGAATAATGAAATGAGTGCCTGTCTTATCAAACCAGTTAAAATGTTCGTTTTTTCTACTGCCCCCACATTTCTAGTACAACTTTTCCACGTATCACTTGTCTCATCCAATTAAATTTTCTCTTCTGAATAGCGGTCACCGGTGTCCTATCCTCACTGACCATTTTTAACACCTCATCCCCTATTATGTCCACCAGTCTTGTTTTTTCCAGCCTTCCCTGCATTCACATTTCACATGTGTCCTCTCTCTTCCCAAAGTTCCACGCTTCACGCCCCATACATCAGGCTCCCCACATACCGTACATGTGTTTGGCTCATCACTTCCTCAGGTTTAGTTTCAAGCTGTTGAGTATTGAGATTTTTACTTATTTAAGATTACCTTTACCAACCCTGATACTGTTTTAACTGCAGCACCACGCTTCCAGTTGCCCGTTAACATAGCCCCTATATATTATATATGTACCTTGTAAACTCTTCTTTTCTTTCATATAGTCCATGTCGTTTATTGTCATAACTTTCGTCTTTCCTACATATATTTCCATTCCATACTCACTCGTTGTGTCATCCATCTTAATTACAATCTTTTAAAATGCCTGTATGTCACCAGCCATTATCAACGTATCATCAGCAAATCAGACGAAGTGTATCCTCTTCCCCTGTGTCATTGCCTTTTCTCCTTCTAAGATGTTTCTGTATCGGCAACGCTTGTCTAACTCCTGTACTCAGATCCATCCAGTATGTCGGACTTAGGTCAAATCTTACGGCTGCTTTTGTTTCATGATTTAATGCATGCATGGAGAATATTATGTTTGAAAAATATTTCATGGCGTAATATCTGTCATTTTGGGAATGAGAGCCTAGTTTACCTCTTGCCGCTCAAATTTTTAACCCTGAGTGTGGTTCGTGTTTACCCTCCGAACGAACTTCGGGTTTTAGAAGCTAGTTTGGCACATTATCATTCTCAGAATATCCTAGCAAGATTTCTCTTTCCTCTACGCAACTTTAAATCATATATTAATATTTCTGAATCCTAGTGTTTGAGTCAATCATTTTCCCCTAATGAAGCCTTGGTGAATTCTTCGCGCGGGTGATTTGAATATTCTTTTCCTTGTCGAATAGAGGCGATCATCTATCGTTTGTCCAAATTCTGTTGAACACGAACAAGATCCTAGTCTTACGACTTCGGTTTCAAATGGCACGAACTCCTCCACAACGCCACCGATAGAGGTTTTACGTTCTCCCGCTCGTCAAAAATGACAACAAGCACGACACCCGTCCCGGAATTCGAACCCGTGACCTTCGGGCGCGCCCTCCCTGCGCGTACGCTAAACACCAAGGGTTAAACCATCGGGAGGCTCGGATCAATATTATTCCTGCGGTGTCGAAAGACGTTTTTGAGGGCAGTTGACGTTGGGGAGGGGGGAAGTGAGTGTGGAGTTTCTGCACTAAGCGTTTCCGCCGATACGCTGTCGAGGGGTGTGGCATTTGGTTGCGTCCTTCTTCGTCCGCGGTGAGGGAAGACCGTCTCTTCAATGGAAAGGAGGGTGCAGCGCCCCCACACCTCCCCGCTTCCACCGCCCCGCGTGCAGCGCCTGCGCCCGCCCTTCTCCTCTCTTTCCACTACCACTGCACCCTCGCCCCCAAACTCACCTCCCCAAAATCCATCGCCCTTATATCTTGAGGAAGTGTGCAAAAATTAAAAAGGAGTCCATGGTGTATTGTAAAAGAATGAAATGTACTTGTCTGAACTTAAGATGATGTTCAATGTACAAATTCAATCAATCATCATAATGAGCTGTCAAGTGTTTGGCAAAAGTCGACGCACATTTATTTTTCGTTCTGCCCTGGCTAATATCGCCATTATTTTTATCGAAATGTATTATACATATATATATATATATATATATATATATATATATATATATATATATATATATATATATATATATATTGCGGGTCGCGGTGGTCTAGCGGGTACAGCGTTGGACTGCTGACCATAGGGTCCCGGGTTCGATTCCCGGGCAAGGCACTTTGGGCACCTGCAGCTCCACCCAAGCTTGTTGATTTTTAGGGTACCAGATCTTCCTGGGAAACCATAACCGGCACAGGGAAAGGAACTGGCCCCCCTACCCTGATGTGTGAATATTCACACGCCGTCGGGCTTGGTACATGGGTGAGCTCTACCATCACCTTCGGGTTGATTACTGTGTTTATGGTTTTTTATTATATATATTATATATATATTATATATATAATATATATATATAATATATATTATATATATATTATATATATATTATATATATATTATATATATTATATATATATTATATATATATTATATATATATATATATATGTGATATGGAGCGTAGCTATGTACGGCGCGGAAACGTGGTCGCTGAAGCAGGAGGATAGACGTAGATTGGAGGCTTTTGAAATGTGTGTGTGGAGAAGAATGGAGAAGGTGAAATGGACCAAAAGGAAAACAAATGAGGAAGTGCTGGAGATGGTGGATGAGGAGAGGGGTTTGTTGAGAGAAATCCTATGGAGGCAGGAAAAATGGATGAAGGGCGTATTGAGCGGGGGTGGAATGTTGAAGAAGAATAATAGAGGGTAGAATGTTTGGCAAGCGAGGAAAGGGCAGGAACAGGATAGGGATGTTGGACGGGATGAAGGGAGGAAAGAAGTACACAGAGATGAAGAGGGACTTGATGTAGATTAGGTTGCTGGATTGGTTTTTGTTTGAAGTTACTAAATGTTTATTTGATAGTTGTGTCCATCCAAAAACCTACCTTAACCGGTAGATTACCTAATAATATATAAACCATAAACACAGTAAGCAACCCGAAGGTCGGTTTAGTAGGTGATGGTAGAGTTCACCCAGTACCAAGCCCGACGGCGTGTATTCATACATCAGGGTAGGGGGGCCAGTTCCTTTCCCTGTGCCGTCTATGGTTTCCCAGGAAGATCTGGTACCCGAAAAATCAACTAGCTTGGGTGGAGCTGTAGGTGCCCAGAGTGCCTTCCCCGGGAATCGAACCCGGGACCCTCCGGTCACTAGTCCAACGCTCTACCCCCCGGACTACCGCATGTATATATACATATAACACACACAGACGTATATAAGGTTCGCATTAGTCCAGCGGTAAAGCGGAACGAATGACCGGAGGGCTCGGGTTCGATTACTGGGCAAGCCTCTCAGGATACAATCATCTCCACCTAATCTATGTGATTTTTCGGGTACCCTATCTTCCTGGGAAACCATAACCGGCACAGGGAAAGGAACTGGCTCCCCTACCCTGTGTGAATTTCACTCGCAGTATAGGATTTAGAACTGGGTTAGTTCTGCCATTACCTATCAAACCGACTTTCGGGTTGATGACTGTGTTTATGGTTTTTAAACTTAACATTATAACGTTAATGCCAGAATGGATTTTTAAAACAATTTTTAATATTTTGAGTTAATTAATCTTTTGATAAGTAGAAGTTATTGTAAACGAAATCAGGGTTGGTGGAAAGGGAAATATTGTGAAACGAACTGAGTGTACGAGGTGTGTGCCAAAAGTATCCGATCTCCGCGCTGGCATTACTCGTCATCATTCTGCTCGTGGCGTCCGAAGTAATTCCTGTTCGACTGAGCAATGCGTCTCCATCGGTGCGTCCACGTCCTGAAGCAGTTCTGGGGGTCTGTTTTCGGAAGGGCCTTCCGTGCACTCGTCGCAATTGTTGGAAACCCCGTGCCTTTTGAGATGAATTTTCAATCTTGGGAACAGGCAAAAGTCTCACGGGGCCAAGTCGAGACTTTATGGAGGCTGGCGAAGTTTTATAATCTTGGTTTTTCCAAAATGTTTTGCGCAAGGTTCGATTAATGCGCTGGCTCGTTATCGTGGTGACGTAGCCAGTCGTCGCGCACCCGTGAGTCATTCCCAAAATCTCTACTAGAATTCTCGAAACACAAGTTGTCGGAATTCCTAGATCACCTTCTTGTTCGAGCGCAATCAAGCTACGATCTTTTTCAATCGCAAGTCGCACACTGTCAGTATACTTTCGGCCGACTTTAAACCGCTTGTACCACTCTTTCTGTTTTCCCCATATTCGAGTCCCCAAAGGCCTTCTGTGTCATTTCAATAGTTTCCGTAAAACTCTTTTCGAGTTTCAAACAAAACTTGATGGAGATTCGGTCGTCCCATCTCTCCGTCATTTTCAGTGATAAAAAAACCCGACGAACTTAAAGAAGGCAATGTAAAGACATGGACGCAGCTGCGTGTGATCAAAACGCCCCGTCGGTAACTACGAGTTCGTCAGGAGTCACTGCTTACGTTCGCACCCCACAGTGGTTGCTCGGACGTTCTGGCGTGGAGTTGTGAACGCAGGTCGGATACTTTTGGGACACACCTCATATGTGTGAGTGAAGAGAACCCCTCTTGAGGAACTAGGAAACGGAATGAAACGTTCCAAAGGCATCGCCTTCTTATCCAGTTCTTTGAGTGTGTAAGGGCGAGTGGGCACCAAGGGGGGGAATTAGGCCTAATACCACATCAGATTCGATCAGGAGACCTCGGCGGAAAGAGAGGGGGGGGGCGAGGAGCCTACCTTCAATTGGGGCGCGGAGAGTGGGGGGAGAGTCCAAGGGAGAGAGCGGGCGCAGGCGCTACGCGATGGGCGACGGAAGCGGGGAGGTGTGGGGGCGCTGCACCCTCCTTTCCATTGAAGAGACGGTCCTCCCTCACCGCGGACGGCGAAGGACGCAACCAAATGCCACACCCCTCGACAGCGTATCGGCGGAAACGCTTAGTGCCAAAACTCCACACTCCCCCCCCCCATCCCCTCCCCCTCCCCAACGTCAACCGCCCTCAAAAACGTCTTCCGACACCGCAGGAATATTATTGATCGAACCGCCCTATGGTTTACCCCTTTGTGTTTAGCGTACGCGCAGGGAGGGCGCGCTCGAAGGTCACGGGTTCGAATGCCGGAACGGGTGTCGTGGTTGTTGTCATTTTTGACGAGCGGTAGCGTAAATCCTCTATCGGTGGCGTCGAGTCATTTGAAACGACGTACCCGAAGCCGTAAGATTAGGATCTCGTCCGTGTTCAATCGAATTTGGACCGAGCGATCGATGATCACCTCTTTTCGCCAAGGAAAAAATATTAGAGCGCGTGCGTAGAATTTCTACTATGACTAAATGCCTTGACTTATAATTATTTTTGTAGCAAATCATTTGCTGAAGTACAAGGATTAAGAAATTCAGTTAGGTCCGCCTGTGCTTCAGTGAGTTTGTGTGTCCTCATAGTGTTTCAGATAGAGAGAGAGGAAAATCTTGCAGCAATTCAAAATTAATTAGAACATACCAAACATAATCATTATAATAAAATGGCATTTTTCACGATATTGTTTTTATTGTAGCTCAAATCGTAAATGTGCTAGTGTTATTGTCACGTTAAAAACATTACTGGGGATACCACGAGAAAGCAGTCCAATTATTTATCACACGACTTAAATAGCAGGGGAAAAACCAGAGCTGGCGGAACAGTTTACATATTTTGGAAGCGACTCGGAATTAGATGTTCGCAGTAGTAGCGTTATGAGAAGAAAAATTGTCATAGGCAAAGAAGCTTTCAAAGGGAGGACAGGAGAAAGAAGTATTAAATGTCCCGTTAAAGAAATTAGTTAAAAAAGTTCAGTTAAAACTTTGATATGGAGTGTGGTTTTGTACGATAGTGTTGCCTATCAATTATTCAATAGTTCATGGAAACTAGGAAATATAAGAGTGCACCGTGTGTCCATGCGAAACATATGTACTTTTAAATCGATAGACTATTCAATAATAAAATAATCATGCAGCGTTATGTGGCCCGTTTTGGGCAGTTAATAAAAATACAAGGGTGGTTATTTATGCTTTGAGCCTTGACAACACGAAGTTTTTTAGGCGCCATCTGTTGTTTCCATCTGTAAATTTGAACCTTTTAACGCTAACTTTCTTCAGAACATTTTGTCGTTTGATCATAACTTGTGTAATGTTAAGTGACTCGAAAATTTTGTCTCAGAAAAACTCGTGAACACTTAAGTGTGATGATTTTTTACGGCTTTCGACGTGGATTATCAAGACAGGAGTGCATCGTTCAACTTACTTCCACTTTTGGCGATGGAGCCCCATCCTTAGCCACTGTGAAACTGTTATATAACGAATTTCGTCCTTACGGCCGCCGTTCGCTCAGCAACGAAAGTCGTGAAGGTCGTCAAAATCAGTTGTTGTGCCAGAAAACATTGATGCTGTGCAAGAACTAGTAAAGGAAGATATTACATGAATATTTATCTAAGAAAAAGTTAGTTCGCGTTGGATCACGTATAATTTGACAAAAGCTCAAAAAGATGTTCGTGTCAATTGGTGCAAATGAATCCTCAACAAATACAATCGTGTTGGATCAAAAGCTGCGTATAACATCTACAGAGGTGACGAATCTTGGATCTATGCGTATGAGCCCGAAACAAAACAGCAATCCCCTGTATGGGTCTTCCAAGATGAGCCATATCCGACAAAAGTGATTCGTGCACGAAGGGCATCGAAGCAAATGACTACTCACAGTAATGAAACCTGAATTTAGTTTCTCACACCCGACACTGATGTTTCTTCCACAGTTCTGTGTATTGGTACATCTTTTTGCTTAACTAGAAAGTATTGCCAAACATAGAACAGGATAAATAAATTGGGTCAAAAAGCGCTTCATGCCATGACCTATAAACAATTTTTAGTTGCCAGTGAAAAGTAGCTGCATCAAGGGTCTTTGAGTGTGGGAGAATATCATCGAAAACATTAACCAAGAGGTTTAGCTATATGTGCGTTTGTTCGAGAAAGTGAATATTTTGAGATACTCGTATCAACATCACGTCCTTGTCCACACTCTTCGGGCTCGCCATCTCCAAATATGGTTGTTGTGAAAGGTCCTCCTCCTAAGCATCCGTGAAAATATACTCTTTGCTTTAATCATAAATAATTACTGCGAGTCGCAGGCATGAAGGACATCATCCGCCAGTTCGTATTGAATTGGGGTTAGAGAATGAAAATCATTACAACCTCGTCAACAAAGGTCACTTTCTGTTCTCTGGACCAACAGCTATCGTGAACAGAAGATATTGCCTGTAAGTCGCTTGCATATGTTTTCGCTGGAGCGGTGGAATAGAGAAAACTTGTTGTAGTTATATATGCTCCGTTCTAATAGGGCAACAAATCAATGATATTACGATTAGGTGATTATTTTCTAATAAATGTTTTATTTTCAAGTCACTTTCGTCACGTTTGAGTAAACGAATGGCCAGTCTCAGTTCATTGTCAGTCTTCTTGTGAAGTAACTTAATTTTATTTCGCTTATTTGAAATATATCTATGTTAAATAGAAAAATATTTTTTTGCGTGGACTTTTTTTTTATTTTTCTATATGATATCCTTGTAACTCGATACACTGTTTTCCCCAGCGCTTCTCCAACTTTTTTATGCCGTATAAAAAGTGGGATTTCAGAACGTTCTGTAAACATGCAAATGCGTTGGCTGTGACGTACTCGTTCGAAGTGAATCGTTTTTCGCCGAGCCATTTTTTCAAGCCTGGAAGTAAACAAACGTCAACGGGGCAAAATCTGGTGAGTGTTATAATGAGTCGACCTTTAATTTCATAATTTTCGCCATCGAAACTACGCAGGTGTGTGCACCCGTGCTTTGCCATGATGGAGGGCAATTTTTTCTTTGCCAAATATGGACTTTTTTCTGGATTTCTTTCATTGACTAGTGCAAAAACGACGCATTATACTCTCCATTTGTCTTCTATCCGTTTAGCAAGTAATCGATGTAGATGATGTGGCGTGCATCCCAAAAAAACTTTGACCATCAACCTTTCGGCTGATTTCACCGACTTCGCCTTAATCGGAGCCGGATCGCCTTTAGAATCCCACTGTTTCGGCTGTTCCTTCGTCTATGAAGTGTAGTGTCGTACATATTCATGTTTCGTCCACAATAATGTACTGACACAGAAACTCATCTGGTTTGCGACGGAAAAGCGCCAAACCAGCCTCCGATTCGACCACACCATTGCGTTTACCCTCAAATGATAGCAAACACGACATCCATCTTGCCGAGATTTTTTTCAAGCTCAATTTTTCGTACAAAAAATAAAACACGCCACCTCGTAATATGCCGGTCGACTCAACAATTTCGCGAACTTTGAATTTTCAATCACTCAAATTC
Organism: Hetaerina titia; assembly: GCA_037158775.1. Lineage (NCBI taxonomy): Eukaryota > Metazoa > Arthropoda > Insecta > Odonata > Calopterygidae > Hetaerina > Hetaerina titia. Next base: position 30,394,804 of record CM073779.1, read on the forward strand.
ATAGCGTGGATTTTGTCAATCATTTCGTAGGAAGCCAAAGTTCCACTGGACGTCGAACGTTGTTCATAATATTTAGATCTTCGGCCGTTTTTAAATTAAGCTCATTAATCCAATTGTAGACGGTCGCAAAAATAGGAAGATACATGCCATGAACTTGATCCAACTCTTCTTTGATCTCCTTTAATATTAAGCCTTTTGAATAGAAGTGTTTCATCAACGCACGAAACTCCTTTATGTCATTGATCTAAATAAGCAAGAATTTTTTAATTCAATGGATTATGAAAATGAAACCACAAGATGGATTTCTGGAGCAGCAGCAACTTCACAGCAGTCTAGTGTGAGATAAAGCTTACAACAATCAAACCTTCTCCGATACTACGAGCGATATCATGAATTTTCTGAGGAAATTTTGAACGACTCGCGTATTAGAAGTCCTACGCGATCAATAAGGAGTGACAAAACTAAAATTTGGCCAACCTAAAGACTCTTCCTTTAATTCGCCCCTCCATTGAAAAGTCGTTTTTTTTCATATTTATCAATTATTCGATTTCATATGATAATTAAATTGAATTTAAATGCTGATTCGATTAAATGTGTAGAAATTAAACATTTCAGAACAATTCTGAGCATTGCTCTAATTCATTTCAAGTGCCTAATTCCTCATCGGATGTTCTTCCCATCATTTTGATGCCTACATTATTTCAGATTTAAGCTTTCAGTCTTTGGGATTCCATTATTGATTAATCTTAAGACGGAATATTGGCAGTAAATTTGGCCCTCAAGCAGAAAAGGTTCATTCTATGGAAACAAAATTTTAAGCTCATTGATTTTTCGCTTTCAACTACGGCCCTAAAAGAATAACACAGAAGAGTGTCTGGTCTCTAAAGCTCAGAGATGAACTGATTCACTTCCGAATGACTACGTCATGAAATCGTCTGACCGGCGGGTTTTTCAGATTAGTTGGGAATTTTCCTTGAAACAGTGCCTTCCTTAATCGTTTTAGAAATGAATCCCAGTGAGAGACGGTCCATTATATCTTTATTGACTGTCCGGATTTCCAAGAAATTACTGAGACAGTTACTCCGCGTAAGTTAGCAGCATTCGGACCGGCCGGAGGATTAAATGCTGGAAATGGTATTTGCAGAGAACTGGAGGCGCCTAGGATTGGATATTCCCCGTACCCGACCGTGAGAGTGTTGGACCACCGTAACACTTGACCTGGTTTTGAGGTCAACAGGCTTTTTAGATTGGCTGAAGAGTGCAAAAAAGCCCGTGTGAATGGCAGATATACGGCTGCGTAAGTTATTCCTTGAATTGTATCGAAAATGCTTGGATAAACTATTCCTGGTCAGATATCGTATTCCCTTTTCGTTTGCCCTCGATCCATCTCTGGTGCATAAAGAACCTAGGGTGATGGCGTCTTCTTTTTCGATTTAGTGAGCATTTTATCTAATCTTTGACTGAATGGTTTACTTTTGTTATAATCTCCGGTTAAGTAAATGTTCACTATTGGACATTCCGACTGTTAAGTTGAAATGTTCTACTTGGCGCATTCAGATAAATGATCCTTTTCACCACTCTATTCCACCTGTCCAACTATCTTTTAAGGTTCCGACTACTTGACCATCGCAAACAAGTCGTAATTTCCAATCCTTAGTGATCACGCCCAAGTTCAGCTTTGTCCGTATCCTTTTGTTTCCCCCACGCGCATGCCTCCAGACGCCATGTTTTGGAAGAGTATGTCAAAGTATGACAGACTGAGGCAGAGAAATTGACTGCAAGGTATTTGCTATGGAAGAAACTCCACATTTCATTTAACAGTTTTTTTTATTGAGTTAGGTATATTGCGATAAGATCTAAAAATATGTTAAATTTAAAACTACCTTCCTCTCACGGTGGAAGGGAGTGGAAATTTCTATCCCGGATTAATTGTACGTTTATACTAATTGAGAAGAATTTGTAGCGTTTATTATGAGGTTATAGAATATTTGAGTTGTGCTTTGCTTCTTCGGTAGCGTGTCCATTGTTCACGATCAAATTCTTTTAGCCCACAACCCACTTACTTCTTACGTTCCATGTTATATCGTAATTACGCACCCTCACAATTTTGTCAATGTTTCAAGGTTTATTTTCACGTCTTATTCGGTTAAAAGACATTTTATACGATTGTTAAATATAAACGTTATTAATATGAGGCTGGTTTTGTATACAACGAATTTCTTTGAACTGTGTTTGTGAGGCCTTTCCGCAATAAATAATTATCTTATGCACATACATTCCATTTGACAATATAAGTGGATATTATGTAAAGTCCTAGAAAAATAGGTTTTGGGTAATGAATAATTTTATTTTTTTTCGAAAATAGCTATTCTTTTCTCCCAATTTCTCCGAAAACAGCGAACAATAAAATTTTATTCATCTCGTGTAAAATTCAGTTGTATAGATTCTGTATATAATGACACTGAAGAAAATTAAATTTCGCTTTGAGTTAAAAAGTTGCTCATGAATTCTATTTCTCACGTCATAACAGTGAGCTGTGTAGTAAGAACTTAATTGTCATTTTAATAAAGTTTTAGGTTTAATGTGATTTATATAATCTAACATGAGTATTTTCTTTAAGTGTGGCCCATCGTTTTTGAAGTCGCTCAAGAGCTCGTGGACGAAGTGATGTGTAACATTCTCGAGCGTTTCCATTTCGAGCTCATCCAGTCTCTCCGGTGACTTAAGAAAGACGCCTTCATGTAGCAAGCCTCGAAAAGTATGAAAATGTATTTCTTATGCTTCCTTCGTCTGGTGGGGAAACGCCATGCCGTGCAGGAATAAATCATTCCCCCCAAGGCGCTCATCGATCGGCGGCACCCTCCCCCCTTTCCCTCTTCCTCGCCATGGCACGATCGAATTCTTCCCACACGCCATTGACAGAGGGAAAGAGGCGGTCCTCGGTAGAACATGGAATACCTCAAACTATGGGATCTAAACTCCGCCGCCATGCTTATGCTTCCTTAGCCCAGAGTCACTCCCACTTTGGGCTTCGATTTATACTTCTTATTTATCGATGGCTTCATCGTTCGATTATTAATCCATTTCTCACCCACACCCAGAATTAGAGGAAAATATCAGATCATGAGCACATTTCGTGCCGGGTATCGCTCAGAAATTCTCGTCATTCGCTGCTGAAGGTAAGCGGGAAGGGAATGTACTCATTTATGAAATCACAATTGCCATGTATGGGTTATAAAATATATAGGAGCCAAAGATGACCCGCTAAATTGTGGAAACTTTTCCATTTTCTTGTATGTAGCCTGGTGAAATGGGTGCGCTCTGGTAAAGAAGCCGGAAGGAAATAAGAAGTTAATACGATCGAAGCACGTGGTCTCTCCTCCCCCAGAAGGAATGGGCGAGCAAATTATGCAAACGTTAGTGCGCTTTAATGTTTGCATAGGGAGAGAAATGAATTAAATAAGAGGTTACATTTTGAGTTGAATGTACACGGGGAAAATTATCATGTCCCGTTTTCAAACTTCATGGCAATACTGACGGGGAAAAAGAACTGGGGAATATTGACTTAGTGATTTTAATGTTAAAGATAGATAAAAGAGTGGTATATGAAGATGGAATATTTATGGTGCTGCCTGAATAATGAAAAGAATCTTTTTTGTGTGGAAGCGGACCGTGGGAATCCCCATTATGAATAGCACACATATTTCGAGATCCTTAGCTCATCCAATAATACTAGAAGGGAATATCGTACCTGAAATGAATAAACCAAGAGAAAGAGGAAAGCAAACGAGAAATACAAACGGTGAGGAGGCAAATAGGGAACTTCTTCAAAACAGTATATGTTTAGCTAACTTCACATCATGACGATTGGTATTTCGCTCATAAACCTTCTAAGAGGGCAAGTAACTTTGGAAACCCGTTTTGGAGTCTTAAAAGAGATTTTAAAGTTATATTTTGATAGTGTATGGCTATATCTGTAGGTATTTCGCAAGCATTTGCAAAATTATTACGTGTCTTTGAGCACTAATATGTTTATGAAATTCCGTAATTGGTCGCAGTACGAGTTGAATTCCCTGCAAGAATTATATCTGCATTTTCGAGGTATATATTTAAGGTATTAGTTGACAAAGCATTTCTTTCATAAAACATTCAATTTTCTCAATCATTTTTGATGGATTGTAGTTTTCACTGCTATTTTAGCAGATGTCAATTGCTTATATTTAATGTAGCTGAATTGCAATTATGGTATGGTTTCTTGGAAACCTTAAAAATACATTTAGCTAAGGAGCGTTGTTAAAAATTAAATTTTCATCTGGAATCTCGTAGGAAAGTGGTCTTTCATTAATGGAATACGATTTCCAAATTTAGAAGTCATAATTATTTCCCTTAAAAAAGGCTCAAAGTCAGCAACGGCATTGTTAACAAATGGAGATTCGTTTATATATTACGTGTGGTGTAAACAGAATTGGAGGGAAAATATCCAATTCAGATGGCTTTATTCATCCGTTTTCGCTGGGTGTCACGGGAGAACCCAAGGTTCGAGCCCCAGCTGGCGTATGAACACCGCGTGGAGCTAATCCTAGTTTCTTTATTTCGGAAACGGCCATCGCCGTAAAAGTGTCTAAAATTAACTGTTCCTATTTTACTTACCAAATTTTTGGGTTTTGAAGAAAATCATGCTTAGCTACCGGAGCTGAAATGTAAGAATGGATTTTTCTCCACGTTTCTTGCATAATGTGAAATTTAGGCATTCTTTGAGTTGTAGGTGTAGCGCTTAGTTTTCACGGGATGAGATCCACAGCCGAGAACATTGCGCCCATGGGCGGGAAAGTGGGGTTGTCGCCAGACGAGGTTTCATGGACCAGACGTGTAGAGAGAGAAGCATATGAGGTCTTCCACATCCCTTGACGAAGGTGGCCAAGAGGTTTCACTGATGAAGGCCCTTTTGGTCAAGCTGTATACCGTACGAGCCCCGCGGAAGGATCGGATTAGCAATGACAACTCTACCTGGGATTGGAACCCAAACCCACAGCGAGTGGGATCATTACAGTGGACACCACAACTTTCTTGTCATCTCCCTTGCCAACCTGACTGCTAAATGTTATTTATGGACAAAGTACGTATACTGGGAAACCGGTAGTGGTGGATGTAGCAGCGTAATCCCCGATATCCTTCATTTACTTTCCCTGCCGGCAGTCTTTTTCAAGAAAGAAGTTAAGAGTTTGAATACTTTTCAGTAACAAGTGTGTTAATCATCGTCCAGGCGTTGGCGACCGTTACTGCTGTTTGCATTACTGAATTCGACTCTGTAGTTTTGTCCCGACCACCTTCACTTACGCAATTGCTGTGGTAGTTCCCAGTTGAAACACGGTGCTCCAGATAGGGATGTATTTTCGTGTCTTGAAGCTCGGCGTATGTTTGCAATTTAGTATGTATTGTGGGAGATATGGGACTGCTCAGATCATCTGCTCCATTCGGGTCCAGGCGGGAACTTGGACCGGGAATCCTGGAGAAGAGGCTCGTGAGAGAAAAGCCAGGGCGCGGGCAACTGCCCACGTTTATGAAAGGCGCCGAGAGAAGTGTTCAACCCAAGCTGAAGTTGATTTATAGTATGTACTCTCAACACAGTGCATAAAGAGGGTCATGGTTGCCACCAAAAAACTACCTCTACTAGGAATCAAGTCCTTTCCCTGGATTCTGTGGCATTTTCCTCTTCCCTTATTCCCTAGGTTCCGTCCCACTTTCCTCTGTCTGGAGAAAAACGTATCTGCGCGTCTCGCTAAATCTCTCTAATTGTGTATGCGTGATACGAAAGACGTGGTGCGGATTATTAGTTGTAAGGTGTGGATGATTTCATCGAGTTCCTGTGCTAAGTGACATGGTTGAAGACTCCTGTTACGGTTTTAGGAGGGCGTTGACGCCAGGAACGAAAAGAAAGAATAGTAAAATACGATGTCAATACTTTCTTTATGTAAATACAAACACTGATGTTTTGGTTTCTATCGCATATTGTGTAAAAGAGATGAAACCATTGGGATCCTTAGGTTTTGTTCATTGACGGTTTTCCCGGAACTGGATTGCTTTTATGTGCCGTTGGTAGGATCACTCTATTTAAGAGCTAAAAATTATTTAGAAATTATGGAGGTTAAATAAGGGAATGCGTCGAGTTTAACTCATGGTTGAAAATTATTTTTGCGATATTATCTTAACACTTAGATTGCCGTATTTATACAGAAAACGTATTTCTCGACCGACGCTATCTTGATGACGTGTGAGGTATATGATTTTGTGTGCGCTGTAGTAGTTGAGTTGGTAGTTTCGCTGTTTTCGCGAAAAACTCCAAATATGTTTATTCTTTTATGTTTTCGACTCCTTCCCATGAATGGATTAATGCACTTTTGCTAGCAGCCAATGAATGTAAACACATGGTATTTGTAATTTTCCCCAGCGTTTTAATCCGCATAACCTGTTTCGATTTCAGGACGTAATATCATTAGGTACTAACCAATTCAGTTTTCAAGGGACAGCTCTAAGGGTAATTTAAACTATAGCTAATCAGGGTCAGACATGCCAACTCTCCCGATTTAAGCGGGAGACTCCCGATTTTTCCTTCTTACGTTCTTGATGAACTGTTCAAATTGTGTACTTAGCTTAACATGTTAATAAAGTGTGACATTCATTAAAAATTGGCAAAGTGTTATAAAGGGATTAAGGTGCCATGCAAATATTGTGGTAATTAAAAGTGATTACTTCGTGATACACTTCTAAAAATCTCCCGATTTTTCATTTTTGAAATTGGCATGTCCTCCCGATTTTTCATTTTTGAAAGTTGGCATGTCTGCAGGGTGAATGTTCCCTGTTCCGGGTAAATGCTCCAGCTGTTTTTTCACCTACGCGGAAATTTTGCGGGACAACATTATTAATAATTTGGAGATGATACATTCGTGTGAAAATGATTTACGAGACTAGAAGAAGTATTTGGTGTTATCGTTAGAAAATGACACAGAAATCTGTATATTGATCTTAAACGATTGTAATCTCTGTTTAACTATGTGTGTTTTCCGTTATGTCAAAACAACACTCCGTAATGTAGTCTCCGAAATAATAATGTCTAGTCGAGTCAATAGAAGTAAGGGGAACATTTCGTCTTTTTCTTATGTTGGTTTGTGTGGTACTGGCTCGTGTCTTCAGACCAGTATTTTCGCGAAGGGATATGATTGGTTGAAAAGAAGAATCTTGAGCGTGTTAAGGAATTGGAAGAAGGACCGCTCAAACACCGAGGAGGGGATTTAATCGTTGTCATTGTCCCAATCCTCGGTATCGTTTCCTAAAAGAAATCGCGTCACACTATCAACCCGTTTCAATCATGAAAACCTTTTACATTTAACCTAACACCGTTGCCATTCAAAGAGCTGCCGGAAATTCCACGATATTAACATATAGCTGATTTTCCCTGAAATGCAGGAATTTCACAAGCTACGAATTATTTTCCTTGACTGGAAGTTAAACCTGAAGCCTTCTGAAGCTCTCTGTCGCCATCTCTGAACTTGTAAGTGAAAAAATACCGCCTGATATGAACTTAAGAGGGTTTCTTTCATCTTCCGCCTCATAATCAGGTGTGTTCACGTCGAACTGTGTTGCTAGGTTAAGTCGCTGCGGGAAGTCTGAAATTTATTTAATTAACTTCATGCAGTGGCGCACATTAAAGCCTGTCGTCTTAGCAACTTAAATATACTTGTTAAGGAATAGGCATACATTTGTAGAATGTTGAAAAATATAATTTTTCCTACGCAGATATTCCTATTTTTAATCACAATTTCACACGGACAGCATAACCATAAAATTCTCCACGATAAGTAGAAGCGACGAATATTAAATTTCCCTGCCGTATTAAAACCATGGACAACTAGTTTGGAAACTCAACTTCCCATGTAGATGTCATTAATGTTTTTCCTCTGGTGTCCGTTGAATGAAACATCCATTACAATTTAAGAAATGGCTAAGTGATTCTGTTAAAACAGTCAAGTCCTGGAGTAAGCAAAACAAAATCTCCGTTTTTTGTGGTAATGTTGTTAATAAAAGTGTGAAAAATATTCACGTTTCCTTTCATACAGCATCTCATTTTCCTGCTGTCATGTACTTTGTACGTCACGAAGGCGTCAGCCAATGGAAATACGATTCGCAGTTTGGGCGTGGCAGCAGCTCTGGCCCAAATTGGAATGCTCCGTATCTCACATAAAAATAAACTTGAATTTCTGAAACTTCGGCGGAAGTTGTCTTTTTCGTATTCCTTGGTGTATTAAAGCGTTAATATTGGATAACTTGAGCGATCCTTATAATCAATTTCAGTGTTTATGTGTAATGTGGCCAAGCCTATAAGAAATTGTGTGCGGCCTTCGCTCGTTTTTCTTTCATTTCCCCGCTATGCGCTTGACTATCTCAGTTTCAGTAAGGCAGAACTGCACGCCCTTCGTGTGCGATATCCACCCTCCCTTCGAGTTGATAAGATGTGATAGAACGATCTCCCGAGACCCCACTAGTATTTTCCATATTCAACAGCGCCCGCCGTCTTGAATTCGTGAGCGAAGCTCTATTCATTTCAACCTTTTAAGGAAGCTTGTTATTATTCTTGTCATGCTCGGCTTTCTATATATATTGTTAGTTTTTACTCCGTGCGCTGAATGTATGTTGTCAATTTTAAGACCGGGACTGGTTATTGTGTATTTTCATGTTATGGCATTAGTGTATTTGCATAAAATCTCAATTGTTTTCATGTCTCAAAACCTCTTCATGTATTGTACAAGGGGGGGAACGTTTACATCTAATCAATTGGACCCGATTGTTAAATTTTCAAGTCGAATCGAGAGGTTCAGCGTGTTATATTCGTGGGTTCGTCGGACTCCCTGTAGGCTCGTATCATGGCTGAAAAATTTGATTCGACCCTTGGGGATTGTGAAAAATAGCTGTGGAAATTGTGTTCAGTTTAATCCTAAGAAGAAATTATCAAACGTGGGATTGTGTAGTGTCGACTGTCTAACAGGTAAATTTTCATTTTTTTTCTTTAGATCTTCCGGACTGGGCAAGGACCTTCATATATATATTTCTCATTATCTTTGTTTTTTCAAATGATATCTTTCAAGAATGATTGAATGTTATGTGCATACGCTAGTAAAAGTGCAGGTGCTTTCACAAATATTAGGAGACAAATATCCAATTGAAAACTACCGATTATGTTTTAATTTTCAAGCTACATAACTCTTTTAAGTGTGCAGAGTTTGATGTTCGATGTTTCTAACAATGATGCCTCCACAGATTGAGGAGGCGTAAACGTTTGAAACGTGAGGCATACATGACATGAAGTTTTTATTCAGAAAGTATATTTTGTTTGAAACGAGTACACTAAAATTTCTTCTTAGCCTTTCAAATGGAAGTTAACATCTAGTTGAATTCTAGTGGATTAGAATCACTTATTATGTATAAAAACTCTGCGCGTATACATTTGGCATCGTGCTATATATGACGTAAAATATCTTTATTAAAACTGTGGATTAATTATTTCAGTGGCTCATTTTTCAGATAAATAGTACTGTTTTAAAATACCCATCCTCTTTTACTTAAATTCAAGAATTTTTCCCGTCCGAAATGCATTTAGAGAGTTTCATTCTGCACTACTGGAAACCATGTAGTTCCATATTTTTTATACGCACATTCTGTTAATATCTGTGAGCCTGTATTCTTTTGTTATTTATGTGTACCACTAGTGAATGAATTATTAGCGATATTAATCTTCACAATGCCATCGTTTAAATTAGGTAGGGAAATGAAAACGATCGTGAATATTAAATGTGTGGATAGTTAATCAAAATTAATAGTACTAAGTTATGAGTTGTGGAAAGAAAAAAAATATGAGATGAGCAAGTGGCGCAGCCCTGTGGAAGGTGTGATGAAAAATAAATTGCCAATTGGGCATGGTTCAAGTCAGTGACATTAATTTTAAATATTGAGTGCCTATTCAGCCAGTACTATTCATTATTTCCAAAATTATCAACTACAGCCCGATAAGCCGAATGAGCTCAAGGATTGGATTAGTGAAGGAGTTTCACCAGTGCCAGTGCTGTCTGGTGTTTTTTTTATCCATCAGGACACCCAATAAATGTGAACGCTCAGGTAAAACTGTGCAATTCAAATTGTCACTTCAATTATGGATCCAAGAGCAACCTTTTTGCATTCTTAAATCATTATTTAGCATTTATTTACCACAGATGTTGATGCCCTTTTCTCGCGTAGAATTCATAAATAAAAATGCAAAATTTTATTCTAAGCAGTAATGTCCCGGATAATTTAGTTTTTTGATCCATGTAGGAACTCAGAACTGATTTATTTCTAACCTCAACCCGGAAATGAATACATTACAATGAATCATTGTTCAACCCCACATACTTTCGGCCTCCATTCATTCTGTCCAACATCCCTGTCCTTTTCCTTTCCTCTACCTCACTTATCCAATATTTCTCCCTTCTATAATTGTTTCCAAGATTCCCTTTCCTTTTAATGTCTCCTGTACCCAATGTTTTTTAAATTTCTCCCTTGACTCATTCAAATATTTCCCAACAACCGTTTCTCCCCGACCAACATGTCTATCTTGCACGTTGAACATCTTAATTTCAGAGAACTAGTATTAATGGGTTCAGATTATTATGACTCTACTGCAGTGGCATTATTGTTATCAGGCTAATGTATATTTTTCGTATATTTTTAATGTTAAATTCAATCTTAATCCCAAATTCCTATGTAATGCTACCCCCGAGAAGAGGTGACACTTTACGTATCATAATGAGGTTACAATTTCCCTTGGGTCAAACCAAGAAATTAAATGTGTGTACCCACCTCCTTCATGAAATCCTCAATCCTCTATTCGTAATAAAAGAGCAATATTAAATAGGTCATGTTTGGTGAATGGCCGTTGTCATGCACCATTATTCGTTTGTTTTATAGTCACGTCGGAAAACTGATAGATATTCCAATCCCATTGCCTGGTAATCAAGTGGCAAGTGGTGTTCTGGAGGCTAGATTTTCCCTGGACATCTGCGTGAATAATAACATTTCAATTTGCTTTATAACCTCTTCAACGGCTTGAGGTCTCTAGCAGGTAGATATTTGACCTGTTTGAAAAACGACTCTAGCTGTGTTTGAATACTGGTTTGATCTTTAGCCGCGCTCTTCCCTTCACTCAGACTGCTTAATCCAATGAGAGTGTATGAACTTTTTTCAATTGAATTTTTGACCCCCCCCCACCAATACACACACACATATGCCCATCCTGCTCTTGCTCACCACGACCCCCCTGTCCTTGCCGTCGCAGTGCGCTCTCTCGTTCGCCCCCTGCCCGATTCAATTATGCCTCACACACGCGCACCCTTTCCCGGGCTCCCATCACTCGCGCCCCCCACACCCCACAATAAGCCCCTTGTAGAGAGAACGGAAATGCCCCTCCCCCCCCCTTGGCCGCTAGGACCGCGGGGGGGGGGGCAAAACCCCCTCTTTCCCCCCTCGGAATCATCACTCCCCCCGTCCTTCTGCCGAAGACAATCGCTTCCTTAGCTTTCCATTGTTACGCGGGCGCGTCCAATCATCTCCGTCCCCCCGGCGTGGGCGTCGGCTTCATCGCCATCCGCCCTTGTCCTCCCGAATGTCGCTCAAAAGTTAAAGAAATTGCTTCGCCGTCAATCGGTGTTGCCCCAGGCATGCATCCCATTGTTAAATAACGGCGGAGGTAATTCAGCGAGGATGATGCCGCCGCGTATCCATTCTCTTGGGCTCGTCCTGTATCCCTGCGACACATGCGGGGAATGTCCTCCTTTCCGCTGGGATTGGTGCTCTCATTTGTCTCTATCTCAGAAAGGAGATCTGATTTCTCTGTCCACACCCAAGTGATGGGCCTATTGGAACGAGACCAATGGATTCACTACTCCACATGAGACCTTCAGCACTTGAAACCTCCGCTCAAGGAGGGCATCTAATTCCCATTCGCCTCATTCTCATGCTCAGGTAAGCTGATATACAGGGCTCTCATGCCTGTAGCTTGTGCTTCCTGGTGGTAAAGGAGCTTGACTATTGGTGCAGAAGCTTGAGTAGTGGTACTTCAACCATCCACCTCTAGTTGGATGAGGCATTGTTTTTCTAACATAATTTCGGTGCATGGGATGGGTTTTGTGTTAGTGTGTGTATGTATAGATATTCACAGACACGTGTGTATATATATATATATAATAAACTATAGGGCGGAATCTTAGTGTACGTATCCATCCCTTGGTCCCTTACGGTTTTTCATTGAGTGCAGTATATGTGTCACAGTATATTAGCTTTATAATAAAATTATTAATTGTTTCATTTTCAAATTCGAGAGAAATTGCCATTTTTAGCGTCAATAATCTTTTAAGACATTATTATATTGTCTTCATTATTTGTCTGTTGCTTAGCATTGTTAATGTAATGCATAACATTACAGGACTGCTCTAGTTGAATTAACTTTGCGAAACTATTTGGCAGCAATGCCCCGTGGGAACGCAAAGTATTTTGATTCTTCCTTGTGCATTACTATGGAGTTCCACGAAGTATCGCCCTCAAATATGTCTCAAGTATGTAAACTTTGTCTGAATATTAAGTTGCAACGCTATATTTACCTCAGCGGTCAGTAACCAAGTCTATATTTTAAGACGTAATTTTACTTTATTTTTTAATTATTTCATGAAATATTACATAAGTAAAGAGAACTAAATACTAGGATAAAATCGTGCATGGATGTTATGATTTGTGTGAAATTGGCTCAAAATTTCGGTCAAAAAAGGTGTATTGCCTTCTTAAAGGTATACTGTAAAAGAATATTGCCTTCTTATATTGATCCATTGGATAGAAACTATGCCGACAGTGTAGGAATAAAATTTTTAACATAAAGTTAGCGGTATAAATAATTTACTGTATTAATTAAATAAAGCTTTCGCTTGCATTAGAAGATCCCAAGTCCTTCAAACACCTACCCTAAGGCAGTAGACTACGGCTAATAAATTTAAGAAATATATTTTTTTTCCTAAGTTCATTATGTTTTTCTATAAATTAACTTGAAACTTTGTTGTCATCACTAGAAATAAAGGTGAAATGCTGACAATCAGTGACTGGTTATGATTGCTTCCATTAATAAAATTCTGATTTGTTTTGAACCATTTTATATTTCACGTTTATTTTTCTGAGGTGAACTCATTACCATAAATGCCAATTATTCTCAGCTGCCTTTTCAATTTCCGTCCCCGATGGCTTATTTTATATAAATCTGCTCTTTGAAAATAGACACACGGAAAATACGTAAAAACGGATACAAACTGTTTCGGCTTCAGCCTTCCGCCATCCTGGTGCCACCTGCGTAAATTGATGTGTATGGGACAGTGTGTACTTATGTACATATACGTGTATATTATTTATATAAATATACCCTCTGTTTGCGCACAGATTAATTTACCATTTCTTTGCAATTCTCTCCATTCTTTCCATAACTTCGCAGCTATCGCAGCGTGCCAGGTGACGTTAGAGTCATCGTCGCGTTTCATGGTCGGTGATTTTACCTGTGACTCACGCCATGCATCGGATATTTTTTTTCTCTTCTCTCGCTCTTCCATTGCTTGCACTTTCATTTCCAAGACAATCCATGCCCTCGTTCACGTGCCATCGATGTGCTGAAGCGAAACGATCACTTCTTTCTTCCAGGAATTCATTCCCAGGAAGATTAAGTAGATCATTCTTTGACTTCAGAGCTTTGTAAGTATGGTCGTCATCGTTTAAATCACTTAAGCCCCTGATTTTTTTCCAAACTGTCTCTATTGCGGGGGGATTCCGTGTCAAAGTCTTAGGTATTTTCCGTAAGGTGTCAAATAGTGGCCGGCATCGTTGATTAGCTTCACAAATATTAGTCCCAACATCTCAGGAAAATTTTAAGCTGATGCGTCGGTATGCTTGAGATCCTCAAACATGCTCCACATAATGTCACCAACAGAATACAGAACAGGACATCGTGTCATGTTCGACAAAAAAGAACACGATCGAAATATTGCTACATCTTCCGAGGGCCTTCGAAGAGTAATGGGGGATAGGAAGTGCAAATTGCCCTTTCTAGAGCTTTCAAGAACGTTCAGACGATAGCTGGTTGAAAATGAATTTTAGGTAGTGGTAGATAGGGGACTTATTTAAAAGTAAGTTTGTTTGTCCTTTACGAATAAGATAGCCGTGTGGTGTATTCATGTTCATTGCAGACTGGTGGTGCTGAACTTCGTACTTGAATATCCTTGTTTTTTATTCCAGCTTGCATTTTGTAGTTTGCACGCCTGGTTGTCATAGTTTTACCCGCTACATAGAAAAGCTCGTAACCACTTGTTTTATATGAAGATGCCTGATAAAATAGTTTTTAATAAATAGCGCGATACACAAGACGTACACCCGTGCGGAATCAGGTTCTTACGTTAGTAGAGTATAAAATCTCCATATTTGACTTATCGGCGGCGCGGAAGTGAAAAAAAACTTTGATAACCTTAGACTGTGTTTTACACAATAGTAACCAACTGATTATGACACATTACAACCAAAAAAATTATTCTGTAGAATGATGATGGCCAATTATAGTACCATCATGACTGCGATTATATATATATATATATATATATATATATATATATATATATATATGTATGTATATATATATATATATATATATTTATTTATTTATTTATTTATTTATTTATTTATTTATTTATTAAATCTGTGATTTTGTATTATTGGCTGGTCGTCAGATGTATTCCTCATCAGTTTTATTTTCATGCGGTCTGTTTTCTTTCCTGCTAAAGCTGTCGTCGGAATATCTTCAATTATCTTATTTGAATTTATTTTACGACTGTTTATAGTGCGCTTAAAATTGGTCGGTGCGGCATACATTTGTTTAATCATTTGAAATGAAATTTCTTTCTTCGAATATTTAAATAAATTTAAATGAAATGGATGAAGACCTTTTTGTTATGATTATTGTCAATGAACAATGAGCAGATGTGCTCCAACTAAAGAATCAAGTCAAAAGTAATAACTTTATCGTATTAAAAGAAAAATACGAAGTGTTTTGTAGATATTCTATCAAAATAATATACCATTCTTGGCAGTATGCGCTACTGAAACTGCGTTATACTCAAAATACATCTGCAGATCTCATTGTTGGCTCGCCTGATTGCAGTTCTTAGTCATAAGTCCCATTCCATTTTTCACCGGTTGGAAACACTCAGTGTGAGATACTGTATCATTGAATATAAAGTTCCATGAAAGCCAGAGTATGAATGTATTCAAAGATCACGGAATATCTGAGAAAATAATATTTTACCCTGTGTACTGAAATCTTACGTAAAAGATATGTGGAAAGGAATATTCGGTGTCATTTGAACATTCTCAATATTGGAACAATCTCGTATGTTGAATGGATTGACAATGTTGCTTTGTTTAATTATGGGAAAGAAATGATATTTAACACTTGTGATTTCCATTCAAAAGTATTAAAGATCATTTCTCCCAATATGGAAAGTTTCCACGAGCTTGAGCTAAAAACCATACGGTTTCTTTATTTACATTCACTAATTACCTAATTATCCATATTAACCTCATACTAAAATGATTTTAAAATGTGGCGCCTTCATTTTTTAACGACACGCAATCGGAAGACGATTTAAAATACATATTTGTGCATAGGATTTAGTCGTAAATAATGTTAAACCGGGATTGTTTTAAAGTCCCGCGTAACGAAATAAAGAACGATAACAGATTAACATCTTAAATGGTAATGCTTACCTAATTTACACTTTTTTCGTTCATTTTCTTTGAATCGTCTGTCAGTCCAGCCGTTAATTAAATTCCACGCGTTAGGAGAGACGGGTAAGGCAAGAGGTTCCCTCGGGGAAGACTTAAGCGCTACTGGGTGTTTCTAGGAAACTGCTCTTTAGAATCTGGAAATTCTGTTTTAAAATTCGGGGAAAAAGTGAATTTCATTTTAGAGTCCGCGGTGCACCTTGGGAAGTGTTTTCATTTTCTGAATACCCTTAGAGCGTTGCTGCCGGGAGCAATGTTAGTCTCTCCCCGTCTACGTATGTCAAATATCAGCGAGGCGGAAGTTAATCCACGCTGTGCCCGGTTCTCATTAGGGTGGCTAATAAGGCGTCCTACCACTTTGTGGCGTCCATACATGTAAAATATTGGTGTCACGTTTAATATTTTATTGAGGAAGGCAACGGGAAACCACCTCGAAAATTGTCCATACAATTCCAATTCTGGGGAAAGACTTTTGACTAAGTAAACTATGTACAATTAAAGAATTAATCACTGCATATTAATTAATTAATGCTTATCAGTGGGCCAAATGAAAATGAAAAATATTATGCAGAGAATAAGAGGGGACATTGAAAATAGATTTGAAGAAGAAACTACTATTGAAAACGAATTTGGTGCGTAATATTTACTCTCTTGGAAAATTGATCGTGTATTGGAGAGGAGTAGTGTACATTGGAGACTTTTGAGAAGTGGGATGATAAGAGAACCGATGGAAGAAAAGAAACGAAGTTTATTTAGTTTGGCTTATTTGGCGAGATAATTATGATTTTGGAGAAACTTACGAAAGGTAGGAATAGTAAACACATTGAATGTGAAATTCAATCCCAATGTTGAAGATTTTGATGGCGGGGAGAATATTGGCTAAGCTATTGTTTTGGAATTAGCGAAATGGAATGTGTATGTTGGATAGGAGAAGGGAGACGGAAATGATACGGAGTATAAGAATGTCCCGCAAAAATTCCACCCCAACAATTGCTAAAAATATGCGAGCAATAGTAATATATATAGAAGTATTTTGGTAACAATAAGAAAAAGACGCTATTGTGAGGTCACCAGTACTACCACCATTGCTGTGGTATCTGTGTGGTATTGATTTTAAATGCATCTATCATAGCGATTTCACTACCTGGATCTGTACCATGGTGGTCCACATACCGTTAGAATAGAGGTCATAATTTGCAGAGTGGTTTATTTTAATACCCATAATGCTCTAATGCTGTGCCTTCGGTGGATATTTTCACACCATTACTAACATGAAATCTAACTACATGAATAAAAATTGGGAAGAATTGGAGTCATCACATTTTAATGGAGAATTAATGTCATGCGTGTACTCACATATTCCCTAAATACTATAGGTGGCTTCGTGCTTTCCATTACTAATGTATATTTTGGGTTGAATTAGAATTCGCCTAGCCAATTAATTTATTTCTCTTTTAAATCGTAAAATTTTAATTTGAATATCACTTTGAGTTTTTGATGCATTATAGTGCAGATATTTTAAAGTGTAAAAATCATGATTTTCACACTTTGTGCAATTTCTGCGTTTTGATGCATGTTGGCGAATGACTCAGTTTAAAGTTACTGTCGCGGCATCTTCCGCAGTTCTTTGACATTGTTTTGAGATGCCTTTTTAAAAATAATACCTTGCAGGTATTAGTTGCGAAATATACCACCCTAAGAATTACTAATGCCGGTATTATGAAATGTACTTTTTTGAACTCATTCACATTATTTCAGTCATAGTAATATTTTATGTTTACTTTCCGTTCATGTCTTTGTTAATGTTCAAGGTGCTGCGAATGTTGGCGCCAGAGTATGTTTCGAAACTTGGGTCTATGCTCTGGTAACATTGCATGTGCAAGAATTTGAGTGGCTGGATACTGAGAAATTAACTCGCTATTTATTCTATAAAAACGTGAATAGCTCTGCTCTCCATTTGCAAAGAGGCATTTTGCAGGAGATTGTAGAACGCCTTTTGGATGGAAGTTTATATTAAACGTGTCACCATTCCTTCTCACTCATCTGATCTATTGATGGGATTTATGCTTTCTGGAGTGCGGCTGTGTGTGTATTAATATTGTGTCTTGCTAATGAGACTCTTTAAAATTTTTTGCGATTTAACTATTTTAGATATTTCATTTAATGTCCAACCTTAGGATCTAGTCACCTGCAATGATCGTATCCGTCCATATTTTTGCTTGCATTGGGAATCCCGTGCATTCTTGTAGCAAAACCACGGCGACTCCCCTTTATCCTGAAAATATAACTAAAGAGGTTTGACCAGGAACTTCATATTTTGTGAATTTATTTACGTCTTATGGCATGTTGGGGAGCAAAATGGGGAGCAATTGGTTGCCTCATTGGATGAAATTCGTGAAGAAAGAATCAATTATTTGGAACTCTCAAATTTCAAGAAACCGCGGGAGATGCCGCAACAGTAACTTTTAACCGAGTCATCCGCTAACATGCATTTCATTGCAACCATTTAAGAGTGTAAAAATCATTCGCCCGGTAAAAATCATCCCGGTCAAGGCGAATGATTTTTACACTCTTAAATTGTTGCAATGATATTTGTAACTCATTGAGAAGACGGAAGACAGATGCTGTTGAGTAGGTCATTACCACCAATGAGCGTCAGAAGCCACCGCTCATATTCAATCCGGCTGAATTCAGGCTTGGAGAATAGGATTCAGATTTCTGTCTTTACGAGTGCTGATTTTTCGAATAGTTTTTTGTGCAAAATTACCAACCAATAATGTTATAGGAAGATACGGGCAATGTTAAAATCCAGGGTTCGACACCCCGTCTTCGGCACGGGTGGGACTGTACGTGTATTTACTAAAATTTGATGGACCACAAGCTCATTTAATCATCTACATCTACATCTACTCAATACCCCGCAAGCCGCCGCAGGGGCGTGTGGCGGGGGGTGTTAGGACACCACCCGTAAATTAGGAAAAAAAAGAATGCAGAAGCCACAAATTTTTAGCCCACAAACCAAGCATGGTAAACATTCATGCACGAACACTTTCGCCCCAACCCTTTCACACATGCATGCACAATCTTTAATTTTTTTCCGATTTTTAATTTTGTTCCGACGTGTAACTTAAATGTTTTTATTATTTCTGAATGGACTTCGGATTCTTATTATTATGATTTCTGATTGTTCTGGGGAAGAATGGGTATTTGAATCTATCTGTATTGGAATCTATCTCCCTTGTTTTATCTATGTGGTCTGATCTACTTAAGTAGTGTGGGGCCATTATTATTCCTTTTGTGTCATCGTTAAACTCGCTGGTTCTGAATCTTTCTAAAAGTTTAAGCCTCGCTTGTTCTCTTCGTATTTCAAGGGGCTCCCAGCCTAAATCCCCTAAGAGACCTGTTACACTTGTGTTCTTCTCGTATATATTTTTCACGAATCTGGCGGATTTTCTCTGGACTTTATTTAGTTCTTTTTGCCAGATTTTCTCCCAAGGATCCCAAATACTTGCGGCATATTCTAAATGTGGTCTAACTAGAGCAAAATAACACCTCTCTTTAACTTTCTCATTACATTTCCCCGCATCATTCGTCCTAGTGTATGAACACGCTCTTTTTACCAGTAAAAAGGGTAATTTCTCAACATCCAGCGGAATGGAATAAAATACTTCGCCTGCTGCAGTCGACCATCGTCGTGGATATTTATTATCTCTGGCTTGAACGCTGTTCGCATATAGGAGGCGTCAGTACTCTCGGCCTTTGATCTCTGTAGAGTATTTTTTAAAAATGTTTTTGATATCCTCTAGTTGAAGGAAATTATGTTGGGATGATTAGTAATGACTCTTGATGAATGTTGATTTTGCACATAGCGAATCATGGTATCGCACGTCATGAATTAAGGTCAAACGTATAATGCTTTCTCGACCCATAATTTTTTTGGATTTGAGGTTGTAAAACTTGTGCAGTATTTTTCGGTGAAATAAATGGCGCAAGTCAATCTCAACTGATTTCGTTATTAATGTCATCGTAGCGTATGAAAGTTTTTTGCAAATTACATCATTAACCGTCCACAATCCTCTTTTCGTAACGTTTCTAGTTCCGTCGAACCTTTTGAGGGAAAGCATTCGTGAATCTTTTTTGTCTTGCCCAAGTGTGGCATGGGCTGGGTAATTTTACGATAGCTGTACTGAAACTTTCCTCATCGATTTTTCCTTTCTCATGGTCTTTATTACGATTGTTTTTCTGCAAAGAGTAAAGCACAAAAAATAATGCACAACTCTAAAACAACTCTCCCAAGCATTTTTTAAGTGGGCGACCTAATAAATAATGGTATGTTCACGAGAATTTTATATTGTCGGTTGTCCATTGTTTTCCAAGACCTCATGACAAAATCCCAGTATTGGTGATTGTCTTAAAATGTCGTAAATAATTCAGTCCACAAGAATTTTACACTGTCGATTGCCGATTGTTTTCCAAGCCCTCATGACAAAATATATGCAGTGGTAATGTCTTGAAATGTCTTAAGTCATTAATCTCTTGCTTATCTAAAACCAAGAACTGACCTTGATCTGTGTATTACTACTCGCAATAATGATGGCAGAATCCATCATTGCCTCTTGTCACACTTCGTCATACCGATTTTCCCCCAAATATCTTATTTTTACTCTCGCTCCTCTCGTTCGGTGAGTAACGTATGTGCTGTACGATTTTATTGCTTGGGAATGGCCTCAGAGAATATCCCGCAGTTTTTTGAGTGCCTACTCTTTTGGCGAGTTTGCGGAGAATGAATCCGGCTCCCTTAGGAATGCTTTCGTTCGCGTCTGGGTGACGTCACTAGGCGGATGACCACTCATGCCTTCAATTGCCTTCCCAGCATCATTTTTTGTTTCGTCCCAGGCCTGCCTACTCCCATGCCTAAATTACCTCTAATGTTTCGGTGTGACGCATACCCAAGTCATTTCGCGGAACATGTGGCCGTTAACTGCTCATTGCAGAGGAAATGGGTCTAAACTCACCAACGCCTGAGTTTAGGCCCAAGTCCTTGTTTCATCAATGGGTGACGGAAAAAATGTCGAATGACGCACCATTAATAGAAAATTGGTGGGCACTTGATGTTTTCCAATTAAACACTTAAGGGTCTCTGGCGTGGTGGAATTTAAAAATGGAATTAGAAAAAGTGCTTCTTCAGGGGAAAAGGACAGTTTTGGTAAAGGGAAATGGAAAGGGCAAGAAAACAGCGTGATATTATAAGGTGGCGGATTGCCATTGTCATTTATTGCTGTATTGATCCTATCGCGGAGCATTAGAGGAATGAAAGTGTGCGGTAATATTGGCATTTATTTAGCAATCGCAATGCGGCTATAGCAAAATTTGTGTTACTCTCCCTTTGCCATGGGTAACAAGATCATCCTCTCGAAGAGAAATTAGGGAACGACAAGGGTGGCCAGATGAGTCGTACTTTGCGAAACATTCCCATTTTTAGGTCATGTCAAAGAAAATAAATGTGCTTGTCAAAGAGTGAGATATTCGTGTTTGAAAAAAAATTACAATGCACGAGGAGGAAGTTGTTCATTTTGCATACGAGTTTCATTGGTTTCGAAATTGAGTGGTAGTATTTTTGGGAAATTGAACAAATTCGAGAAATGTGCTTGCTTTGCGACTGACGGGTTTTGTATTTCTCGGCATTCAGGCGCCAGTATCTCTTGAAATATAGCATTGCAGCCATTGCAGCCAGAAAAAAAAGATTCGAATAAAATCCTCGGGAGAAGGAGTTTGGCTTGTGTTCACCGTGATGTGCAGTCTCGGTTGATATTTTCTTACTCCAGTTTCAACGTTGCGGTATCGGAGGCCATAATTTACCTCTTGTTAACTCTTTGCGCTTTGCACAAAGCTCTTTATTTTACCGTCTGCATTTTTTTCGAAATCCTAAATTTCATATAGAACCGGAGAAGTGTTTGAAAGCCAATTTATTTGGCCCTTTGTGTTATTTAATATGAAGTCCTACTGAGTTATAAAAAATATAATGATATTAACGTAGGTAAGAGCATATGGGTAACTTATTTAAATACAAAGAACGTGCGTCAGAATATTTACTCTCCTTTAGGAGATAGAATCCCAAGTAGCTGTAATTGGCAATATTTAGATTTATACATAACTTGAGAACTTGCATGGGGAGGTCAAGTGAATAATGTGACGAGGAAGACAATTAAAGTGCTTCATTGGGTAGTGAGAAATTTAAAAGTGGCGTATTCGCCAAAAAAACCTTACAAGGTCCTGGTTTGCCTTATCCTGGAATATCGTCCATGGTACGGAACAGAACGAGATGGGACATATTAAAATTGAACAATGAAAGGGAGGCAGGTGTACTCACGGTAGGCGTAAATAAGAGATAACGTAACGAACTTTCGGTATCCTGAAATGGGAAAGTTGGATGTATGGAAGAAAAATGAGTAGACTAGGTGCGATGAAGAGGATAGTTTGAAATAACGAAGCGTGGGAAGATTCAAGGAAGAAAATAGGATATTAAATTTTAATGGAAAAAATAAAATAAAAATGAGGACAAAAATTGAAAAAGTTTTCATTATTTTCGAATAGGGTATTGCCGTACGGAACCGGCTACCTGGAGAGTTGTTTGAAGCCTTCTCATAAAATGGTTAATATTGAGAATAGATGTAAGACAGACAGGACAGTAACCAGGATGATGTAAAATCCACAAACGTTACAGTGACGATAAGCGAGGTGGACGGCGTGAAAAGTCACTCGATATAAATGTGAGACGTTCGACGCGTGCGTTGTGCGTGATTTTGGATGAGGTGTGATGTTTGACGGTGCGTGATTTTGTATGATATTGCGTTGGCAATGTGTAACGATACTTAAATTTGTATTGGTTTTGTTATCATTGTTTGTAGCAGCTTAGTCTTTATGTATTATTGATGAGAATCTGTTATTAATGAGATGAAATTTATTTATGTTAGTAATTTTCCTGTTTTTTTATAACTTACTGTCACTGTAACACTGTATTAATTGATTATGTCTAGCGTATAGCTGGTTACTTTATTTTCTGTGTTTGAGCATTTGTTATTAATGAATGTATTTTTGCGATTGAGTTTGATGCTGAAATTTTTCCTGTTGTCGTTTCAGAAAGTAAATTTTGATTGTAATGATATCCTTTTTAGTGCCATCTTACAATGGCTACCTGCCCGTATATATTTTCATAATAAATTTAATTTCAATAGAAACATTATTCCGAGTAAGTGTTCAAGGAGATATGTGATAATCTCCGAGCGTTAAATGTTTATCCGTGATTAAATAATTCATTTATTCGATAAACTGAAATGGTAACGATATTTAATACTCCTCTGATAGTGCTAATGTATTTGTACCTTGCTGTTGTACCCTGGTTACACAATCTTTTAATTACGTCTGTAAGCAGGTGTAATACTCTTATTTTAAACCTATTTAAACGTTACGTATTCCTTTCTAATTCGATATTTTTTCAACAAATGGTGCTCTAAATTACTTCATTATCATGGTAGACGATTTGATAAGCACGGATGTCGAATAATATGCTTTTAAAAATATGAACTTGTTAGTGGTCAATAAAATTATAGATGCGCAGGTAATGAAAATAAAATCTCCACTTTAAAATTTGACTCTTTCCTCATGCTGTAGAATGGAAGTGGATTTTTTGTATGCAGTTCGTTTTTATATTAATTTACTTCAATAACTTCCTTTAAATGGATTCAAACATTTCCCGGCGGAAATGAAACAGAAATCGTTCCAAATTCGAGTCGTGAATTCTAACTCCCTTTTATATGATTTAAAGTGAAAGGAAATGAAACTAAAAATTGTGCTGGAAACACGGCGTTGAAAATGAAGAATAAGCAGGGTGAACGTGTGCTAGTGTATCTGGTAAGTTAGAAATTTTCTTATAGATATTTTAATGTATATTTTTGAGCCGAATCAGTCATGCCTTTATCAACAAAATTTTGTCCCTATTTCTGGGTGATAAAATTTTCAGAGTTCAAACAGGAATAGTTAATTGGAATTACGGCTGTAAATAATTTATCAAAACTGTCTCTATCATGCGGATGTTTGCGGTTATACATAATTCTTTTGCAACTCAAAGGCAGTTATTATTTTATCACTTGGCATCTCAATAAATTTCCAATTTTTATAATATATTCTACTATTTCAGGCTTCACTTCGTGGAAGTATTTATTATCTATGCTAAAAGTCTTTTGGTATGAATTCCAATTTTTATTTGAAAAAAGTCTACAAAAATGAAACAGATGCAGTTTCAATTTTTAAAGATTAATCTCAAAATAATATTAAATGTGTGTCGCCTCTCTGTATTATTAAGAAAGAGTGGCCTCCCGCGAATATCCACGCGAAATTTTAGAGAAATTGGCGGATTCAAAATGTTTATATCGTTAGCGGCACCATATTCCTTTAAAATGTATAACTTTCTACTCTGTCATCTCATTATTTCATACCTCCCTTGTAAACGATGAGAATATCTAAACTTAAAACAAACTACTGTTTAAATCCTGTCAATGTGATTTGACGACACGCTGACGTTGTGATTAATGCGGGCACACTGTTTCTCCTGCCGTAATTTTTATCGTATGCATCGCTAACTTTTCCTGGCAATGCGTGGGATGAGACTAATTGGATTGTTGCAACCAAGGGTGTATTATTTCTATTAATTGTATGCGCACGAGGCACTTGACCCAACAACAGGAGTTGCTATATTTATAGTGTTATCACTATAAATATAGCAACTCCTTCTACGATATTGATGTAAAAATATATTCTCATTTTGATACGTTCTATGTTGAGGGTAAAAGTGAATGTTACATGAATCACTAGGTGTAAGAGTAATGTGATGAAATTTTTCTAAGACGTTTTTTCACCTTTTGGGTCAGGGTATATAGTTTCAAAGTTTGATTTATTGTCGGTTTCTATTGGTTCTGTAATAATAGCATAATTGGCAACGGGCAATGTTCATTTTCTCACTCTTTTCACATCCCTTGCTTGCGGAAAGACTTTTAGTAGTATAATTTTATCGTTTTTATTGTTTAGCATTTTCGTTGATCAGTAGAATTTCTTAAATGTTTGATTATTGTAAAAACTTTTTCGGTTGGAAAGTTGCGTGAGAACGAATTTATTGAGAATAAAAATGAGATTACTGCTGAGAAAACTCCTCTCTCCGCGTGAAATCTGCCCTATCCTTAAACGCTTACGTCTTTTCTGAGAATATTTTGGTGAATGGCATCTTATACGATTGACCATTCACGGATTGGAGCTAATGTAGGTCTTGGCGGTTAACCTATAGAGCAGCTAACATAGCGGTTGAATTCCCTCTACGAAGGTTCCGTTATTCTTTGATACTATTTTGTGTTCCAATTTACGTATATTTTGAGGGTACAGCACTGCCATGATCATTTCCCCTCCTTTTAACCATCCTCTTCTACTATTACTGTGCCTGCAGTGCTTCATGGTATTCCTTAACTCTTTATCTTTTCCGCTTCGTTCTTAGATATGCACGGTTCATTCTTATTGCGATTCATTCAATCGGTGATAATTGCTTAATGAAATTATTTTGGTTTTGATATCATTCTGAGTATGTTACGCTTCCGAGCCGTTGTCATTTTCTTCGAATTAATTACTGCCCTTTTGAAGCCAGGAATTTCGGAATTATTTTGTAATATCATGACTTAATTAAATTTTGCATTTCCAAATATTTGCAAATATCTTATCAGAGAAGGTAAATTTGGATTGTTAACACGTGCGATGTAATTTATTTGTTGAATTCATTAGCTATCGAAGTAATTCATGAAATCAACGTTCATTGATAACTCTCGGCGAGATATACATGGAGTGAAGTTCGTTAGAAGGACCTATTCTCTATTGATTCCACGAAGGTCAGGGTCTATTCTCTATAAATTCTCCGAAAGCCAGGGTCTATTCTATATAAATGCCCCAATCATATATATAGAGAGAGAGGGAGGGAGAAAGGACGGGTCGATCATAGCGCCGTTATTTTCCATTGAATGTCTTCGCTCTTCCAAAGAGCGCTTCTTAGGAGGGGGAGGCTGATCGATGACGAAGGCGATTTTCTCACTTCCAGGCGATCGGATCGCCTTCTCGAGTGACGGCGGCGACGATGCGTTCGAGTGGAGCACATTCTTCGCACCGCTCCACCTCGCTCGCCCTCTCCCCCACGTGTACCCTAATGGGTGGTCGAAGCAGCCCGCCTCTCCTAGCCGTTGAAATAGGCGCCCGAGAGAGAGGGCTAGTCTCGCCCCCCTTTGGTGAACTAAGTGCGTCAAGGAGGATTCCTCCCCCACGCTCACATATGAACGTCCCCCTGGAGATCTTAAGTCGTCTCGAAAGGCCTTCGGAGAGCGCCGTTTTCCTCCGGAGGGGGTGGCTTTGATTGCACCCCTCTCCTGGCATTACCTCTTTCTGCGAGAGAGAGGGAGAGAGGTCCACCTCGCCGTGGGCGCGCGCCTATGCGGGAAAGCGGTGCCGGGGCCGCACCAGGTTCTTCTCTCCCCCGTCCGCGTGTTGTGTGCATGCCGTTTCGCCGTCGCCCCGGACCGAGGCACACATCCCATGGCCAGGACATCTCGCCGGATCGATAATGAGCAATGCCCTAGCATCGTCTTCCCACAAAGGGGCGGAGAGTATCCTCGCTCGCTCCGGCTGAGGGCGGCGGAGAGCATCGCCTCGCGCTCGCTCGCACTTGGCTCCACCCCCCCCCCTGCTCCACACTCCTCGTTCCGCCCAGATGCCTAAGAATGCGACCATCGAGAATCACGTACTAGTGGCCGGCTAATTCTGTGCGGCTGCTTGTGGAAGATGTGGAAGATCCACTGTCTTAAGATCCTGCACGAGACAGTCGCTCAGGTGACTGTGGCACCATACCATGAAAGTGCCACTTCAGAGATCAATTATTCTTTCGTACTGATAGAAGTATTCGGATACGTTGAATGTGCCTTAGTTTTTATGGGCATAATTGCACCAGGCATGACGAAAATGTACCACATTTCACTCGTGGGGCTACTTACTATTCTAGGGTACGCGGGGTCTCGTAGTCCATTAGAATTAACGTTCCATTGTTTAAAAATATATAAAATCTGATGTAACTGGTTTGTATCGTATGTGTAAATCTGATGTAACCGTTGGTTTGATATTTTTTGGGTAAAATACCCATTCCTGTGTTTCGAAATCTCTATCCGTCTTTCGTACATTTTTCAAACGCAAAACTATAACCTACTCTTTTCCTCAAGGAAAAGTATCGTTTTATTTTTCAGCGTCAAATATGTATGTGAATTTGCCTCATTTTCATGCGAGTATTATTTTGATGGTTGTATGTATTCACGTTATGATCTGCATAGTGATTTTTGTAACGCTGTAGAATATCTTCTCCCTAGCTTTTCAAAATGGATTCGTTGAGTTTTGATAGACGTTTAACGTTCTGAAAATGTGGTTGAAGACCATGTATGTAGGTCTCATTCTTCCTACTGAAGGATTCTATCATCTCCTCGTATTACGGGGTTTTCAACACTATCGCTGTAATTCCCTACTAATGGCAGCCTAATACTTCCTGTCTTTTTGTGCTTTAGTGAATGATTCTTATGCTAACATTTTTAAAATGACATATACTGTATCGTTTGTTTCAGGGATGTAGGCTCTTTGATTAGCCCTTGCATTTCTTATGTGAGTTCATTTTTATTTTTCAGGTAAGGTCATCTCCTTAACCACTTCTGCCGTCCTCTCATGGTGAAAAATTCAGTGAAGGCATTTTTGTGAAGTCGAAAGAAACGGTAAGTGTTTCTCGATCGGAAATTAATTCGATGTTTGAGAATTCGCAGGCCGACTTGCGTTGGCTTTGGCCAAAGTTAATTAGCGAAATTTTAAATTTATTTAATATATCGGGATATATAATGAATTCATCGAACAAAGTTTAAAGCAACTGTCACCTTCGTGCCAGAATCTGACCAAACACAGATTTTTCTTCCAGCAAAACGGTGATCGCAGGGCTGGGAAAAATATAAGTTGTAGTTATTTCCCCTTTATCACAGTCATTGATAGCTCTTCTAATCAGTATTGATTAAGAAAAATTAGCACTGCACATCTCCCTTATTTTGCTTATTCACGATGTAGAGACATTGTTTTGAGGAAGACTCGTGGAGGCTGCTTTCGCTGTTTCGTCTCGGTGAACTGCTCAGGATACAATCTCAATTCTTTGACCGTTAATTCGAACTCTCCAGCGGTCAGTCATTCTTTCACCTGCAGGCAGAAAACGGGGCACGGGAGCGTCCTCCCCGAGGATCCCCTCCGTTCCGTCAAAGTGAGTCTTCGGAAGTGCGAAGTGCCGAGGAAACCACGGCGCCGTCCAATTCAGACCGTTATGCGTAAAGGGTGGCCCGTTAAGGGCGACTTCGAAGGGGGCGGGGGGACTAAAGCATGAAAATAAAGTCTTTCGACTCCTTTCTTCTGGGACTTGTCCGCAAATGCTGTCGGAATACGGAGAGAGTTGAGAGAGTCGTGACTGAAAAGTCACCTGGCGAGCGCCTCGCCATTGGGAGCGAGAGGACGGAGGAGGAGGGGCGGGCTTCCATTCTTTCCAATTTCACCCCCCCCCTCTTCCTCTAACTCCTCCCTCTCGTCCCAACCACCCACACCACCCCGTCCCTCCCCGCTATATTTTTGTGGGGTAACACCGAGAACATTGTTTACGCTCAACATTCCGTGAAATTTGGTGATCTGAGGAACAGGATGACGGTTGCACTCGGAATGAATTCGCCGGAAATGCCGAAAGCGGGAGGGGGGAGTGGAGAGAACTTTCCGCACCGAATCGCCCGCGTTGCGTAAACCAAGGAGCCAAATCGCAGTTGCCTTTTAAACTTCCTGAACAGACGGTCGTGTGTGGAAATCTCTGGATCATAAGAGTCAAGATTTTCAGCGTCAATCTGTTTCATCTGAATACTGATCACTTAAGATTTATCTGTAAGGTTCACTGTGGATGATCGAGTTTTGGCCTTTAGACGATCGCCATCAAAACAAAAACCAAAGGAAGTCGTGAGGCGCGCGACGGACCACGTTGTTGAGAATTCCATTTTCAAATGTTAGATAAAGCTTATCTGCACCAAAAAGGAGAGTGGATTTTACCCGACCCTCTGCCTTCCTCGGCGCAAAAATGTCACCCTTCCAAATGAAAGTTTTAAGTGAAGAATTTTTTTTAAGAGAAGCAAAATGGCGATACTGGTATAATCCCTTCCATATCGGTTCCCCTCTTCTCTCCCTATGTGAAAGCATGCATTTTGGCAGTTCGTTACAATTGACATAATTCTTTTCAGCTAGAATCATTATTCGTTATCTATAGACAGGGAACGTAGTAGCGCAGTTGGGTAGAGGGTAGGGATACTGAGAGGGCTTGGTTTAGATTGCAGGTGATGCCTCTGTGTACCCTCAGCTTCACCAAATCTCTGTGAATTTTTGGGTACCAGATCTTCCTGGGGAACCATTGACGGCAAAATGTAAATGAACTGCCACCATTCCCTGATGCGTGAATTTTTCACGCCGTTGGGCTCGGTATTAGTTGAGCGCTGCTCTCACCAGAAAACCTACCTTGCGGTAGATGACTGCAGTTTATCTGTCTATAGACAGATGTCGGCATACCTGAAATGGAAATATTTCATTTTTCCTCGGATAATATTCTTGCTCTGATTTTCCGCCATTTGTGGTTCCTTTTAACTATCGCGGATCTTTGAAATGCCATAGTATTCGAGATCTCGTCCGGAGAATTTTGTAGCTAATCAATAGGTTGAGTGTTAATCGCATTTAATGTTGCGCTGGTGGAACCGATTCACTTCATTGCTGCGTCAGACTCTGAAAGGTTTCTGGATGTGCATATCACAACGCTGAGATGGATATCGTTATAATTACATTCGCACGCCACGGGTCACGCAAACCGTCAATCTGGCATAGCTCTGTTACCATCCGCGCGGGCATTCCCCAACGCATTGCCCCTGAGCCCAGCGACTCCTACTCCCCACCTACCGACACTCATAACCGCCCCCTTCGGGTTTCAAGACGTGTGTGTGCTCCTGCGGCGTCTCTCGGCCAATTATTTGCTTCCCTTTTTTTTCCTTTATTCCGTGCAACAAAATTTACTTCGAAATGAGCTTCATTTGCGAAGAGCATATATATTTCGAAGGCTGTTTACATGGTGCGTGAAAACTTCATCGTCGTGCCGGGGAATTAGTGATTCGGTGGGAAAAAGAATAAACAGTCAAAAATAGAAGTAGTTTTATTCGCTTTCTTCCAGTTAGGGAAACAATTTCGTTCGGATTCCTCTGCAGAAAGCCTAGTTTCAATTCGGTGTGTCATGGAAAGAGTTGGGGGGTGGCAGTGGGATGTGCCGAACCTCATGCTTCTTGGCGTGGAATTTTCCTCCACTTCTTCCTGGCGGAAACGTCTTGAGTTTGAAAACAAAAACCGATGGGCAGCGCCACCCTGCATGCCGAATGCCCGTTGAATCTTTCAACGCTTTTCTACTGCCCTCCAACTTTGTCCGCTGTTTCCTCGCTAAGCGGTTCTCGAGGGACGTGCCTGTCTCTTGGTCATTTTCGCCGTTGATGATGGGCCGTAATTGAGAAGCCCGGTGTTGGCTTTATACCTTTCCATCTGCGAGCAGCGTGGACTATCCAGATGTAGTGGTCTCATCTCACAAGTTTTTGTATAATATCCATAAAAGTTTTCTCCCTGTAATTGCGGTCCAAATCGGTTGCTTCGCATTCGGGTGCAATACACTAGCTTTCAATCCGACCTCGTATAAGATGCCACAAACTCTCGTATCAAAAGACGGAGGGGGAAACGATGTGAATCACCATGGCAACCAAGGGGGCTAGGGGCTTGTTTCCTTTCCCCCACTCCGGAATTTTTGCCGGGGGCGCTGAGGGGTGGATGGGGAGCGTGGCCCGAGGGGAGAGCAGGTATGGGTTTCCACCCTCCAGAAATTCCCCAGATTTCGCTCGCATGCAGCGAATTGAAGCATATTCAGAAAATGGTCTTCCTACATATTACGGCCTCTGGGATCTCGCCCATTATGAAACCCTGCGCACGTTACAGTTCAGTAGCCATTGCCAAGTTCGTAGTGTTCTTAGGAGGAGACCTGGAAATAAAATTTTACTTAGTATCTTCCGATCTTAATATTGTCAAGATATATTGAATCATACTTTGTTCTGTGACGTTATATCTGGAACTATATTTCAGCGTTCCATTGTGTCTATCCACTCGGTTGCATATCTCAGGGCAGAAAGAACTAAAATGTCTACGAGTTCGCTTCTTTATTATCGATCCCTCATTCTTTCTTTCCTCAAAACATCGTCGTAAGATGAGTGAGTGTGAATGGTTTCCTTTCCGTAGCCGTTGGCGAACTTACGGCTTTTCGCCTTACCTTTTTGAGCGTACTTAATGGCTTTTCGGCTTACTTCTTTGATCATGGATTATATCTTTGCGTCTCCCATAATACCTTCCAAGTTTCCTCCCAAGACCTCAATGTCGAAAATTGAGTCTTTTCGGCAATTGAGGCTTTTCGGCAATTGAGGCTTTAAGCTTTACTGCCGGTCTTGACACCATCTCGCACCACGGTCCTTACGAGTGGAATAGAGAATTCGTATCCAACCGAGAGCGAAAGAAATTGTAGTTGTCATCAACCCATTGAGGGCAGGTGTGTTAAATAGTAGATGATTGTCGCACGCGACAAAGTTTTGGAGGCCTTGCGGAAATTTTCAGTAGGAATTCCTCTTTGATCGAGTTCAATGAAGTGAAAAATTCTCAAGAGCTGAACGTGAGAGTCTCTCAAAACAAATAGGTAGGAAGGTAGACTATAGCTCAGAAATTTACAGGACCCTTGAGTTCAGGTAGGATAGAGAATTATTACGGCGGAATAAAAGAAATGGACTTTGGCGCTGAAAATTTAAAAAACATCTTTTCTCGCACAGATTGCGAACAACAAAACCTTGGTCAAACAACAGTGCAATCGAAAACTTACTTGTAATTTGATACGAACACGTCACCTCAAAATTGCTTTTTCAAAACATGGTTTGTTCCCCGAAATTCCCTGTCGGAATAGAAAGGAAAATTTTCAAATTCAGTTTTGTCATTATCGATCGTTTAATATTTTGATAGCAAATTGGTCTCCTAGGGAATACTTGGATTACTTCGACATTCATGGCATGTGATTTTTGTGGTATGTAATTAAGTGACAATGGGTAAATGATCTTCGAGGGATCCCAATTTGAAACTCCAATTACTTCAAGTTGCAATTTGGCATTCAGTCTTCAAGTTTGAAAATATTCCATTCTTGCTTATTGTACGCAGGAGACCAAATTAATTTGCGGTAATGTCGGCAGTTTTGATGGAGAAATGTCCATTCTAATTCAATAATGTGTATTGATGTATTTCGACTGAGGTGCGTCTGTTTTTCATCGACTCTGCTCAAGACTCTGCTAAAACCCAAGTTCAGTGCATGCGTTCCTGAATGTGTATAGGTAAACAGTTCCCTCGTTCAATGTCAACGTTTTCACACCCTCTTTAGCCACTTTTTTCGCATTTACTTTCAGTCATACCTGTTAGCATGTTGCTATAATGTGTAAAAAACGATAACTAGTTTTTATAATGTTAATTTTCAATGTCAAGTAATCTCTCTCCTACATTTTCAATCATATGACTTCGTCTGTTATTCTCTGCGATGACTCTGGATAAAATCTGTGACTCATTGCAATTATAAATATTGCCATCCTGGATCTTGTGGTAAATCTGTGACGCTTAATGTTAAATCATATGCATATGGAGGCCCCTTTGTTTACCGTATTCAGTTCAATCAGTGAGAATGCATCTCATAAGATCGCCGCATTAATTTAGAGTCTTGCTAAAGATAAATACCACGTCTCCATCACCTTTTCATCCTTACATTTCCCAAAAATACGTTTGATTAATACCAGGTTCTTTGGGAGCCCTTCGTGAATAATGTGTGTGTTTTCCCCATGCATTGGTCACTCCAAAATATTTTACGTGTTCTGCAAGTTTGGAAGTGTCCTCCGAGTTTGAAAGTGAGCTAAGTCTGCTGAGGTTATATATATATTTATAAGGAGTTTAAAACAGTCCCAATTTTTAATATTTAATTCTCGATCCCATTTCCTCACACTTGGATCAGTGTTTTTAACAGACCAACTCGAAGAGTTACTCTAACCACCACAATTATTTTGCCAAGTCCTCCTTTCTTCACCGAGCCGTTGCGTTGGTAAGAACTGGAGAGCTGTCGCCTTGAAATGTGAGCCCCTTGTCAATTGATCGGATGAGTGATCGTCACGCTCTCGTGTCGCGGCCACTTTTAGTTTTCGGGGACTGAACTCCGTTCACTTTTGCAAACTGGAAAACCAACGGACCCCGCGCCCTCTGAACCATTTCTTGTCTCCATCTCGAAAGAACTTCCGCGTCCCGGACCACCTCTTTCGTGTGGAAACGCCGCTCTCGGAATCTGTTTTTTTTCTGCTTGGGCACAAATGAATGAGCCCCGCTCACAGTTGTCCCAGATCATTTTTTCCCGCTCCAGTGCTAAGAGTGGAAGAGCGACCGGATTGCGAGGTGAAGAAGCGTGGTCATCGACGAGAGTTGACCCGTATTTCCGATGGCGGCAACGCTTCAACTCGCGCGGCCGACAACACGGCGGCGACCGTTGGCATCCCCGCTGCCGCTGCCCTCCGACTCCGACTTGGCAACGTCGAATTGCCTTGAACCTGGCTCGGCAGCCTCTGCCGCCCTTCCCCGACATCCCCCTCCCCGCCCTCAGACCAACGAAACCCCCGCCACTCACCCTCTCCTCCCCCCGTTCACCTCTACCTACACCTCTCCCTCTCCCCCGCTGTCCTCTCACCGAACCCCCCGTCTGTCCAAGGGCGAAGGGTGTGCGTGGCGTCGCTTGAAAGGCGGGCCCCCGTGTGCCGCTGCTGCTCGATTCCCTCGGGGCGGTTAGCTCGCCCCGGCGAAGCGTCGGGGGCAAGGGAGGGAAGCCCTCGCCGCCGTCAATTCGCCCTCGGCTTGGCGTCGGTTTCGGGAATTGAGGGTTTATCGGGTCCACGGTGGTGGCCTCGGAGAAATGGGCGCGGGGCTCTGAGGACGCCATCCTCACTCCGATCGGCGGTGACGAAAAGGAGCCGGCGTCACCCCAGATGACTCGAAAGAGCGCGCTCTTAGGCTTAAGATTCGTAAGCTCAAGCAGTAGTGCATCATGGTCAATGCCCTTCTGGTTGACCTGGCAACGAATTTGCTACGAGGAATCCGATTTTTACTAATTTTTCCCTCTTTATTTCAATTTTACAAACAAATTTGACCCTCGAAAGCTATTATTAGCTAAGAACGTAAATAGTTAAATTCATTATTGCCTGGCTTAAATCATATTACTGGCTGACAAATTTTGAACAAGGGGAAATGAAAGGCATTGCTGACATAACGGTGTGAATTTTGTGACGATAAGCATCAGTGCATGCATCAACACAAGCAGTGTGTGTATGGATATTGAAATTCAGTTCAATAAGGCAATTCAAAATTAATTCATTTGGTTTGGTTTAAAATCAACCGCGCCTCTGCGAGATGTCATATACAACTTCAGCATTGTCAGCTTTAATGTCAAACGTGTGATTTTCATCCCTCCTGTATGTATTCGTGTGAAGTAAAAGCATATTTAGGCCTGAATTAAAACATGAAAATTCGTAGGCCGTAGGCAGATGGGAAGGAAATAGCGGATTGTGTTTGGTAGTAGTTTAATGGAAATCATGGATCGTTAGAGAAAAATCCCTGGGAAAGCGTTTTGGGATTTCTAGAAATCTGGTTTTTTCACAGCTGCGCTTTAAAAGCGTGGAAGCCCGCAAATCCAATTCAACTTCGCCGATACTCCTTCGCTCTCGGAACCCCTCACGTCCTGGGGTTTTCCATCGTTGTGGTGGTTTCGTTTCGGCCCACGCATAGTTCGTCTCTATACCCGAAACTTCGACTGTTAACAATAAGATTTCCCGAGAGCAGCTTAACACGGTCGACGGCATGCCCTGTGGCTACGCCCTCCACTCCCTCTCTCTACCGCCCGCCTCGAAATTTCAGCTCAACTTCCGAGCTCTGGGCGTTTCTAGAGAGGAGGGGGGGCGGGAGAGGAAGCACCTCCATCCCATCTCCCGATCAATTTGCAGGGTGAAGTGAGAGGTGACATTTTCCGGATCGAATTCCATCATGCTCCATTTATTCTCGTTTGCGGAGTTCCATCTCACTCGCAGACACCGAGATGGGCGATATTCGTATCGCTATATCGCAAAAGTGGTTTTTTCCCTCCCCCCTGACGTGCCATTATTTTAGTCTTATGTTATTATTAATCCTGGTCACATTCGTGTCGTCTTTTATTCCATCGAGCGACCAATCCACTTTGTAAAAGGAGTGTGCATGCATTCGGGTTTCAGGATGATTAATTGGACAAAAATGTTATTATTGATGCCTGTAGCACCATCATGTCTTCTCGTAGGATCAGGATTTAACTTTGTTGTTCCTGTTGTGAACTGATCGGAACCTCTTTCCGGACATGATGTTCTGAACGGCACACATTAAGCCATTCGGGGTTGGCGAGTCATTTATGTGATAACATGTACAAGACACAAGAGAAATTATTTGTAATCACCCAGAGAAATCGCAAATAAAAAACTTCTGTTGGGTTTTCAACAGGTCACGTGACAAAAAAGAGACGTTTCAGGCGTGATATGGTGGAATATCATGATTAATAAAAATTGGCAATTTTCCTCAAAATAAAATTTTAATACGACCGGTTTCGATGTAACTACATCATCTTCTGGAGTAGATGTAGAAGCTGAGATGATGTAGCCACCAGAAGATGATGTACTTACATCGAAACCGGTCGTATTAAAATTTTATTTTGTGGAAAATTGCCAATTTTTATTAGGTCACGTGACGTTTCCAGTTGAGTCAAGAATCCTTTTAATTCAGATTCAGTCACTGGAAATATTTAATTAACTTTTTGGAATGTACTATTAGTTCAATAACGGTGAAAAAATTGAATAATCTACCAAAAGATATGGGGAAGCTATGAAGTTTCTGAGGTGGTTTATATTCTAAGGTGATTCTTACGTAAATGTTGTCATTTTACAGTGTATTTTATATTTTGGCAAAAATACCGCACCGAAATAGAAAGGCCATTTTGTAAATTAAACAGTTCAGAAAAAGATTATGTGCATTGACTTAGTGTTTATTTTTTTATTTCGTGCAGAAGAGAGTCCACTCACATTCAGAAAGACGAACATATTGAAACTTAACGTAATATTACAGGTTATTTCTCGTTTTAATGAATACTTGTAAAGTTCAGTCGAATACGTACCCAGCTGATCGTTAGGGTAAAATATCTTGGCAGTTAATAAAGAAGAAACTCTTCGTGGATAAACTGCAGAAATTAAATTTATACAATTTCAAAGAACTAATTTCGGGCGTGATTTGGTGGAGTATCTTTATTATGAAAGGAAAAAAATCTTGTTAATTCCTCATACAATATTAATTATGCGATCTAAGTTTCGACACGCTGCGACTGGACCAGATGGCACCTAAGTTTAAGGTTCGGGTGAGCGCTGTCCGTAGGGGGCAGGGAAAGGGTGGGGGTGGACGCAGAGGGCCTTCTGCATGAAGTGAGTTTGGTGAGAACCGTGGGTGGTGCGGCCATTGACTGAAAAATTAATCATTTTTTTGGCTTGAGAACTTCTTGAAAACACTCCATATCCTTGACAAATATATGAAATTCAAGATATGATGGAAAAGTGAGGAGCCCCTTAACTTTTTCGACTTCGACGTTCATTCCAGATGGGAACTGGTCACTATAATTCTCCATTCAGGGGTGTGTCCTCAAACCCAATGTCACATGCCCCCATGCCAGTTAGATGTCTCAGATGCAGATAGGACTAAAACAAAGCGTATTACCAGTAAAAAAAAAACAAAATTATACTCTCAGCAGTTATTTACAAATCTCATGAATTTGATGCCCCATGAAGGAATTAAGTGAGGAATTTTATTTGAGGAAGACCACACACCAAAGTGTTCAGAACCCTCCAACTAGAAAAAAAAGTGTTTAAAAAATTACCAGTTTTTTAACAATTGTTGATATTTAATTTACAATAAACAAAATAAACTAGATCTAAAACAATCTGCATTAGAGTATGTTTTGAGATACATCATGGAATAGTGTGAAATAATTGACTCCGAAAAAATAATCCGTCAACTTGGATGCGAAATTTACCATGCAGTTTGCGTACATCTACACCAAAGCAGTCCCCCGCTATCCTACTCACGAGCGTATTTCGGGTGGTGTTAGGGCCTCAATGATTTATGTATGCTTCTCCACAGTGGTCCAACGAGGAAAAATACCAGGAGAAGATCAAGGATTATGATCTTTGGTTTGAAAAATCACAAAATCTCCATTCCTCTGTGTACACTATGCAATATGGAAAGCGGCTGGGAGTGTAGTTTCATAAATATTCCCCCTCACATATCTCCTCGCCGCATATCTCCAACCCGCTCCCGGAGTGCCCACCGAAACCACCCACGCTGCAGAACTGCTCCTCGCCCCTCCGCTGACCCCGGTCGCCCTCCGCCCCCACGGACTGCGCCACCAGAATCTCAAACTGCGGGCACCTGGGGAAGTAGGCACACCGCGACGAGACCTAGGTCGCGACATGAATATTGTTCCATAGCCATTGATTGAAAGCTTTCTGCAAGAGAAAAATAACTTTCTTTGTAATGTTAATCTTGTTATTATTAACTGTAAATGCATCTGTGTTGTGAATGATTCCCTGTTGCTTGGATTTGATGGACTCAAGTGGAAAAATATGACGGTAAGATGAATTGCACAAGAAAATGTTACATGAACGAGAAACGGAAGTCGGAACGAGGGTCGCTAATGTCCTCGACGAAGGCCAAGGAGTAGGAAAGAGACTGATAGGATTCTATCCTATCGGTAAATGTGAAACTGATCATTAGCCTGCTGTGTGTCTGGGAAAAGAGAGGAAAGTGTTTTTGAGCGTACAACTTTTATACGCTGCTTTATTTGAATCATTATGTGGAAACAACCTCTAGCTTCTGTCCTAGAGGGCATGGCACCTCCATGTGCACTCTGGACTTGCCCTTTCCCGATCATCCGTGATTAGCCGGGTATTTGCTCAGTACGTACATATTAGGGCTGGAGCTGGTCACATTGTTTTCCTAAATTAAAAATAATATTATTCAGTCAATAGCTATGTAAAGAATTTGCCCAAACTATCCTATCCGAAATGTTTAAAAGCTCGTGTGCGATATTTCACAATTAAGTAATATTAATTTCATGCTAGGCTAGGTAAATGGTGAGATATTCCTCTGTCTCAAGTAGGACATGAAAGGAAATGCTGCATATTCGTTTTGTGGATGGAGGTCGAAGTACTACGCAGCTAACGGCCAATACATTGGCGGAAGCGACCTCACCCATTCGCGCAAGGACATATCGGGTTTTCCTGGGGAAGTATTTTATTTGTATCAGTACCGCCATTACTTCATGCATGACTTGTTTTATGGCACGGCTATATATTCACAATTGAATACGCCGTAAACAGTTTGGGCCAAGTTGAAATGATTTGAGAGATTGACGAGTGAAAAAGTGTTCCAATGCGTCTTCAGTGGGAAAGTTACTTTAGACTGCAGTTGGAGAAAACGACATTCAGATGCCAATAAAGCAGCCGTACTAACTACCTTTCAATTTCTACGCAGATGTTTTATGTTCGACTTATTGTCCTCGACACTCTCCCATTTTGTGGCTCGGGGTAGTTTCTCTTTTTGAGCTTTAATTCTTCTAAATTCTAATCCAGTATTCCATTTTCTACCTATTCTCGGCTATGCCAGCAGTAATGATTAAAGTAAAATTAAAATAATAATTTACAACATAGACTTGCGTGGGCGTTACGTCCAAAAATGAAGGATTGGAACTTTAATTGGTTAATGCGATTATTTTCGGAGCTTTCGTTTACATCGACCTTCGGGTATTATAAACGTATTGAAGTACGAGTAATTCTTTTAGCTTCATCGATTTTTATTGGAGCCATATTCTTAGGATACTTTATTTTTTATCGCATGTCGATTTGCATCCATTTTTATACGTTATTTGCATATGTTTAAGTCTTGAGATTACGTCGTTACCGTCATGCCGCCCAAATGCCCCTCCATGGACGGATAATAAAACATAATAACGTACATGCGCCTGCAATAATGTCGTTAAGGTCAACGTGATTGTGAAGGGATTTATCAGTTCGATCAGTTGGTTTTTACCGATTTTAAGTGCAGAAAATGCTTACTCACGGAGTGATTTTAGCCATTGACGACGCCTTTTTTTTATCTAAGCTAACGAGGGTTTGCTGAGTGTTACAGACTCCAGATCATTGTATCATTAAAGATTTCGTCACACCTGTTAATATCAACGTTATAGTTGTAACAAATGGAAAGTGGACTTCCACCGTCAGTACGGCTCTCGTACCAAAACAACAGTGGATTAGCACACAGATGCCCCGCCCCCCTCATCTCATATTCATCTTTCTGCCGACCGAATTAACCTTCATTTTACCGGTAGGTCACTACTGATAAATAAAGATTCTACCATTTATTCCGAAAAAACCTCGTAATGACTCGGTTGCCCATTTTCCCCTCGCCTCTCATGGTGAAAATGATTATGCACGCTTTAAATTAGGTGTTTGAAATATCGTCTTTTGAAAAATTTATTATCATGAAACATCAATCGCAACCTCAATTGAGAAGCATTACACTAGGTACTTTCGAAATTACTTGATTTTAAAATAAGGTTATCCGCACAGAAAGAATTTTCTTAAGTGAAAAGAACTTCAGAATTCATTTCAAGTGTGTCGTATCAAAATGGTTAAATTTGGGAAATTGAGTTAATCCCTGGGTCTAAGTACCTTTTAAATTCACGAATGCCTGCTTTATTATGCTACGTTCGGGCTTCTAGATCCCCGAGTATATTCACCATAATGTAATTAAGTTCCGGAAATTGGTTCGGATAAGTCTTCCGCCGGTCTCACTTAATCTTAGAACGATATCTACCTCGGCTTGTGTAATGCTCGTTGGCACCGCCAACCAGATCGATTTCGTCGGTGGTTTATCGATTCTTTAACCACTCGATAAATTGTGTTCTGTTAAGTAAAAGGTGTGGATTGGATTCGGAAAAGTGAATATTCGCACATCCCTGATAATAACTTCTCTGTAAAAGGTTGCCGAGCCGACATCATCAATCGATCTTCCCTCACGAATCCCCGCATCACCGACCAGCGTCGCGGGGGAGAGGACCCAACGAGACCGTTCACCCACCCCTGCGCCAGGGACAGGCCCCTCATCCCCGACCTCCACCGTCTCCCCTCCCCCCGCCCTCCACCATCCCCCCCTCATGTTGTAACCCATCGGTGGGCGTGGATGGGCACACGGGGCCCGAAAGGGTCGAATGCACGCACTTCGGTGACGGCGGAAGTCGGGGAGCATCCGGTGGTGGGCGGCGGCCCCGCCACCCCCGGTTCCTTCCCTGCCACGCCCCCTCTCCCCCCCCATATCGCGTGGCCGACCCTGATTCCCCACCCCCCTCGGTACTCTGGGAAATTTCGCCGCGCCAGATTGAATCATGCCCCCGCCACTTCTCGGGCATGATCCCATTAGGTTTTTTATTCATTTTTCCTCAGTGCATTAACTTCACAGATGATGCGAGTAATTCGCGACACGAGTAGGTTCTTGCCGAATTTTCGCGAGCGTAATAGTTTTTGCGTGAGTCTCTTTTTCCCCTCTGTGAATTTTGGATTTTGGTATTTTTATTTGTTTGCGTTCGAATTAATAAGTATTTTATTGCCGTTCATTTTGATGTTTTAATTTTTAAATCAATTTACACGATGAGATTATAGGGAAAAATGGCCAAAGTCGAATAAAAAATGACCAGGAAGTACTTTGTTAAGAGGATTGAAAGAGGCCATTGTGAAAAGTTTCCCCCAGCGCCAAGTGCTCGTGAGTGGTGATCACCTGTATTCGGAATTTTAGAGTTGAAGGCCTGCAAAATGTTCTGCCACGAACAGGAAAATGTCAATTTTCCAACCTTCCCTACTCTACCCCCCGCTCTTCGACACTTTTCACCACTTATCAGGTGAGATGGGGAGGAATATATATATATATATATATATATATATATATATATATATATATATATATATATATATATATAAACCATAAACACAGTAATCAACCCGAAGGTCGGTTTAGTAGGTGATGGTAGAGCTCACCCATGTACCAAGCCCGACGGCGTGTGAATATTCACACATCAGGGTAGGGGGGCCAGTTCCTTTCCCTGTGCCGGTTATGGTTTCCCAGGAAGATCTGGTACCCGAAAAATCAACTAGCTTGGGTGGAGCTGCAGGTGCCCAAAGTGCCTTGCCCGGAAATCGAACCCGGGACCCTCTGGTCAGCAGTCCAACGCTCTACCCGCTAGACCACCGCGACCCTATATATATATATATATATATATATATATATATATATATATATATATATATATATATATATATATATATATATGCATAATTGAAAATCTCCTTTAATTTTTAGTACCTCATTTTGTCCCGATGAGAGTTCAATAGTCGTTTCTACGATTGGTGACTCAGAAATGTCACTGGTAATTGCAATAAACATTCTTAGTGGTGGAATAAGTTTATTTCAAGTACGTACTCTGACCGGTTAGAAAGGTTACTGGTTTAGAGAGCTTATGCTGGGTAACTTGGGCTTGTA
Organism: Hetaerina titia; assembly: GCA_037158775.1. Lineage (NCBI taxonomy): Eukaryota > Metazoa > Arthropoda > Insecta > Odonata > Calopterygidae > Hetaerina > Hetaerina titia. The sequence goes on from CM073779.1 coordinate 30,436,603, forward strand.
CTGAAAAATTAGTACAAGTTTTCTTTTGAATAACTGAGAATTTTTGAACTTTTGAACAACCGAGAACGTCGGAATAAAACACTCCGTCAAAATATTTTACTTCTTTTCGATGTTCTGCATGAATTACTTTAATCTCGTATTAAAGCTTCATCTGATATTAGTGCCATCATACTTATTTAATTCGTTCCGCTCAACCTCTGAGTACTACCCTTGAATCGTTTCATTGAACTCGGCCTTTGCCCACTTCGGCCAGCTCGCATGCCAGGAGATCGTATTGTTTTTTGCCGAGCGTGTTGCTGCGCGCTCGCTATTCACGGCAATCCAGCTCCGCGGAGTTCCTCCACGCGTCGTCGCTGAAAGGAGATGACGAAAGGCTGGAGGACTTCCCTTTTAGCTAACGATGTCTCTCTCTGTCTCACACTCTCTCTATCCTGTGCTTAATTCGTGGTTTCTGTTGCCTTGTCTGTATTTTGACGCACGAAGAGCTAAGGCCAAAGGAAGGGAATAGCAGACCAAGCTCTGTATGTTACCCGTAGAGAATGAGGGATTCGTTATATTGCGACATAGAATTGATAAATGATGGGTTGTTTTCAGCGCATGATGAATAATTATTGAGGCCATCAAGCCCATAGGTTTTTAAGGAACGTATCAATTGTATTAAACGCCACCAATAATTTGTAACTTTTTTCTGAAAGTCGCGTAAATTTGGAAAAATTCGTCAATATTTTATTTTTAGAAAACATTCAACTTTAAATATACATACTGTGACACCCCATCTTATGGCATTCCATCAGGACACTGCTTTTATGTATTTGGATTCCGCAATGGTTAAATTGCGGGGGCAATATTGATCATATCTTGCGTAAATTCCTTTGCCATTGGATGAAGTTTCGAGTACAAATCGACTTGGATTGGGTACAAACGGCGGTTAGTTGTCAATAACTTTCGATGATTACACTATGCGCAGAGGCTCCAGTCCAAAAGAGACTTTTCCCGTTAAAAAAAAATTTTAAGTTGGCCCTTGGCTACCAGCGTTTCCAAGCATCGCCTCCCTCCTTGCTCCGGTCCCTCTTCACTCCTCCTCGTCTATTCTTAGTCATCAGGTTAAGAAATGCTTATGTATCAGCCGCTCCCTCGCCAGGCAGATGAACGGAGATGGGTCCGAAAAGTTTTGGGCGAGACGCATTTTGTGCCTCATGCCGTGAGAGTCAACATCCACGGGAAGTATTGATAATCTTGGATAAAAATGTCCGCTTGTTTGCTGTTTTTCAACTATTACCGAAGTAAGATTTGCCTTCTATTCTGCTACTGGAGAAGGGTTATAATTTTAATCGGCTTCGACCCTTAGTTCGATACACAAGACAAGTAATAAGGGCTTCCCAAATTTGTATATGTTGCTCCCCCTATCGATTTCGGTCGTCTACATCCGGCCTTTTTCCTTGTGTCTGCTTATGGAATTTCCGGTACTTTATGACATTATGGTTCACATGAAATAACCCTTAGAATTTGTATCTGTCTACGTAGATATTTCACTTGGGGCACTTCGCAAGAGACTTCACTGATTAAGTTTTATTTTCTACTCAGGCCACATATCTCCCTTGAATAATGGCGGGACGAACCCTCTCATTTGGGAGTCTTTCGTCATTTAAAGACCTTGGAGTTATCGATCTAGTGCGGTGATTCATCATTCACTGATTTGTCCTATTGATTACGAATAGTTGATGGTCCTACTGGTCAACCAATCTCTCGCGTTGCTGGAGACGTTTTCCTGCAGAAGGAAATGAAGGTTATAATCGTTCAACAGAGTTGTTTCCGTTTGGTAACAGCACAGTTGACGAAGCATATCCGCGACGCGAACTTATTCGATCATATTCTTCATTTCGGCATCTGAGAATTGTGCTCGGGATTGTAACTGTTTCAATCGTCGATGGTAGACAAACGAGGTGAGCTAGCTCTTGAACGGCCCTCGACGATAATTACACATCCTATTGGGCTGGATCAATTCTCCTCGGCCTCACTCTACTTTCTCTCCTTTATTCCCTTCTTCAGTTCATCATAATTTCTTCGTTACTTCGCCTCTTTCAAAATGCCTATTTTGCTCTTGCCTCTTTCCCACTCGCCCAACATTCTCCCTACGGTCCAAAGACTCCACTTCATCTCATCCGGTCACTATTTCTATCTTATTAAAACTTCGTCCAGCAACTTCTCACCATCAAAGTGTGTATCTATTCAAAGACCGGCTTTCGCACCCATTTATTGCACAACGTGTTTGCTAACTTTTTCTTTACGCCTGTGTATGGAGTACGTCTCTTCAAGTTCTCTGTGAATATCTCTTTTGTTAGAACAGTTTCTCCAATTTCATTACTGATATAGGCGTGCTCCTCGAAAACGCGGTTTATAAATGTGGACTATTTCCCTCTTTGTCTTTTTATGAACTTAGCCATAGGTGTTCTATTTGGCTTCTTAATTCTTGAAAATCCCGTTACAATCATTTCCTTGTATATATCTTACCCGATCCCCAATAAAATATCCTTACTTGTAAGAACTGCTTTTTAGTGTGTCACTAATCCTTCCAGTCTTACTCCTTTTCTCAGCAACATTTGTTTAAATCTTGGTCCACTCTGCCCATACAGCTATTCTAAATTGATGAAACAAACAACGACCCTTAGATAATTTTCTCTGATCATACTTCCTGTGGGATATGACCTTTCTTCTCAATAAAGGAGAAGAGAAGGACAGGAGTCTCCTCTCGTACCCTCTCGGAGTCTTAGTCCCAAATGGTCCTTCACCCGAACGATATGGCTTCTTAGTTCCTCTGGTCGCTTGTGGATTTTTTGTTTCCTCAAGTACTTGATAGTTACTGCGCGAAGGTTGAGATGAATGAAAGAAGAATCGGATTTTCCTTCTAGGGGGTCCTTTCTGGGGCCAGATGGTTATCTTCGTTAGCGTCCTTCGCGTGATCGTCACCGAAGGACCTTTTCAAAGACCTTCTGAAGAGCCAGACGCATCTTTCTCTCGTTTTATCCATTCTGGTGGAACGTCGTCAACTTGAGGTGTTGGGGCTCGAAAGGTTAGCTTTCTTTGTCCGCGACGGATTGGACTCGTTGAACGGGGGTGGATAGGACTGCTCTCCTCTGGGTAAAAGGAAAACTTCAACCTAGATACGGGATACGCCCTCAGCCAAGCGTGGAAGCCTGTGCTCCAGGAAATAAAGACATCAAGGAGGAGTGAGAACGTGAGCAACAGCCAATTAGGAGTAACATGAACTCAAGCAGAAGACATATAAGGAGGACAAAAATGATTGCCCGCTATCATAGCCAAAAGAACGATAACGGAAAAGCTTTAAGGATTAATTATTTCTTCGTCCGTCTTACTTTCATGGAATAAAATAATTGGTGCCTATCCGTAGCATTCCTTAATTGCGTTTCGAACGTAAACGGGCACTTAAAAATAAACCTACTTCTCGGTAAGAAAATGAGAAAGGTGGCGATTGACACGACAGAGAGTTTTCTACCTGCGGGAGTCGTATTGGCTTCATAATTGCAGTTAATTTCGAATTTGTCATGTCAGTTTTTTTTATTTTTTATAGAGAGCGTAGGAAATTTATTTATCTTTGGATAAACTTAGCATCATGCGACTAGACATTTTTAGCGTATGAATGCCTTTAAAAAAGTTACGTTGTTCATTAAAACCTTTGGAAAAATCTCCCATCTCAGAGGTACACCGAGTTTGCATTTAATCGCATAAATGAAGCAATTTATTGACTTAAATTGTGTTAATTAACTCTAATACCTGTGTATCATTGATTGAGTATTGATTTGCATCGTTTCAAAATTGGATTGGGTCGTTTGACCATTTAGGTTAGTTTATTTAGTTTAAACATTTAAGAGAATCCATTTATTCGTGAAGATGTGTGCACGGCTGATTTTTTTATTTAAATCTAAGGTTACTGGAACATAACGGTTTGCTCGATCACTAGTTTCCTATTAAATGTCAGAAATACTCGAAAATTACAACATTTAATGATAGAAAGGTAGATAATACATGAAATTTTTTATCAACCATCTCTTATGTCTCAGTTGAGGTGGTCAGGAGAACTGCCTTTACGGATGGAATTCTATATGTTAAGGTTTATGTTTATCATTCCTCTAAATGCTTCACTATTTTCCGATGCTTAAACTTTGAGTGTAAAATTCATTGCAGTCATAACCTGAGGAAGTATTGAACGACGCACATACCACGGGGGTGGGTTTGATATATTTGCGCGTAATACTGATTTCGATCTTGCCTACATCCTTTAAGATTGGTGTATAGCCTCAGTATCGCTATTTATGCAATATTAGCATTATTTTTATTTTATGCTCCGAGTATGCATAAAAGATAAATGTATATATTTGGTTTATTTGTATGTAATTGTCATAAATGCGAGTGCCTATCTCCATTCATGGCTAGGCTATAGTTATTCGAATAATACCGGTGATTCTACGAAAAGAACAAACGTATGTACACATTCTTTTTTTACGATGATATCTGGTACGTTTTTACTCCCTTTCTTGGCTTGTGAGACATAAGTTATTTTTTTGGTGGGACTGTTTCTGACGTACAGTCACTGATCACTTTGCCAAGACATGACAAGTCTTTTTCCGAAACAAAGTTACACATTTTAAAAATAGTAATCTCTTTCATATTTTTGCACGAAAGCAATGAGTGTGAGTGAGAATTTCAAATAGCGAGAAATTCAAAGGAGTTTTTTCGTAAGAGATGACTTGAGTCCAACCGTACGGTTTATCCAATTTAACCGTTTTTACCAACATTTTCCATGCTCCATACGGATGACGCCCGTCGGAAAAAATATTCTACATCCAAACGATGACCGGCAAGCCGCCTCAAGGGCGCGTGGTGGGGGATGTTAGTACACCACCCGTAAAACAGAGTGCAACCACATGCATAACGAACAAAATATGGCAATGCACACCCACGTGGACGAATATATTCATGCAAAACCCATTTGTAATATACACACATGCAAATACATTTATTGGCAACTAAGAACTTGCACCTACGAATGTCCCAGATGTCTACCCAGCGTTTAATCTTGTACCAGCTGTTAATTCTAATGTCTTCAATAGATACTCACTCCCAAAGTTTTTATTTTTATTTTCAAATGTTTATATGCGCTGTAGTAAAGTGAAATGGAAATACTATTTTATACGACGCGCAATCATCTCGTTAGTATGTCAATTTGGTACGTCAGGTACCAAACGCATTCCATGAGTCGTTACCCATACATCTGTCTACTCCTTAGGGTTAAGCGACCGTTCCATGCCTCCTGAAATGACACCGCATACGTACGTGCCTGTCCGTGCAAATCCAGTCCGGGCGAGCAGACAGAGAGCAGAATGGTTTGCACCGCTCCCCTCAACCCTCGGCTCCCCCCCCCCCACGTAGACGGTGCACTTGTTGGGAGGGTCCCACGCCGGGCTCTGGCCATCCTTGATCCCCCCTTGCTTTATTGCCTGTTTCCGCGATCACTCAAGCCGCACCCGCCCCATTCTTGTTGCTTGGTTGAACTCATTTTGAAGGGATATTCATGAACATAGATATGTGTTAATTGGAAGTGTATGGTCAGCTTGTTTGTTTTGGTGGGCATTGTGCTCGACTATGCAATAGTTTATGGGTTCGGATACCAATTAGTCCCTGGACGCAGCCCTTAAATCTGCACTTCCAAACACCACCTTGGGCTTATGCGGAAGTTATGGAGGTTTGCCAACATTGATTGGGGAAAATAATTGGTATGATACAGTTGGTTGTATAGACTTGATGTTGTTAATTATTGAAAACTTATTTTATTACTAAGTGTTACGGATAAAATTATAAATATAGACAGCCAAAGTCATTGCTTATCAATATTTACGATACTTACGGCCATGGAGACAAGCACTACACTACTAAGTGTGTAACCAGTTAAAAATTTACTTTCTAGTGAAATATGGACGGTTTGAAATAAAAATCTTCACGTATTTATTGAAATTGTTTTTCTTATGCCGATCCAGGGATAATGACCTTGGTTTCAACCCCCGATCGATGAATGCTCCTATTCTCCTTTTAATGGTAATATGCTATTGTCATATTTTGCGAGTTCCAGTAGTATGCAAACGAATTTCGCCGTCCCAGCCATGTTGCCTCCCGAATACTACTCGAGTTGCAGGGATGAGCTAGGCGTTCGCCGAAGACAGGAAGTTTGTCGATGCATCTTTTGTTATTCCTTAAACAAACGAGAGTCAGCAACAAAGATCAGACTCGAACCAAAATGAATCGTAGTTTCCCCGTGTAGCACTCCCAAAGTTCACGAGAACCCCATCCTCCCCCTATAGGCAATACGCCGTCGACTGGAGACAACAGCCGCCCCACCACCGCCAGCCTTCACTTCGTAGGAGTGACACTATGTTAAAAAATGGAACCGTCAAGCAGACGACGGCCACGAGAGCGTAAAGCCAAACGGTCGACACTTTTGCAACGGTTGCGGATATAACCAAGGGCAAGCGCGAAATCACCCTTCTCACCTCCCCCAACCCCTCCTGCACCGCGGGTTGCGTAGTTAGTTGGATATATAGAAATTATTTTGAATCGAAATTCATAAATGTACACAAAATATTTTATTTATTTCAATTGTTACAGCTACCCACAAAAAAATTAAAAAAATAATACATAGCAAAGAAAAAAACGTCTAGTCACATATTGTCTGAAATGGAAAAATTAAATCACCTACGTAAATTGTAACGGCATTGCGTAATGTCATGACATATGATTGATTAATAATTGAGTTGTATTCAAAATGATTTGAAGTGAGTATCAGTTTACGTAAATGCCGTTTAACCTGTGAATGTGATGGGATGATGATATCACCATTTTCCATTTGAATTCCATAATTGAGTCATAAGAAATTTGATGTACCTGTGAAGTGCATGCATGATTTTGTTTAATCTCACAGATGGTTGAGAAAAACAACACAGGATGTGTGCACACTTTTTAAAATAATTTTATGTAGTATCGCAGCCATCCATAATCCTGTGATAAATTTTAAATCTGATATGTCTGTGTATATATATATATATATATATACATACATATATATAACCATAAACACAGTAATCAACCCGAAGGTCGGTTTAGTAGGTGATGGTAGAGCTCACCCATGTATCAAGCCCGACGGCGTGTGAAGATTCGCACATCAGGGTTATGGTTTCCCACCCAAGCTTGGGTGGAGCTGCAGGTGCCCAAAGTGCCTTGCCCGGGAATCGAACCCGGGACCCTCCGGTCAGCAGTCCAACGCTCTACCCGCTAGACCACCGTGACCCGCACACATATATATATTTATATACATAAAAATTTATATCACACACGAGGAAGTACTGGAGATGGTGGGTGAGGAGAGAGGTTTGTTGAGAGAAATCCTATGGAGGCAGGAAAAATGGATGAAAGGCGTATTGAGCGGTAGTGGAATGCTGAAGAAGGTAATAGAGGGGAGAACGTTGGGCAAGCGAGGAAAGGGCAGGAACAGGATAGGGACGGGATGAAGGGAGGAAAGAAGTACACAGAGTTGAAGAGGTGTTCTGTCGGTCTCTAGTGTTTCGTAGTTCCTTATGTTGGCCAGTCTCGGTATGATGATGGTCTATCTTATAAATGGTGGTGATTCCTTTTTACTCCCTCCTTTTTGGTGTACCCGTGAACATCTACAGTGGGTGAACTAAACACTTGTTGGGAACTAAGTTTTCCACTGGCATGTACATGCGCTTGCACGGCTTTTCAGAGATTTTAAATATTTTTTTCCTTTTTCCCAACCCTTAAAACAAACTTCCTCTCCCTAATCATTTACCCATCTCACCTGGTGTTTGCTACTCCATGCCCCACACCTTTTCGCTGGAACACGGAATATTTATTTAGATGTAGATATATCACTAACTGTTATAATTAGTGAGGAATGTAGTCAAGAATGACGACACATACGTGCATAGAGCAAGTTATGTCAGGTGGGTACTTGAAAATGTATGGATTGTACTTATCCAATTAGATAACTCAGAATTTTTAAATATGGAATGTATATTTGATCTTGTTCGACTGAAAACATAATTAAATATTAAGCCTCGAGTTTTCCGTCATGAACAGCGGTTCTGCACTTCCTAATGCAGGTATCAAACATCATATGAACATAGGAGCTGCATTTTAATATATTTAATGCAGCATAAGAATTTTTCATTAGAACACATTTGTTAAGAAAAGAACTTTTTGAAAGATCAACTCCCTTTGCAATCGCTACTTTCGAGCGGCCGCCATGACAGTTCTCGTTCCCCCTTCCCTCCGGGAAGAGACGGGACCATGGACCCTCCAGTGCACTCCACGCCGGCTCCTTCTCCTCCACGGGCCATTGTACTAGAGTCCGCGGCGTTGCCGAGTCGCCGCGGTACTACCTCCCCGCCCACCCGAGAGAGCAGCCGTTGGCGCGCTCCTCCGCGACGTGGGGGCAATGTCAGCCACCACTCTCGGGTCCTCTCCTCCGAAAGCCGTCGGCGAGCGAGGGACGCGTGTCTAAGGAACCAACCGATCGATTGTTCACCCAGGATCGGCCGTGGGTTTTTCTCCCCGACCCCTCCTTTCCAAAGGCAGTGAGAGAGGGTGCCGGCGCGGTGTTCCCCGGCAGCTTTCGCCGGTGCCCTCGTGTGAGTTGCGTGACCCACATCGTGGGAGGGGGGTGTGTCAGAAGTAAACAACGGTGTTGGTCATTTGTGTCCGTCACGGAGTGCATACGCGTCCCACTGTCCGTCCATTCTGGGCGTCCGGCGGTGGGGACGCGCGACCCGCCCGGTCTGAATTTCGATCTTAATCAAGGTGAGTGAAGGAAGGGAATGGGCCAAGTCAGTGGCCGGTCCATCAGTTGTGTCGGTCGGGTGCGTGTAACGTTTGTTTACATGTGGGGGGGGAAGCCCTCGGGGGTTGTGCATCCGATTCAAACCGAAGATAAATGTAAGGCTTGTCGTCGTTCCCCCTCCCCCTGGTATAGTGACTCCACAACTGTCGGGAAAACTGAATTTTTCTTGGAAAACATTGGTGTTTTTCTTCGGGTGCCTCAATTTTACTTGTTTGCTCGAGCCCTTCTTGCCCAACATTACTTTTTCGCTCTTTGTTCCCTTTCATAGCGATAATTATTGGGATTATTCCTGCACATAATGCTGGCTTTGATAGTTTTTTTCGCTTGCGTCATGCGACTCATTGGAGCAAGTTAGAATTTATTCTTTCAAGTATGTATCAAACAGCTGAGATCGTAGCTTCAAAGGTTTGGTTTGAAGCTATTTCCATGCCCGGAACCTGCCACACAGGAAGGCTGGTGCTCTGAAACACGCCCATGCGGCAGCTTGAAGGGTGTGCGTAGATGTAAGAAGTGAATATATGTGTAGAATTAACGCTGACTAGAGATGCTTAATTACCCTTATTGACTATTGACCTTGTTACTAACAGCTCACATTTATAAATACTTATATCTGATCGAGAAGTGTATCTGACATTGATAGCGTTTAATTTTGATGATCTACAGTATTTGAATTATTTTGCACTTATATTGTAATTCAAAATCAAGAAGGACTTAATTTTTTATGTGACATGCCTGATGTTGAATCACCCCCTGCCATACACGCTAGTGTCCAGGTGTCAAGTAGACTTCATAATAATTATCCTTACCTGTCAACCTTTTTTGGCTTTTGGTAATGTACGTGTCCCTAAAGCTTTTGACTTAAAGAGGACTACAGTTAAACTAATACCATGGTATCGTACAAGTTGAAAGTTTTATGTTAAATATGTTATAATTGTTATCGGAAGATAGAGGCCCGGCGATGCTGGGCTATGCAGCTACGTCCATGCGAACCGCAGCTGATGGTCATCGCCTGCTCGAGGTACAAGTCACTAGGTTGGTCACGGATGTCTTTTTGCTTTTATTCGCCGAGTACGCGCAGAGATGTGGCTGAAAAAACCCTTTTGCCTCGGTCGCACCGAGGACGAGATGATTAATGCTTAGTGGGGGCAAGGAGCTACATTGATCGCGCTCATTTTACCCAATTGACGCTCATTATACGCCCGGCGAAGAGGCGCTGTCTTTTGCTAGTCCGTTCGCGTAGGCATCCCTTTCAATAACACGCATGGCACGAAACAACACGGGGTGGAATATCCGGAGTGCTAAATGCACGCAGTTTTCGGAGACATCCATACTGAATCTAAAATGTGGGTTCATCCGAAGGATTTCTTTTCGAGGAAGTAAGAATTTGTGACCGTTCATCTCCTCTAATGTGTTGTTTACGCAACGGTAGTTAATGCCCGCGGAGGACATTAGGACGTAAATGCCAAGTTTACTCAACGGTGCCTGTCCATTATGTGATGCCATCATTCGTGATGAAGACTGACCATCGCTCATGAGAGCCGTGGTATTAGTATTATCAGTAGGGTTTTACGTGATCCGGCAGCGGAGGTAATTTTGCTTCATTACCGCAGTCAAAAGAAAAACGTCTCAAGTCATTATCTATTCTCAATTCTGATTCTACCTTGCAACATTGCGGCACTGACCTGGAGACACACCTTGTGGTTAGTGGAAAGTAATTTATAAATCATTGATCAAGGTTATTTGGAATTATATTAAATAGAATATTGCGTTTTGAGCTCTATGTGTTGAGTATCCCATTGGAGAAGGATATCTCAAAATTACAAGTGAATTTACATTCTCTCAAAAAACATTCGTTAATCTAATGCACAACTTTCCTATCTATTTCCTACCTTTAACAATCATCTACGAAAGCTAAAATTAATTAATTGTGTAATTAGATGGTTAAATATAAAGTTTATATTTATATATAGACATATAAACACACACACACATAAAAATATTTTTGTAGTGTGTAGAAAAAAAATATATATATATATATATATATATATATATATATATATATATATATATATATATATATATATATATATATATATATATATATATATTGATGATTTCATCGAAGTAACACGGAAGTGTTGAATAAAAAACTTAGATAGTAACACACAGCACGAGAATACATAAAAAGAACACTCACAATAATATCTTGATAATTTCGACGGACTCGAACTCCGTCTTCTTCGGAAGATATGATATGACTCATATATGTAATATATAAATATATATATGTATAGAATCAGTCAGAATCGTCTCCAGGGTAATGCATTTTAAGGAACCGGTGTCGTTGAAAGATCAGAATCGAAAAGTAGGGAAGAGGCGTATAGTTGTTATAACGGAAAATTGCGATAACCGAATCTCAAATGGTTCCGGTCTATATCTCTGCTTTTTATCCGTAACCTCTCAAACAGGTTTCGACACCGGTTGGTAGCTACAGCTAGCTGGTATTTTTCAGCCTGCGCCCCGTCTCCTACCATTATTTTTAATATAAAGGAGCACCATTTAAGCAATTGAGTAGCGCCCAATCAGGACGAAAAGTATGGGCCTCGCCTCTCAACATTGCCCGTCGTGACCGGCAGCGGGGAATGCAAAGATTCTGCAGTCGTCATCTCACAAAATCTATGCCAAGCGAAATCGGCAGCTGAAACACAGAAGACATAGAAGAGCATCAAACCGGATAGTACGACGTTGAGGACAGAGAAATAACAAAATATAAAGCAGTAGACGGAAAGGAAATAGAGATGTTTTTGAGGCTGTTCGAGGTGAGATGGAAGGATAGCGGGGATTACTGGAGTGATAGTAACAGAGTAATATACAGCGGTGGGAAAGAAAGTCTGCGAGGGGTGATAATAATATTGAACACAAAAGTCGGAAGAAGCGCAATAAAGGTAGAGCAAGCGATTGTGAGAATATTTATTATTACTGGAAATAAAAGCTAAACTAACAAGTTTGGTGATTTTTTAAAGTTTGTATGCCACCAGTCAACAACCATTGGGAGGAAAAACTGACTGGGTACAAAATCAATTAGAAGAAATAACTACGGGTATTTCTTGAAGCAATTATTTATGGGCCAATTCGTAGCATTCATGAGAGAAGAATTTGACCGGAAGATTTCGTCAGATCATTGTTAGGTTCTCTCCCAGAAAAGGGAGAGGCAGCCATACCTTACGGCTATAGAAAAACACGTTCGATTTCTTTCGTAGCTAATGTGGTACTTAAGGATCATCAATAAGAGGATGAAGAAAAGGGTAGGTGATTACTTAGGGGATGATCAGTTTGGGTATAGTGTGTGGGAAAGTGCACGTGAAGACATTGCAGTAATTAGGTATAATAGCGAAGGGCATAGAGTACAAACAGGATATTTGTTTTTTTTTTATAGATTTCGAGAAGCAGTTTGATAGATAATTGAATGCATTGCAGGAAAGAGTAGGTTGGAGGGATAGTTGACTTATTTGCAACCTTAAAATGTCACAAGAGTGGCAAAGAGCGAGTGGTAAATGGAGAGTTGGGATGGACAGTGTTAGGAAGAGGGATAAGACAAAGCTGTCCACATTCACGAGTGGTTTTCCACCTATATGTGGCGGGAATGATAAAATAGGCATGGGAACAACTGCTTATGTCAATGTAAGTCGGTCGAGATTACGTGAAAATCAATTATTAGGTTTGCGGATGGTCAAGCTTTAGCTAGTCTGTCAGCCATGAGATTGCAAGTATTGCTGGGTGTATTGAATGCCAGTGCGATAGGCATGGGATGGGAATAATTGTTTAAAAAACATAAGTTTGGCGGTTTTGGAGAAAGAGAAAAGCTAAATTAAATGTTAAAAAATAAGTTCATAAACTAGAGCTGGTACAACAGTTGACTTATCTCGGAAACGTTTTGAATCATTATTTTCAGAGCAGTAGGGACATACGAAGAATTGCATTAGGGCAAGAATCGTTCACAAAGCGGAGGGAATCGATGACGGGGCTGTTAGGTAAGAATATTAAGAAATAATTTGTTAATATTAAGGACTTGGATATGGGGTGTGGTTTTGTGTGGTGCGGAAACATAATTGTTGGAGGTGATTGGCGTAATTTGGAGGATTTTGAAAAATGAATGTGCATAAAGTGAAATGGACAGAAAAGAGAACAAACGAACAATTGCTAGTGGTGGTGGGGGAGGAGTGGGGATTGTTACTAGAATCCCGAAGGGATTCTACAAACAAGGGCAGGAAGCATGGATACACAGTGTTTTGTTTAATGATGGGTTATCGAAAACTATGATAAGAGGTGGGAACCTTAGGCGAGTAAGTGGTAGGTATCGGATAGGTTTGTCAGACGGAATGAAGGTTGCTTGAACCTTGCGGAGTTGAATAGAGTTTATTCGTTAGGGAACGCAAAAAATATTTTTTTGACGTTGTATAGTCTTGTGTGCGTTCAAACCCTACCTTAAACAGTAGAATATTTAAAATAATAATTCTTCTTGGAAGATCTCTCCACAGCTCTTTTCCTACTATCATCATCAGAAATCTGAGTTTTGTTTAGACTGCGATTGGTTAATTTGAAACAAATTTTGTCATGGTTTATTTTATCTATTTTATATGTCTATTTTGCCGCCCAAGCTTGCGCTCCGCCAAGGCGATCAGTTTGTATGGTTTATTTGACGAACAATATTCTCACGATTAGTGTCGCGAAACACCAAATGAGTGGAGAGTGAAAGAAAAGAAGGGGAAGGGTAGCTTAGCACCATCTCTAGCCCGCGTTCTTGAAGCGAATAATGGCGACAATCTTGACGGTTTTTTCGCGGAGGAAAACGAGTTGGTCTTCATATCGTCTTCGGAACTAATAAAATATGGCTAGAGGTATTAGAATCATTCTTCCACTCAGCTTAGACGTTTGAACTATTAAAGCGTCGCGAAGGCGGGTTTTGCCCCCACCGAGGAAAAAGGTGGGCGCGGAAGGGGTGGGGGGTCGGCAATGATATTTTAAGGGCGCCTTGCTGGAATCTACTTGGAAGGCACCTGATAGTTCAGCCCCAGCTGCCATCTTCATCTACGGTACGATGGTGCTTAGAGAGTTTACATCGAGATGTCGTTTATGTATCATTTTGATAAAATTTTATATTTTTGTGTTTGTTTATGCTTCGTCAAATGGCTGTGATAAAGCCAGGGTCTTCCCCTACGAGTTTTATTATAGTTTTAATATTGTTAGCATAAAAGCACCTACCCGCCTTCATTCAAATGATAGTAAATTATTTGTGGCAGGGGATGGGGTGGGGGAGGCGCAACGGAAATCGCATAGTGCCAAAATGTGGCTGCTCAGGTGTACCAAATTAATATTTGAGCGCATTTCAAAACAAATAAGAACCTCAGAGTGCTAAAAAAACTCTGTACCCACATATTATTTGTTTACAAAATTAAAACATCAATGGGAGTAACATTACTTTTCATCACTCGGCATTTATGCAATGACTAGTCACGATCCAACTTCCTTAACTGCTTCCGTGCATTGCGTTTCGAGTGTGCTTCTTTTCTGCCGTCATTTTTGTCTTCAGTTCTTCGTACCTCATAATTGGGTTCGTCCTTTCCGAGAAGCTTATTCTCATTCTTCGACTAACTAGACCCTTACCTGATATTTTTCCTTCTATCACGACCTTCAATGCCCACTACGTTTCTTTATTTCGTCCACCCACTCACTTTATCTGCCTTTTTTCGAATTTCACCGAAAAAACTCCTTCATTCTCCCACCCCCTTATGGGTTAAATGGAAGAAGGGACCATTAGGGTCTCAATTTCGCCCAAATAAAGTCCTTTATCTCTCTATCTACCCCCTTTAAAATTTCGCCGTTGGTCTTCCTTCTCCCTCCAACTTCTCAAAAAGCTCAAATCTACGCTCATCGTCTTAGTTCAAAGATCAAGTTTCCAAAGATCCATACGCCGTCCGGTCGATTCCTCCGGCTGCTAATTTTGAATTTAACGTATGATTTATTTCTTTTGAAGGAGTCGCTGCAAATATATATATTTCGTAAAGACTTGGGAAGGTGGTAAGGTGAGTGTGTCTTTAATTTCGTAGTTGAATATTCCTCACCTCCCCCCTCCCCACCAGTTTGTCATCCAAAGCGTCTCTGGTGCTTTGTATTCTTGTTGTCGGCCCGAAGTCGTTGACGTATCTATTTGCGTGTGAGGAATAGGGTGTCCGTCTATCTGTCTGTAGGCCACCGCACGGCTTCGAGTTGACCACCCACAGCTTCTCCAGCACTAACCGCCGTCATCCATTCGTTTAAATCGAAGCGCAGGAATGCCTAACGCTGGGGTTCAGTCCTCCCAGACCTAAATATCTTTTAATGTTTAGAAATGTTTTTCTCTCTGAAATAACACTTTTTGATGTTTCCCAAACAATTTAATGCACATATTTTAGGGAGCTAGTAGACTTTTGAATGTGCAAGAATGTGCGTACATACATACGCATATACACAAGCATGTGAAAATTAAATATATGTTTTTTTTAGAAAAATGAAATAAATTCAATCAATCCCGACTTTATTGTGATGAAATTCTGGAAACGTCCTTCAAAACTTTTCTAATATAATAATAATATAACCGGAAATAAAGAAGTAGTTTCGTAAATATTGTTAAAATATGTCTTAATATTTGAAATGTTTGCATTTTTCAACAAGTAAAGAATATAAATACTAAACAACTAGGTGTACTAAGCAGTAGATGTGTCATCCTCAGTAGTTACCAAATGCCTTACGAAGGGAGTGATGTAAGAAATGTGATAAGGGGATATTTTTATAAGCAAGGGATATGTTTCTAACACGTGTAGACAGATTGTTTTGTAAATCATCTGTCCACACGCGTCAGAAATGTTTTACTAATATGGAAATAACTGTCTTTTATTTACATAATTTCTTGTATAGCCATTGAGAATGTTATCAAAACATGGAAAATTGTTTGTTAGTAACTTGACTGCCCGCAAAACGAAATATAAACGTCTGGGTGTTTACTCTTATCTCCGGGGAAGTTTCAAGTTAAATTTTGGATCACTCCTCCCACCCGTTTGCATACCCCATGGTTTAAGTGCGAAGCGCCCCAAGTAACACGAAACCTGGTGAATCCTCCATCTCCGGAGGCCTTTTCCAAATGTCAGCGGTGCACACGGTTCAGGGCCTTTAACCCTGTGCTCTTCTTTCGCAAAATTTGAGGTATTCTTTGGAAATACAGGGTCTTTGGAAAAGCCTGTATTCCCAGGAACGCATATATTTATGCTTAGAAAAATCTCTAAAAAACTAGGTGTACTCTCACACTTTCAAAATGTGTGCGACAAATTTTTTGATAATCCCCATCCGTTCCGATTACGCAGAATTTAGTGCAGATGCCCGAAATTGTGGGGATCATCCCGGTAACACTGTAATCAAAATGCATTTAGTTGATTACATTACACGCCTTTTCCCCCGCCATGATTTTCAAACACCCCATTGGGTGTCCCTTCGGCCATTGTGTCCTTAGCCTAAAGTGCAACTGTTAACCGTTTAGCTTTTTGGGATTTTAAAAGTCGTGGCGGATGGACTAGAAAAAAATCGAAAAAGGTGAGAAGATTGGAAAAAAACATGGAATGGCCATATTATCACTCTCTAAATCAGGGCTTGGTGAGGTTTGGTATATGTAGCGTGTTTGATCTATTGCTGTTAAAATGTTGGTTATTTTAGAAATAATGTCATTAATATAAATGAGGGAAACGGGGGGACAAACCACGCTTCGCTGCCGGGGGCCGGAGGTTGCTTTCACGGAGTCGGAGTTACCTCCATGACGTAATATTTTTTGCACTCCAAGAGAAAATGGTGAACCCAATTGATCGCGATGTCATTACGTAGTTCCATAGGATTGCAGTTTGTACGAGTATATTAACTTGATGTGTTGTATTTGAATGAAGGTTTTGTAGAAGTCTTTTCTCGCTTCTTGATTCCCCCCGATATGTGTGTGTCGTGAATGTGCAACCCGAGTTGTTTAACACCAGATGTACTCTTTCGGATCCCAATTTGTGTGTTTACTTTACTACTACGGCAAAATTGGAAGTGCATGGCGTTACACTTTATGCTAAAAATGTATAGAAGAGAGATAATAATTATATCGGTCGATATAGACTTTAATTCATTTCGTCACCTGAAAATAATGTGATGCATCGAAACCGGGTCGTGCTATTAAACTTATATAGTGGAAAATTGTTACTTCTTTTATTTATCGGTCGTTAGTTTCCAGAATTATGTTTAGCAATGGTTTTATAAATAGCAAAGACGTTTGTTACTTCCAGCGGACCTTATCCTGCTAATAAGAACTTAATGATTTTTTTTAGAAAAGGTGCAATTATTGTTGCGTTTTCAAAATACTTGTTCGATTAGCCTTGACTAAACTGTCTGTAACTACTTCGTCAATACTAGTATTTCCCTCTAATCACCCAACAATTACGAGGGTGGTCTCAGAAGTACCCGACCCAACAAAGAGAACACAAATATATTGGAAAAAAAATGTATTTATCAGCGTAATCTCCTTTCAGCTCTATACACTTTTCCCAGATCGTAAGTTTTTATTAGGCACGTAATTGTCGAGTCTCTCTTGGTAATTTGATCTTTGGCTGCGCTAGGCGTGGAGTAACAGGGTAAGTGGTGCCTACCCTGTAACTCTATAGCGAGTGATGAATGAACCACGTGACCGTCGTAAATTAAATCGCCCGAGTTTTTTTTGCCCAATACTACGCAGCGCACTACATTTGATTTTTTTTCTGTTCGTTTTTGCTTTCAACCTGAGTGACTCGTAATTAGATATTGAACGTGGTTAAATGCAGTTTTCTCTGATCCCTGAAAGTGTATTTTTTTTTTTCAATTCAACACCAACTCTGACCGTTACCTTAGATGTTTTACCGTGCTGGGTTTGACTGCGTCGATTATTGGCGTGCCATTTTTCAAACTGACTGCCATATTTTTTCAGTGTCTTTCTAACATTTAGTGTCTAATGCATGTAATAGTTCAATCCCGAACTCCTTAAAGTTCTTTTTTTCTAAGGGATATCTTTAGTTTTTGGTTTTATTGTAGCCTTAACTGTAGTTTTCTGTTCGGCAAAGTTGTCTAGTGATCCCTTCACTTGTCTAGTGTTCTCCTATAATCGAAATTTGTGGCCATTTCTGGGTGACTAGTCCCTTCAAGATCTGAAATTCCACTTTCGCTGATTTATTTATTAGCGACTTGATGCGATGATGGTCGAGCAAATAAACGTTGAGTATCGCTTCTCTTGGCTCAGGGTTTCCAGAGTTCATGTCAATACATTGGGTGTCCCAGTTAATTGATGTAACCACCGATACTCTAGTTAGGCTTACAAGCGAGTGATGACGTTTGAAGTTTCCATCCGGGTAATTATTACTACAATGGGGTGGTCTCGAGAACGCTTAAAACTTTCTGGTTCGGTAAAGTCTCAGTATTTAACGGAAAAGACGGCGATCTCTAATGGTCCCATGATGCGCAAGAAATGAGTTGAATTTATGGTTAAGAAAAATTCAACACATTCATCACAGGATACTAAATAGAACGGAAAACCCTTTCTATCTCCGATTTTCGAAAACTCTCGGCGCATCACGGTTAGCTTTCATTCGTTCCTATCGTATATTTGAACGCGTCCTGAGCATCCAGCTGTGGGGCTCAAATATTGTAGATGCTTAATTTAGACGCATGAGTGGATACGACTCCCATGATTCACAGAAAAGATACTTGCCCTATTGAGTTCCACCACTTAGCCCCCCCCCCATCCTCCTAAACCCTAGTTTGCCCCGCCCATCTCGAAGTCCAAGGATTCCGCCCGCCATAAAATACCCACGCACACACACATGCACTGTTTTTAGGCCCACCGATACCCCCGATCTGCAGCCGTCCGCTGCACGTTTCCCTTTGACACGTGGTTGCTCGCCGGAGTGATCGATACACGGCAGTAGAAAACAAATCGATCTGGTGGTCTCACCGAGGCAGTGCGGAAAGAAATGGGTCGCCAATAGTGGTTGTCGCCTGCGAGGGAATACGGGAAGAATGGGGATTCTTTTCCTTTACACGCCTAGCAAAGAGTGGTCTGGATAGCATCGTCCGTTCGTGAGCATCTCATTTCGTGCGACACTTGCGGAGTTTGGTTGCGTACTTGAGTGTGACCCGACATGCTCCGCTCATCCGTGAAAACAATACCGCCAAAATGGAATCGGCGAACATACAAGGAGAGTCAAAACGACTGAAGACAATATGGAAATAATGACTATTCAATCATACTTTTAGAGGTGTTAACCGAGGAATTCAAATGACAAATTGATATTCAATGCGAAAATATGTGGTAGGTGATTTATAAATTTATTTCGTCGTGGAGTTTTGCAAACATCACAATGCTTGTCCCCAAGCATTCTTTTCGTGTATTTTAATAATATGGTGAGGTTAAGGTTTGAAGACATGTGTAAATGTTAGTGATATGTTGATAAAAATTCGTGCGTGATTAAATTAATGTAAAAATATAGACTGACCAAAGAGTGCATGACACTTTTGTTAAAGGTTAACTTTGTCTGCTCCTTGGACGTTCGAAACACGTTCTTACTTTGGAATCCTTTGTTGTATCCGCATAATTTACTGGCCAGGATGATTACCCCCCCCCTTATGTGACCAATTAAAGGCGTGGGTCCAAGCATGCGATATCACCGCTGCTGACTCGATGCAGTCGGGGACTCGCTCGCTTCCAACCAGAGGGACCCAGCCCAACTGTCCTCCCGGATAGCGAGTCCCCGACTGCTATAGTAGTTCACGTCGAGTCAGCGGCGGTGATATCACCCACGCCACTTCTTAGTTATCAGTTAATACTCTTGGCCCGTAGTCCACATGGTACAATTGTGGGATGCTGTATGAAATTAGTTACAACCACAAGATCGTATGGCCTCAAGAAAAAATTTAAGTAAAATTCTAATTTCAGATAAATATGAAAATTTCATTTGTTTCTTTCAAAAAGAAGCACACAATTTCCCAAATAAGAGCATTAATAGGTATTTTTGATGTTCTTTCGGAAGTTTCCGTGGCGTGGAATACGTGAGGTTTGTATGCTTCTCTAGGTTTCATCGGGCTTGCTGAGTAGGGACTGACAACAGTTTCGCCAGCTGGAATGCTGGGGAAATTGTTGTCAGATTAATGAAAAAATATTAATATTGCATCCCTCCTTTGGTGACATTGATTTTTGAAATACCGGATACTGGTAAGATTCTCGAGAGAGAAAAAATGGCAAGACAAAGTAGTTACGATTGTTACTAAAAATAGAATGATGCGCAATGATCTCTTGTCAATGACTTTATTTAATTTAAAAGATATGCCTACTAAGGAATGATTAAAAATCCGCCTAGCGTAAGCATTGAAAAAATTGTTTCAGCGAGAAATAGCGTACTTCTAGGCAAAGAAAGAGTGAATGAGTCTGATTCCAGTGCGCGGTTTATCAACCAATTGGAGAATATAAAAGCAAAACTGGCCTTAACTCAGGCCCAAAAATAAAATGCTAATCTTCATTTCATCTTTCATATTCAATATATTTCAATGTTTTTCATATTGTCAATATATTTATCGATTTACTCGTTCCTTATTTTCTACTTTCAAGTTCCCCTGCTTTTATTTTATTACATTTAGTCTATATGTGTCATTGTCATCCTTCGGAACGATAAGGATAATATTAAGACCGGTGATTGTATTAGTAATTCGTAATCTAACGGCAAATTATGCCACGGGGAAGCATGAGAGAACTCGGGCTCACCTCCGTCACTTGCATTAACTTAGTACTCATTGTTATCTGGTGTCTCAATTTGGTTCGATGCTCTGTCATTTGATGTATTAGGCCGTCTTATTTTGAAATTTCTGTGCCATTTTGACGACGTACATGATGTAGTCAAGAATAATCGTGCTCAACGTCTCTAGCATTTTGTGTTCAGAACTGTTTTCCTCAAATTATTTCTAATTACCTTCCTCGAAAGTTATAGGAAATTTTATACCGAACTGATTTGAAAATTGACTGGATATCAGGACTGAAATACTATTGCAATTATTCTCTATCAAAATCAGTATAATGCATTGAACATTTGTATGGTGAGGATACGCTTCGCTTTCCATGAGGACCGAAACCACATCTCTTGATCCCTGCAGATCCGCTGGCGTTCAACACATTCCATCCTCCGCCGCTAGGTTTAGCGCCAGCCTTTCCAAAAGCTTGCATCTCCACCCGGGGAACTAGAATGGCCTCAATTTTGAAATACGTTATCACTCTCGTTGCCTATTCTATTCCTTGGAGTGTAAAATATTCAAGAAACGTTTAGTAAATTTCACTCCGTCGTCTGTTTTCTTCTTTTATTTTAATCACAAAGAAATCGGCATTGTTCCATCATTTTCCAGTGATCCAGCTGTTTGTACATGCCTCAGCTAATTTAGACGCATTTATCTACGTTTTTTGGAACTCCGATCATGCACGTCTGCACATTAAATAGAACCTAAAGCACATGAACGAGGTACTACTCGTATTTAGGGAAGGATATTGTTTTAATTGTGGAAATTAATAATTCGATGCGAGTAATTTCTTTGTAGACCTTATTATTATTTAAACTCAAAAAATATTATTCGAAGTTGAGTTGCAGGGATGACAATCTACCGAGTGGAGCGATGCGTCAGGGAACATGTTAGGGTGCCACGATACATTTTTAATGTGGGAAATGGTTGAGGCCGATACTTTATGGAAATTCATTTGTTACGCTCGAAGAATGAATGAACGACTTTGCGTTTCCACAGGGAAGTTAAAATATAGTGTTTCATTTTATTGAGTTTCCATTTTGAATTTTGATGTTTCTGTGTAGTGTGTTGATTAGAGTTAAAAAATATTTTGTCTTCTTATTCCTGACTATAGGCATAATACTCGTATGTTGTCTACATATTGGAACCAATAGTGTACGTTTTTTATTTTCAATATTTGTGGTTTTATTTTTTCAACTTTTCTGTGGAAACGCAAAGTGTTTCATTCTTCCTTTGTGCGATATATTTTTAATTACGGCTGATTTGACATTGTCAGATGAGCAATCTTTTAATTGTCGCCAATCCGAAAAACGGATGAGATTTCATAGAGCTGTTGCATGGTGTACTGTAGAAATATTTTCTTTTCCAAATTTATATGCCTATGGCGAACCGTTCTTAGAAAAAGGAAATACCGTGCACATATTTACTTCTCACCGTGTTCTTTCAGGGTAGGCAAATTTCAGAAAACCTAATTTTCATCACAACAGGAAACTTACTCACTTTTACTAATTTCTTCCATGCTGACCTTCCTTGAGTATTTCATTGGCCATTAATACCTGTATTTTGTTTCATAAATGCTCTTCTGATCCTGAAACCTAAAATTCTCTCAACGAGATACCTCTGTTTTTGGTGATTCTAGTGTCATCTACACTCTCAACATGACCAAACTAACGAAGCGCACTTATTTCACGCTTCTCTATTACTGAAGCATCCCATCCGCATTCCATTGTGACCCAATCATTCTTCAGCCTATCCCTCCTAGTTTTACCGCACGAACTCCTCAAGCATCATCCACCATACCCAACGCATTTAGTGAGCACCCAGTATGTGTTCATCCTGGCATATCTAAGTTTCGCTTGAATTCGATAATTTGGATAGGAGTTCACTTTTCTACGCTTCCATTTTTGCTACCTTCGGCAAACATTCGGTTTATAGTACATACCGCGTACTACCAACAAACTTTCTTCCGGCATTCGCCGGCCTAATGTCTTCTTTGGACATAACTTAATACGGATATATCGGATGTACCCATCTGTCGCAAACATTCTGCCAAGATATGCAAAAACTATCTACTAGTTAATATATTTCGCGATTTACACTCGTTACACGCAATCACTTATCCTTTAAGCAATATTGAATTTGGTTATATTTGCCATCAGTTTCATTCTTATTGTAATTTCACTGAAGCCCTCCAAGGTTCCCTTGAGACCTTATGGACTCACCTCCAGCATTCGTCTCTGCTCCGTGTCGTTGGCGTGCAGCGGAACGAACATCCCCAGCATACCTATCTCATCCCTTCAATTACCTCTCCCAAATTTTGCCTTTTAGAAAGTGAATCGCTGTGATGTGGTGAATGTACACCTCTCTATTTCACACCAGACTATATTTTAAACGAATTAACCAACGCATGAATGAGTAAATAGTCTTACACCTGTCGTATTATTTTCATTCATTCTTTTTGTAGCATTCTTTAACTGTTCATTCACCCCATCCATATTTGCTTGAATATTCCACAACTTTCCTTGGTGTACCCTATCATATGCCCTCTTCAGTTTCGTAACTGCCCAATAGCTTTTCTCTCGTGTGGTTATGCATTTTTAAAGGAAGTACTAAATGAATTGCAATGAGATGATCCAAAAAGTCCCTAACAGATATCGAACTGAATTGCACCGCCAGTATTTTGTCCATTGGTACCTTCTGTACTCATTCATCCAACAGTTTCCCGAACGCTCTCCCTGGTATACTCAAAAGACAAATTGCTCTATAAATCTTAAATTCTGCCGTTTCCCTTCGTTTGATGCAAATACTCAGTTATTACTTTCCTCCAATCGTTTGGAACAACTTTGGCGTAAGGAGTTTGTGGAAATAAAATTTAAACCCACTTTCAGACACCAAATAGTAATTATACAAATCCTCAATACACTCCCTCCAAAATTCTCTAAATCTTCATTCATCCCAACCCATCGTGCCACTGTTTATTACCTTCATCCATTTTTCTTCTCTTTGGTTTGCCCTTTTTACCGGTTTTGAAAGCATCTTTTTCCTACCTTCAGCTTCATTTGTTATTTTGCTTCTGCTATTCGCTATTTCATCCTTTCTTTAGTCTTTTTCGCCGCATTTACCGTGAATTTTTTGTCGTTTTAAAAAATCATACAATACGTATCTTCCGAGCTACCTCGCCTTTAGTTAAATTCATCCTCTTAAATGCATTTTTTTTGGCACTCAAAATCTTTCACTTCTTCATTAGAATAGGAATGGTTTTCCATTTTCACGACTACAACTTTTTCACGGTCTTTTAGCTCATTCAACAATAATTCCTTTGACGCTTCCGAGCATCGCCTTCACTTTTTTTTGCATGCATTTGTCCCTTTTGAACAGCGTCTCTTGAGAGCTTCATTCATACATTTTCGTCTTACAGCTTTTCGACTTTTCTCGCGAAGGACTTGAATTGCAAGAAAGGAAATATATGATCTTTTTTCACAATTACATGAGACCAACCTTGAATCCGTAACTATTATTTTCTGGTACGCATTATTTTGTACTCTTTGGTAGCCGACGAATTAAAGAGCAGTGGGCCTTTTGCATGTCAAACAAAATATTGGGGCGGATATTTAACTTAACTCGATCCGTTGAATTTCCGTTATTGCTGTGTAAATGATGGCATTGATTTCTATTCAAAAAGACCTACTAATTTCGTTTGTAATTTTTCTGCAATAAAACTAGGTGGTTTACCATACTCAGTTCTTACCAGTTTCGTACGTCTTCAATTATATTGAAGAATAATTCAACTCCGTAGTTCATTGAATTAAAATTTTTGAAAATCAATTTTCGTTGTAACTTTATAGTATATGCTGTTATTTTCGACAAGGTTGGATCATGATCTCCCATCTCGTCATTTACATGGATTAGCGTAATAATTCCAGGGAGAATATTCGCTCTGTGATCAAATATTATTTTCAGCGGCTGATTTGTTAACAGATCGGCGCAGCGAGTGTTTGATTCAACATGAAATTCCAATTCGAGGATGTATGCTAATGATGCACGCTTCGTACCTAATTGCTGATAGGTTATCGTCCATGCCGATAATCAGTATATTATGGTTGAGTTTAGAAGAATGTCGTTATCTCTTTTTTCTAGCTGGCTAATTACTTAAATATTGCTAACAAGTAATTTATTGAACGAGTGAGCATCTTTACATTTTATGTATTAAACCAGAAATATGTTAACTTTTTGTACTCGAAAGAGTTGGCAAATCTGTGTTGATGATAGTTCACTGATATAAAAATCCTCCGTTACCGGCCCTCGCTTCGGTAGGTCCTTAAAAACCGGAGGAAACTCTTTGACCGCGAAGTCCGGAAAGGAACTCATGTTCTCCTCTGTCTCGCGCTCGTATGAGCCTCCATCCGGAGGGTAGAGCAGCCAGCTCCCTTGACGGATTTGTCTTCTGCGTGCCTTCGTCATCTTCAATACTGTTTAAACAAATTGCCACTTTGTCGGCCACTCCCTATGCTTGTGCCCTTGCCCGTGTAGGAACCATCACGCACCGCACTTTACAGGGCTCCCTATCAATATGTATCAATCCCACCCTTTCTGCTCGAGAAGTAGACTTGAGGATCCTAGATGCAGAAACGGGAGTTGAAGTACCCTAGCCGGAGTCCTTTCACTTCACCGTGAATCGGTTGCAGACGGAGATAAAAGGTTTGACGGCAGCTGTGCCCGGTCCCTACCGAATTCGACCGTCTCCTTTCAATCTGGTAGCAGCGTCCACTAAAGTCGCAGGTGCAGAGTTAAGCGTTTTTGACCCTCGGTCCGGACAGACGTTCTCCGCATCTCTCTTCCATTTGCATCAGAATAGTTTTATAAATTTGTAATGATATTTCCCGTACTTCATTACAGTTATCTTACCACTTTCAGGAAGAAAATACCTGCCGATTGTATTGGTTTATATTGCCTTCCTACTGCATTGTGGGGTGTCAACGTTTTGCTCGGGGTCCGCAGTTGTTCTTCTCTCTCACGACTCGAAATTACCCATAGTCATGAGAGATTTAACTTAATATAAATAAGACAGTGTAAGGGGGGTATGATGGAACACTGGTAATAATGTAGTAATATTCAGTGAGGGACGTATTCGAGGTGAAGAGGTGTTAGCATGAAAATACTACTGTCCCTAGCAAGACTCGACGTCATCTGATGTAATGTGGGATCCAGTAGTGTATCAATGGGGTGATGGGGACCGGTTTGAGGTGACTGCGTGGGTATGGTAGTTCGACCAGGAGCCTAAGTCGTAGGTAGGGGAACCCTTAATTTGAGTGTTGTATTGGAATTTTGGGAATGCTTGAAATTTAATGCTAGTTTGGAAAGTGTGCCATGGATGATGCCTGATTCTAATGATTTTGTATTTACGCAAGTGTATGCATATGCTTTTGGTGGCCTAAAGAGTAAAATAAGAAACGTGTTTTAATAAAGTTTAGCTGTGTCAAGTGAAGGAGTGGCCTCTTTCGTGATTGTGGCGAGCGCAGTTGAACGTTCGAAGTGTCCAATTTTTAAAAGTTCTGCGTATTCTCCTGTTCCTAATGGGGGAATCTCGTTTTATTTGTCTTTAAGTATAAGCGTTGCGAAGGCCTGAAAGTTATGTTATGTACGCCAATTTTCTTGGAGGTCAAATTTTATCCTAGAGCTTCCCAAGAATATTTCGCTGATTGGCGATTTATAGCGTCTTCTTTACGTTGCCAGTATTAAATATTTAGGTGCGATGACTTCGAATAGTTGAGGGCAGAATGGCAAAAAATTAAAATTATTTTCGTATCGTTTTATGATAAGTGTCTTGTGTGTTTCGGTAACAAGTCTCTTTTTTGTAACGTACAGATTGGTCGGTCGATCCAATATGTGGATTACCTGCAGTGAAAATGAATAAAATGTTGGATTCACATATGTAACTTTGATGTTGGCTTTTTTTCGGAATGCGTTAGCCCAATGTGGAACTGTTTTCCGTTTACGGGCGGGGCCTCTTAATCAGGAAATTGAGTATTGCAATCATTCTTTTTGTTGGTATGGTGTGAGTAAGATTTAACGTAATTACTGTCGTATTTTTTTCTGAAATATTTTATGGAAAAAGAGTCTCCCTCCTTCCTCCGTTCTTTCTGAATTCAAACTGGTTTTTCGACAGGTTGTCCGCAATTATTCCGTCCTATCGTTGTCCGATTACTCGAGTTATTGTATTGCTTCCACGTGACACAGGACTGCGCGCTCGCCGTTTCTCACTTATCTATTCTCTCTCCTCCTTCGGTCTTCCAATCATTATACATTCCTCTAAAGTCCTCCGGCAAAATTCCACTTCTGATTTCCTTTTTCCACTTATTCAGTTTCGTAAATATCGTGTTACCACTCTTAGAATGAATTCAAAATGTGATCCATGTTCGATCTGCCCCTGCTTCATGATAACATACATTTCAAAGTGCGGAGCGACATTGCACTCGAGCGAAGACGCCCGTAGAGGGTCTTAACGTGGAAGCCAGGAGTGTAGTCCTTTAGACAAAGGCATAGGTGCGTACGAAGGAACGAAGCAAACTTTGTACATGTACATGCCTCAGTGCCTTTGTACATGGAAGCAAACTTTGGCGGTAAGTCTGTCGGAGACTTCTCATCCAAACCTAATCAAAGGAATCTTGCTGAAGTCCTCGTGCAATGAAAGAGCCTTGAAAATATTTGGACTTATTATTCTGGATTTTACTGGTCGCTTTCGTGCTTGATAAATGCTACATTGATTGACACATCATAAAATCAATTGAATTCGGTATATATCATTGAAACATTCAGAATATTTACTCTTGAATTTTGTGTACTGAAATTGAAATGGGAGTTCGGTAGCAGAAATGCGTAAATATTTTTACTTATAAAGGAATGCCATTGGAAAGTACAATTTATCAGGAATGTATTCATCCGCCTGTGTGTCTTTTTTCAAGTTCGGAGAATTTGAGCGGCACCTATTTTATCAAATTAGTTTTCATACTTCAAGAGTAAAACGTAATTCTGTGTATAAAGGTAGGAGTGCAGATCAAATGTACAATTCCACTGAAATAAGTTAGTATTGCCGAAAACAGACAATAAAAGGGTTGTTGTGAGACTATGAGATTTTATCCATTGGTCATTAAATATCAGTTTTATACACCCTCCTCCCTTTTCTCTTTAAGTTTTGGATTTATCTGATTTGTACATCCTTCCCCACAAAGTTATGAATATAAGGAAATGAATAACATCTCTAAAAAAAGGATGCGTTTTGAATGTTTAAACTACTGAAAGAGTGAAACATGACATGTTCATCACCTAGAAAGTTGTTTTTTCTAAGTTCCAGTAGGCTGGTGCGCTAAGTTCGAATTATGGGTCTTAGAAATATTACGCTCGAATCGATAAAAGTACTAGGATACTCACTGCTCTAAAGTGTCAATTCTCCTCCAAGAGCGAGTAACCTCCACTTCACCTTCAAGTCTTTCCCTTATACACGAACCCGCCTTTTCTTTTATAGAAGAGGTCCTGCCTGGGTAAACTCCCGGAAGGTATTGTAAATTTTTTATTTCCCACCACCCTCATGGAAGGATTCATAAATGAGTGCCTTTCCAAACGCTTCCACTTCAAAATTTACCGAGCAAATTCATGTTGCAAGACCAATTGGGATAAAAACTCCCCTACTTGATGATAATAATTAATTACTAGAAAGTGGTTAATCCTGACCGCTAGTAAAAATTAAAGTCATAAGCCAAGTTAAATAAAAAAAGCATGATATGTTTACACGTAATCATTAAAGCATACATTTTCAAGTACGTACCTTTTCCAACATGTGCATGCTCCGCCAGTGTCTCTTAGAAGATATTTTGAGTAAAAAGGAATGGGAAGGAAAAAAGGAAAGTTTTCCTAGATGGAAAGGAAATGTCATACAATACCATCGTCCCTTGCGTATTAGTACCCTATACGACGTAACAAACACACTAACCGTAAAGGGCGCAGTTGGATGACATGAGCAAGAAATTGTGTCGATGGAGACACACACTCCACATAAACGCTTGCTACCCTGCGAATAAAGGCATGCTGCAGATGTGGTACCTCCAGCATGCATCAAATATTACAACCCAATCGATATATCGAATCGGTAAGGATGCGCGAGTGCCCCACCATGTGTCAGTAGTACCATGGCGCCGAGTTTCCCCCGAGTGCCGGAGGATGGAGGTGAAGCTCTTGTGCCGGCCCTCGACCGCGATTCTGGTCCCAGGCAGAGGGGTTTGGAGGGGGTGGGTCGGGGAAGCGCGGGAGCCCCTCCCTCACCCCAGCCCCGCTTCCCACTCACCCCTCTCACCCCTTCCCCCTCGCCTCCTCCCTCTCTTCCCCTCTCCCCCTCTTTCCGTCCTCCCCTCCCGTCCCCTCCCTCCCTCGCCTGCCTCCCTCACTTCCTCCCCGGTTGTTGCAAATATCGATTCCTTCCCGGCGTGCCATTGTGTAAAGTCCAATTGGGTCGGAACTAGTTTCTCACACCATTCACCGCGGGAGGTCGGGGCGGTGCGCGGAGGGTTTTATTTTAATCACTTTTCCCCACGTAGTTTCGTCGCAAGATGGAACGCCATTGTTCCCTTTATGACCCACTCTCTCTCTCTTTCTCTCTCCCGCCCCCTCTGCGGACTTTGATCTCGCAGCGTTAAATTAAGGAAGTCTGCCGTTTTCGGTTAAACTGGAGACTCTTTGTCGTCGTCCTGCAACGCGCGCGGTGGCTCGAGACCCCCTTGTCGGAGGGTCGTTCTGCGTGTGGCGATTTTCAGGGGGGGTGGGGTAAGGACGACGTCTCTTCTGCTCATGAGCGGGGGCAGTGAGCGAGTGGACGGCGAGGAGAAAGTAAGGAGTCCCCGGTGGAGAATGAAAGCGAGCGTCCTTAGTCTCTCCGGCGGCCAAGGCCGACGTCCCATTAATAGGCGCATCATTTTTGAGGAAAATATGTTAGACTAGAGGGGTTCATTTTTTGGATGGCCAGGATCAGTGCGACCGGGTCAGTGGCTGAGTGGCCTTTGTTACGGCGAATAAATGGGCAATTAAATAAATTGTAGCAGCTCCGAAAGTGGATAATTCGTGAACGAGACTTTTCCGTGCGTCATATCGTGTTCACCCAGTCTAGCTGATGTGAGTGCTCGCTTGCTCGAAATGCTGCTGCTGTATGCTCCGTTCACTACCTCACTTAAATTTGAGCGTAGGTCCTTAGCTATTTTTCTTGCGTGCTTTGCTTATGGCTGTCGTTATTAGCGGGGGCACATTTCCTTATCGGTTCATACCGCAGTGTTTTTTGTGAAGATTTATTGAAAATGTTTAACAGAAATCCTTGTATAAGGAAACAGGTGACGGCATTTACAATTTAAATTTTACCTCTTGTTTTTCATCAAGTGGGGAGGAAACCTGTATAAGCGCAACTAATAGCCCAAATTTGAGCCCCGATGCAATAATATTAACAAAAGTAACATTATTACAATTTTAATTAAAATAACATTCTGACGCAGATTTTCACACAGTTGAACGGTGAAGTTTGCGTTTCTTGAGTTTGAGACAATTGCTTTCAGAGTATGGGGTGTCAACTTCGAGGAAGTGTTTTTTGTAATCCTTTTAGAATATTAGAGGTGGTTAAATGTGTTTCCATTAGCCAGGTTCCGCAAAATTAGCCGTAAGTGCTGTTGGGATGGAATAATAGATTCTCTTTTGACGGTATCTTGTTTCTGTAATGAAAGGGGTGGTCAGGTCAGCAGGAGAATTTCGTCCAAAGCATCTTTTTGGATGCTAGTGTGATTTGTTAAGGACGTGGGATCTTCGGGGTTGTAATTCATCATATATTAAAATAAATTGACCGTTATTTTAAATAAGAGAATCAAGTAAACTGGTCGGAAGGCATGCTTTAGCGTATTTCTGATGTATTTCCCAAATCCATCTTAAAGCATGCTTTGGGCGTCAATTCCTTAATTTCCAATATATAGCCACTCCCATAGATTTCTTTTCGTCGATTTTTGGGTCTTTATCCTTCCTCATGCTTACAAAGTCACCATAACATCAGTAGCTAAACGATTTCTTCGAACAGTCTGGACTACAGCTTTAGTCTTGACTTTCCTTCTATTTGCAATTGTTCCTAATATTTAACAGGATTTCACTGCTAGTTCTTTAAAAAAAATCAGCTTTTTTCAGTTTGACGCGCTAGTCATCGGACAACGTAAGTCCTTTGCATAGTTCCATCTAGGAATAGCAGAATTCTTAACTATCGCCACCCGTGAGTTGCTCCCAACTTCTAGTTACGTGTGAATCAGATGATATGTACCAGTGAAACAAACTCTGCAAATAAGAGATCTTGCTAGGTAACCATAAACAAAAAAGGATCACTCTGATTGGGATTAACGTAGGATCTATGAATCAAATCGACCGTGCTAACACGAGGGTTTTCAATTCTATTATTTAAATGAGGACCCGTTAGATATGAAGTTCATTGAAATATAGATTTTAATATTTTTTTTCGATTGCGTCTATGGGGTAAATAACCATCGTTTCTTTGTTGCTTTGATCCTTGCAATGGAAGAGTAATTTGGTGCCGGAGTCATTTATATTGATTTCTCCGAGTGGCCTGATTGCTTTTCCTATTATAACTCCAAATGTGTTACAAATAAACCTGGAGTTTTCTACACCATTTGAAAATCCTCAGATTCGCTTTCCCTTCTTCTTGTTTAGAGGACTCATATAGATCTCTTCCTAGTGTAGATCTCTTCTTATTTTGAGGACTGCCATCTTGGTTTCTCTTTTATCCCTTTCTAAACTTATAGTTTCTCCTCGTAACATTGTGTCAATGATCTAGCGGATATTCTTTTAATTGTATCCTAAATAAGTCCTTTCTCTTTTGACTCCCAATTAATTGCTACATATTTCAGATTTGACTCTTTCCATTGCGAAATAGTTCCTCTCCATTACGTTTTCGTTGCATTTTTCCAAACTCTGGATATTGAAGCCAAGTGTTATTATGGTGTGTCATCTTAATCGGTCACATCAATGGCAGTCACAACCAAGCATTTCTCGGACCTTATTAATTCCATCCTGTCTATCATTTATTTGGTTTCGTATTTCCCAGTCCATCTTCTCAAAATGTCTTCATTTCAGTTGTTATAGCATAATTCTGATCCTATGCCTTGTGCCAACTCTAGGTATTGATTAAATCTTGGGAGAATAACCTGGCATTAGCTGGAGTCTTAATTTTCCTGCATCGTTGACACTTTGATGTTACATCTTACATAGGAACTAATGAAGTTAATGTACATCAGGAAAATAAAGGGGCCCTCTCACAATCCCTTGTGGTACGCCGGATGTAACATCATCAATTTCTGCTTATGTGTTCATGATTCATGGTGTGATATATCGTTCCCTATGCCAGTTAATTAATTTGTTTTTAATATCGCAAATTAATGGCTGGTGTATTAATTCCTTGTAAGACACTTCTTCGAAGGGATTTTAAAAGGATAAAAATGAAGCATCCGTGTATTTCGTTGCTCTTAATTTAAGGCATAATGGCTATTCATGCCCTACTTTATGTGGCATTATTTAGGTATTCTAAAGTCTTGTTGGTCATGTTTCTGCTGTTGCTGAAAGTACATATAAGACATAACCGGCATGTTGGAATGGCAAAATTGAGCGAGATATTTAATTGAAAGATGTAGTTACTCGGATCCATCATTTTGACACCACTTGTAGGTGGGGTAATGTCTGTAATCTTCCAGTCACGAGGTTCTGTTCCTCCTGTCATCGGGTTAAGGAAGAGCACACGTAAACGCAAGTTACGATGCGTATTACATGTTGCTTCAATATATCAGGATATTTTTTACGGGCCCTTGGCTTTCGTTTTTATGTTTGGGAGGCCTCCTGCGGTCCCTGATTATGAAATTATTTTCTCTATAATTTGACCATCGGGGTTGACATTTGTTGCGATCTTATTTCCAGTAAAAAATGTGCAAAAATATATGTAAAACTTTGACCGTTCACCATATTCTTCCTTTAAAGAGTGTACAGGTCGGTTTTTAACGTGTATTTGTTAACAAAAGATCAAAATGATATTGGTTTTCCCCTAGGGATGTGATTTTAAATGTATGCCGCAGTTTTTGCGGTATCTTCTTTGTTCGTGTTCGACATTGTGTGTTTATTCTTGGAATTTTATTTTTGGTTCTAATATTTGCATTTGAGACCATGAATGCATTTTTTTGTACTCTTTTTTTTCGACTCTTGACAGTCGTGTTCTAGAATGCATGATGTGTATTTCCCTTTCTTGTCGCGTGAGTTATTTTGGAAAGATTTCCACGTGACGTTTTGTGGGCGTTGATGAAAGCAATTGTGAATTCTGGTAATGCATCTAGTTATGCCTGCCGGAGCCATAAAAAAAAATTTTAATAGGTATTAGGTCAATTTTCTGTTGTCGAAATCCATGCCAAGTTTTTCCAGAAGTTTGAGTTTCGTTCCACTCGGCATTGTAAAACACCCACGGTTGTCGTAAAATGTGCCTTTTGGGCGTGTTTAATTTTTTTGTTTCATTAGTTCATCCCCTTTCTCCAGATCTTTTTGAATAATATTTGATTTTTCAGACCTTTATGTGTGTTAACCTGCTCCGTTGAATTCCCCTCCCGATGCATCTGGGACGTAATCGTATTCACCCGCTTAGCTCTCATCTGTCATGGGCCATCGTTCAAAGGTTCCGGTAATTGATACCGGTATTGTGGATTTTTTTAAACAAAGATAAGTGTATGAGCCCTGACGGATGACTTACGTACCTGAGGATGATAGTCGTTCGCTTTCATTTAATTTCAGTTTTACGTAAGGACGTAACATCCGTTTTTGAACAGAAGCAATTTTTTTTAATCCCATAGGGGATTATCAGAATTGAATCAAATTGAAAGAAAAAAAAATTCAGAATGGAATACAATTTTTAACAATGAACTTCGATTTGGTCGGTTGTGTTTAGGAATGGGATGACTGTGGAAAAACATTAACAAAAAAAACTTTAAGGAATTTGCCTTTATTTTTCTGCCAAAATATAACTATTTATTGACAAAAGTTGTTATTTCTTTTGGTTTGACCTTGTTAATAA
Organism: Hetaerina titia; assembly: GCA_037158775.1. NCBI lineage: Eukaryota > Metazoa > Arthropoda > Insecta > Odonata > Calopterygidae > Hetaerina > Hetaerina titia. Next base: position 30,470,526 of record CM073779.1, read on the forward strand.
ACATTCACCTCTCGTATTTTTGTATACATTTTAATCATTAATCGTTAAGTATGTTTTTGGTTTGATTTGTTAAATTTAGTTTTCCTCGCTATTCATTCGCTGATTATTTCCTTCTTTATTTTTTCCTGCCTGAGAAGTCTTTGTGTAGTGGGATGCTGGTTGTTTTCCCATTTCTCTTTTTATTCAGCGAAGCCTCTAAATGCTTCCAGTAATTATTATTTTTTTTCATGCTTGTGGTTTTTTTAACAATTCATGAATTTGCCACTTAGAGCTTAATTTTCATCTCTAGCTTTTACGAGATTTCCCGCCTTTTATTGGTTTTGGCCTGTCTCTTTTATAATACTGATAACGCGTTGTCGCTGCCGGTTTTGGATTTTCGGCTACATCGGTGAGTAAGTCGAAGCAATATTTCTACGCCGTGATAAATACTAAATTACGAATATTTTGAAATATTTCGATCTTGAGCTACCTCTTTATTTCTCGTCCTCTGTAGTGTATCGGAGTTACCAGTTAGTCTAAAAATGCGCATGTTTAGGTCTTTGGCATTAGATTTAGTTTGTTACGAAATAAGTAAATTATCCCGTCAGTACATAAAGTACTTTAATTACCGAGCAGTATTTGTAAAGTATGTAATGGCTAATGTAGAGGTAGTTCTCTCTGAGATAAATAAATGCAACACTTAAGAACTTCGAGCTCTCACCAGTCGTGCAAATGACATTTTTTGGTTGAATTGAGGTAATGGAGGACTAATATCAAGTCCTTCTGTGGTTTGTTCCACTATTTACAAGGTTATTTGGCTAAAGAATATGAAAATGCAGTTAATATATTGTAGTAGTCATATCTTATATACATTTTTTGTACCTCTATTTATGGACAGCAGGCGAAATCCTCATCCTCCTTTAATTTTCCCGACCCACCCTCATCACCCGCCCTTAATGTTCCCAATTATCTTTCCCCCGGTGCGAACGCCCATTGCTCAGTTAGAAAGTTATTACTTGCAAAGGGAAGCAAAATAAGATTCAAGTCTGAGTATAACTATTTTAGTAAACACTCAACGGCAAATTAACCTTTTAAAGAGGAAAATTACCGAGTTTTATTGAGTTAAGTTAATCTGCTTAACAGCGTAGTAAGGGGATATGAATACTCGTGCTACGGATCTAACAAAATAATATTAGATTGTTGCCACGAAAAAGAGAAGAATACTTATTTTATGATTTCATTCTCCGTGTACTGCTTTTGGTAGGGTCATAATCAGCATCTTAATCCGTGCCAGTCATTAGGAGAAACTTTTTTCTCCTTAAATATTTCCATTTTTCATTTATTCTTATCAACGTAGTTCCAGTAATATTGCGATTAATATTAAGATAAGAATCCGCGGCGATTTAAAAATACATTATGCAGGGTGGAGGGGGAGGGACACTCGGGTCGCCGGGGTGGAGGTGAAGGCGGCTCCGTTCGGGTCACGTGGGCATCGAAAGGAGGTGTGCCGGAGCATCGAGCAAAATGTGGAGGGGTGGGAAAAATGAGCGCATGCGAAGTGTCGACGGGAAACGGAAGTTTGGCGGCGGAGTGAGAAGATGGGAGGGCGAGCCCCTTATTGCGTGGGCGGCGTGTGTGTGTGGGTGTGTGTTTGTGTGTGGGTGGACGGTGTGGGAAATGGGGAGAATGGAGCGAGAGGGGGCAGGGCAGGAGGGACGGAAGGAGCAGCGGTTCTGAAGAGGGGGGCGGGGTCGGGAGTAGGGGGAGAGTGGTTTGGGCCCAGAGGAGGAAATGACGAGAGAACGTGTGACCCTTGGATGAATTTAGTGAAAGAAAGAATATCGCCGTCACTCCGTTGTGTGTGGTCAGATGAAAAGGCGTAAATTTGACGACGGTAAAGCGATACCCTCGGTGATATTTTAATTTTAAATTTGATATTTTTGTATTATTTGGTGATTTCTCGACTTAGTTTAACTCGAGAACTCCTTGGCTTTTGACATGTGCAAAAGAAGAATATATTAATATATTAGTCTTCTTCAAAATGAAATGTTATACACATGGCTGATTCTATGCCCGCTTGTTAACTCACTTTATCCTTTGTACTTCCTTAGGTCGTGTTTAGAAAATGCAATGAACTATTATCCATGGAGAATTATTTCCCAAATTCAGCACATCTACATTGTCGACTGTAGAGATTGAATTATTAAATATTTTGTAATTCTTTAATGTTTTCGTTATTAATTGTATGCATGTCTGACTCCGAATGGCATTACCTAGTAAATATTAAGGTAAAATAGGTAGTTTTAAGTATTCTCCGAGTCAGTGTTAGTGATGCATGAATGAAAGTGTTTATGCTGCAATGGATTAATTCATTTCAAAGTTCTTCGTGCTATCTGGTTGAAGTTGCAATGATTAGGTGAAAGATGCTATGGAGGTTTGGAACCCGACTATGCAAACAGAATCATCTGTATGGGTTTATTACGGAAGGAGAAATCTGAGCACTGCCTTTGGGTAGCAGTCCAACTGATGGAGTAATCAACGGCATGTGCTTGAAGAATTATTGTAGTGGCGTAAACGTACGTAGCGCGAAATCCTTCAGTAAAATATTCGCAAAATAAAGGATAACGTACAAAAGGTAGTCGAGTACCTTACTGTTTCGATAAATCCGTAAAGATGTATGCTTGTAGTCTTTTAGTTAGAAGTTTCGGTTAAGATTCTGAAATAAGATATTCCTCGCAAGTTATCCGAACGTTTGCAGAGGACGATCGAGAATTATTTTTTAAATATTTTGAGTCTTCAGCATTTACCTCGAAATAACCGGCGCAATGGAGTGTGCAATGCTCGTGCCCCGGATTCTCCAGAATACATGTATATGTTATCGATGATAACTGAACAGAATCCCTCGTAAGTACCAAATCTCCTACCGTAGGAGGCTGGACGGCGTCCTTAAAACATGCGTAGTCTCGTGCTACCGTTTGTCTACTGAAATGAAGCTACTGACGAGTGAAGCTACTGACAGTGAAACTGCTGACTCCGGAGACTAGATAGTATATCCTGCTCTAGAAGCAAGTTGTCATCTGGGGAGTAATGTTCCTCTAGCTCCTTATCTGGGATTCATATTACGGTCACTCCACGACGTGCAAGCTATCTCTCCCCGTCCGCCATTATTTCGCGGTAACGGTTGCCGGTCTATGCTGCTTCGCATGCCCTTCTCATCTGAGTCGGAGCCTTGGTGAGGCTGTTGCAGATTGGAAACAAGCCAATTTTAATAATGAATACATTATTTAAAAAATGTATATTGTTTTGAAAAGTGTCTTTTTATCGAAAACGTGTTCCAGCGTTCCACTGGCAGTATTATTTTTCGAGAAACTCAATGTCTTTTGTTTGCGTTATTGAGTCCTCATTCGCGGACCCCATAGCGGGCGTGATTCATTTATGTTGTGGGGTACTAGACAAGGCCTATGGCATTGGTGGTCAATCTGCTGTGAGGTGTGCTTCTCCAGGAGATGGTCGCCAGGGGCATCGATGTATTGCGGTTTGGACGAATGATAAGACAGAGCTCCATGATCTAAGTTACACTTTCCAATGAGTTTGACAAGCATCCGCAGTGATCGCCATCACTCTTAACAGCAGAGGGTAATCCCCAAAGAATCCAATGATATTTACCACCTTTAGATTGAACACATTGATCAAAATCCACCTGAGAATATTTCCTCTCTCTGTTCTTTCAGCTCTGAGACTGGTTCGGATTCGTGGATGTTTTAATGACTTTGTCTATAGCATTGAATTGACCATAGAACTTAATTTCGGACTAAAGTGTAGTTCCGTGGCGTTTTAATGTGTCATGAAAAATGAAATTCATGCGTTTGTAATGGTAAGGTGATGTAAATGTGCATCCGCATCGAAGCGTGCACTTAACAAAAGTCTCAGAGTCATTTAGTTGTGTTTTGCAGTTGACGAGCTATAAAAGTCATCGTAACCGCAGTCAAAACGCATGATTAATGATTATGTCGACTCTTCCCCATTTCAGAAGCGACGTGAGAATGGAATACCTAATGCAGGCAGAGACAGAAATCGAACGTTTAACGCCAAGCTTTCCACCCCACTGGGAATGAGTTATTCGCTTCGACGACCTCGTTCCTTTTCACGATGTGTGTGTGTTGTATCTCTTTAGAAAATCATAACAGATTAGCATATTCTTACTCATTGTCCCAGCAGAGGGCAGTGAAAAAGTGTATGGTGCACCGAATGGAAAGTCAATATTAAAGCCTCTCCTGTTTTCATTTTTAAGGAGATTATCACTGCTGTCTCTTTGTGTAAGCGACCAATTTCTTCCGCCTATTTTTGGCATAAAATAATGCGTGCATATAACGTTTAATTATGACATGATTCTTGTACGCTAGGGATAAAAATGCGTTCTTGAAAAGAATCGTCCCCTCTCAGTAATGCGAACTAACCAACTTATACATGTTTGGTAAGCGTAAACATTCTTTCGTCGCAAGTCTTAAGGTGGAAATGACGGAATTGATATTTCTCTTTCAAACTCTTTTATAGGATTGCAGTGACACATCTATAATCGATTCTCATTTGATGAAGCAATGCGCAATTGTTTGAATCTTATGAATATATAAGTATGTGATTACATCATTTTCTATTTATTGAATATGGGCGTTATGTATTTTGACTGACAAAAGTCGACAAGTGTTACTCCACGTTATTTTCCATTTCTAGCCCAATATCGTATTTCAATACTTCCCAACCTATTTTGTTATAATTAAATATCACTAATTGGACATATATTTATCGACCCCGTGGAAATAATGTGGAAAGTTATTGGTTTTAATTTTGAAAGTCGATTTTATTAAATAAAAAAAGTAATTTTTAAATGGGAAAGGTTATCGGTTATATGTACAAGTTTCGTTTGTAGTGGATGAGTTGGAGGTATAATCGCTTTGCCATTATTTGTCTCTGGAATGACCGTGCTCCCAACAGTTGAAGCCAATGAATCCCCGTGTTTAGTGATCCTTCTTACGAGGTAGCTTTAAATTGTAAAGCAGTATTTCTACATTGTCAGCAAATCTTTAATGTGTGTTCCACACGACATTCCACGCAGATTGCAGGGAAATCTCAACCTGAGATAAGTGATCATAGCCGGAGGAGTTCGATAGTATACTTCACGGTATCCAACCACTTCCAATCACTCCCTATGCTCAATTAAATTACTTTTAAATTGGCGAACTGATGTGTTCTCTATGAAAATTGAATGAATCTTTTGGCAGTCCTTCTAAGGTATACATCCACATAAAGTAAGGTAGAGTCGCACCTTGAAACGGGCAAAAGTCAACGATATACTTTTGAATTAGGTGTATTTAATTGGGTACCAATGGGATATGACAACTATAAACACAGGAAACTCGGGCTCTGTCATGTCCTTGCAAAATTGAATTCTTGACGCTCATGATCCGGGGCCAGATATCCTTTCGTGTTGTGGTCGCGTGCACTTGTGGTATTCGAGACACCTGCCGTCGTGGGGGAATAGTACACTCGATTCGTGGTGATGGCTGTTCTTACAGGTCGAATGTGTGGAATTGATTCCGTGGAGGTAGTGCATGCAACTTTTTTTAAAACTATTTTCCGGAAATGCAGATATTTTCGAGTCCACCACCCCTGTGGTTTCTCACAATATTCCTTTTTCCCCTAAATTCCTTTTTTGAGTGCGGCTGCACCAGTGCGTAAGCCATCAGCTCTCAGGCCTCAGGCCATTAAGTGTTTACAGTGAATGGACAAGGCTATAGTTAAACTTTGGACAGCGGAAGTTCAGACTTAAAATTTCCGTCCTGCGCAACTTCTTTTGCTTCCTATTGTCCTCGTGGAACCCTCCAGACTTGTTAATGCTCCCCGCCGCCTGCGTTTCCTCACATGTTTTACCGTTCCACGAGTATTTTTGTTTTTTTTTCCCCGTAGATTTTCAGAAACTGAATGACTAATGCTCGTTATCAGATCAGAACGTTCGCTTTTTCGTTAACCTCTTAAAACAGCTTAGGATAACGATTATCATATCATTGAGAAAAATATATTATTTTGCCCGGAAAATCGTGGATTCTTGTCTTTCGGCAAAACCCATTGCCATGATCTTCAACAGTGCGTAGGGTTTTGTTGATGCATTACTGATTTCCATCTCATTGGCAGTGCCTTTTGCTTCTTCTTCAGCGTGAAGAAACCGTTCTGCAGCCACTCTTCTTGCCCTTTCAGGTAACACCTGTTTTCGTTGGGATAATCGCTCTTAATTCTACTGGCGTATAATGTGTGATATATTATACATTAGGAAACGTATGTCCTTGTTGACGTTATTTTTTCCATTATCAGTTGTTACCTGGAGCGGAGTTTTAAGTCTTCTACATTCCGTGCCCCAATGACGTCTCTGCAAGCTCAGTGGAGCATGCGTACATTGCGATTAATATTTTTTATCGCTTTGCCTTTATCTGGTTTTCCTGAACATAGTTCTCTTTTATTTTCGTCGTGAGCGAGAAGGGAAACAAATATTTCCCTCGTTCATGGAATTGCATGAACAACTTTCCACAACAAGGGACTACTACTCCCCCGGGTGTGCTCAAGAGACCGGAGGGGAAGGGGGCGTGGCAGCGGGGGGGGGGAGGCGGTTGGGTCATACGTGAGAGGGGAGGTGGGTCGGACGTTTGTTTGACGCCCGGGTGGTTCGATGGGCCGCGTGTGGCTTCATCAGGCGGCCCATGCCCCCGCGACTGGTCGAGAGGCGTGACACGCATGTTCCCTCCCTTCATTAATGAGAAAGGCTTCCTTACCTTTGCTCTCGTCTTGCACAAGAAACGGAGCTTGAATGACTTTTCGTGCATGAACTTTTTGAAAGTGACCTTTCAGGATTGAAATAAGGTTAACGCTCCCGGAGCGAGGTCTTAAACTTCTGTAAGGGAGCTCGGGTTGCTTTTTTTTCTTATTTTCTCCATTTCTTCCACTCTTGACTTTTACTAGTCTTCAGCTCTTTGAAGCGTTTGACTCCAAGGATTTTGCCATTTAGAAAATTGGGTTGTGCAATTTGAAATATTAAGGGATCGTGGTGTTACACCTGCGACGAAATTAAGACTTCAGATATTTCGTTGCACCAGTCATTCATTTAGAATTGCCTGATTCATCAAATGATCGCTAGGATGTGTGACAGGGATCAAATTAACACCAGGCATGACGTCACATAGTTGTGTTGCGTGTATTTTTTCACAATTGAAATCTGAAATGATCCAGATATACGGAGGTAATTGTTACAAAAATTCACATTAACTACGGTAATTTATGTTTCAAAATACCTCTCTACGTATGAGAGAAGAGATTTTACTACGGAGAGTAATAAAATAGGGGTTAGATAAAATAGTGACTGCACTACTGGCTACTTATCATAAATACCTTATTTCCTACTATGGTCTTTTGCCGTTTTTCTGATCCTTGATGCTCGCGGAAAAAGTGGCATCTTAAATGCGTTCAGTTTTACACTTACTATGCCGGATAATAGTGTAATGATCTAACAGTAGTACGATGGGGTTAGTAATATATTTTAGCATGATCGCAAAAAGTCTACTTGCATTTATACATGAGATTTAATGTCTAGTATCACCATCGCTTCCAGCTTAGTTCATCTGATAATTTATCCAATCCAATAAGTTTATTTCAGCAATAAAAAGAGACGTTCCAGGCGTGATATGGTGGAATAACATGATTTATTAAAATTAACAATTTTCCACAAAAATAAAATTTTATTATTTTTTATTAATACGACCGGTTTCAATGCAACTACGTCATCTTCTGGTGAAAGATGATGTAGTTGCATTGAAACCGGTCGTATTAATAAAATTATATTTTTGTGGAAAATTGCTAATTTTAATTAATATTTTAGCAATGTTTTACCAATCTAGTTCCTCTTCGCCGCACGCGAATATATTCTTTAATCAAACCCACTTCATGAGGATTCCATATACTCGCAATATTTATTCAGGCTGCGAATATGTATTTATTGTATGAAGCCTAAATAGTGAATGTTAGCATTGCTTTATAATCCTCCGGTCACACTTACCAGTACTTTTTAATAAAGTATACTTCATGCTAGCATGTCCATTTATTCCCCCTAATCGAATTGCCTAGGTGAGGTCGTGTGTTACACACTATTCACTCAGATATTTATTCATGTTTTCAACTGAAGCGACTTATGCCCTTTTTAACGGAATATGGTAAATTGAATCTGTCACCAAAAGTCATTTTTTGTGTGCATCGTACAACTCCATGTTCAAGTTCACTTATGTCGTCTTTAGTCGCCAGGTTAGCATATTTAGCGTTGTCTGTACACCATAAATATTTTTTGTCACTTAATCTCCCATGCATGAAGATCATGTTTTTAAGTACGTATATATCGCACGCCAAATATTTGATGACACTTAAAGTCATGTACAACTGCAAATTCTCATAACTGTTGGTGTGCAGAATTGGACGTCATGAGGTCTGGTATCTTTGTAAGGGGAGACGGAAGACATGACCCGAGTTCTTATATTAAAGTGCAGCGATTGAGCATAGGACAGTGGTTTAGTCCTAACACGCGAATTGCAGTCATTTGCGGCTTCGTTATTCGCGCGTTGGGTATCACGCAATGTGGCAATTATACCATTTAAAATGATGACCAGTGTTGCATCTCTTCTTTTAATAATTTGATTTATATAATTTAACTTTGTATTCGAAATATTCACTGTGATTTCTATATTTTTGTTAAAGAGAAGTCACTTGTAAATCAGTTTCTTAGAAAATTTTTTAAACTGAAATTCTCGTTCACTTGATTCAGTAGTTTATATTTTCAATGAATAAATTAACGCAGTTTATGTAGATTGTGGAAATTTCTTTTCATTCTGTATGAAAGTTTCAAAAATGTTTTCCTTTGCGTCAACTAGTTTTGTCGAAACCTTTTTTTTACGTAAGGGAAAGCACGAATTGCAACTTTTGTTCATCTTTACATATTTGTGGCATTTAACAGCTTAACAGAAAGGGTACGTTTGAGGAATGCCCACCCTAGTTTACAATTCATCCTGAAAAAAGGAAAAGACAAAATAATAGTCTAAGTTACTCATGTTAAATTATAGGCAATTGACACACCATAGCATTTACTTCCAGTGCTTGTATAAACAAGTATCAAAAGTTGCTGCAGAACACCTTAGAGTAGACTAGACGTTAGTAATGTAGACTCCAGAAGTTAATGAGTTCTGGGTTGATTTTCTATGTTAGGTTTTGATATCTCTCTGAGTGCACTCCTTTTCGTAGTAGACAGCAAAGAACTATTCATTTAATTCATTTATACATTTAATGGAAAATTCATTAAATTAAAGCTTCGAGAAAAGGGCTGCGCCTGTTTTAGAGATTTAACCGTGGCGTCATGCAGATCGAAAGCCACGAAATGTTAAGAAACTCCTTTCCCCGTGTTGATTTATGTGTAATATATTTTTAGTCATTGTCCTATTTAGGACAATAAACTAAAAAAAACAATTTTAGTTAGTTTTGTCCTATTTAACGTGATAATTAACAATTTTTACGCCACGTAGTTTCTGTGTGAGACATAATAAAAAAGGAGAACTTTTTATTCTGAGAATTTTGAAAGCTCATAATTAAATTGAGGGTACAAAAATTCATATTCCTCACCTAGTTCAAAAGTAGGGAAAAAGGACGACAAAACTGCAACACTTGCCATAATTGTGTCTGTCAAATGAGTATTCAGCGAACAATTTAGGGTTTAACTGCAGCGTGATCTTGGACATGTATTTGGAAGTTGATGATTTGTGTCTATTAGAATATGAACATGTTTGTCATTGACTCTCTTGAAATAAAAAATCAAAGACAAGCTTGGAAAATGTTATTGCATGTATGCCGAGGTGTGGTTTCGTATACTAGCGAATATATGGCATAGTATATCAGGGCTTAGTACTCTAGTTCGTTAGAGTACAATACTTAAAGATATATATGTCATGTTTATTATGTGATAGTAATTTTATTATGATACACCCAATGTATCGGGATTTGTAAGGGGAAAAAGGTAGCGAATTTAATGGTTTGAACGTGAATAAGTAGTGCAACATAAATTTTAGTCCCCCTAGGATTCTGCTTTGCTTTTCGTATCAAGATTAGTATTTGCAAGACTGGCTATGCTCACTCAGAAAAAAAGAAATGGGTTTTATTGATTTTGAAGGATAAATTTTCCTCAACACGATCGAGTGTTAAATGAGTGAGCAGAAAAATAGGTTAAATTAGCCTTGGGCTTTCATTAATAACTTGCGAAGTTTATTTCTTCCCGTTGCCTTCCGGGAATAGCTTTCATAGTCAATGAAGCGTAAAGATTCTCTAGAGTCATAACCGGAAGCCATGCTTGTGGCAATAATTTTAAAAATGTAGTTACTGAAATTATTTTTGCAAAAAATCTGCATAAGTCATGAGCTGAAAAAGACTAGCTACAAATGATGTGGGAAAAAACTGGAGCTATACAGTTGGCAATGCATAAGCACTATTCATGAAATTCTTATTTATCACTCTTTTTCATGTAATTGCACCACATTTTTCTGAATGAATCGGTGTAAGAAGTGAACATTCAAATTTGTGAAGGAACGGAAAACGTCAGTTATTATCAGTAATGGTTATAAGTCGAAACTGGCTTTTTTTGTAGATATCTTCAATTTGTGTGTGAGATTCACACATTATGAGGGCGACGCGTCAGTTAATTACGTACTATATATTTTTGTTTAACATAATTGTAATGTTCAACTTTAGATCTGGTGAGAGCAAATTTGGATTACAAATAATTACACGACTCCTTGAACTTTGTAGTTAAAAAGATGTTTAAGTTAAATTTTTCCTGTGAATTGAAAAGCAGGAGTAATTAATTATTCGTGTTACTTCATTTCTATAAAATTTGAATGCATTATATGTAAATTTGTAAACTTTGGAATGTTAATATTGAAATTAGCATGAAACCAATTTGCATGTTAATTTGGTAGACGATTTTTAAATATTTGTCTATGACAACGATTTAAAACTTTGCTCTGAAGTTTATTTTTCAATTTTGATGTCACGTTATTTATACTTAAATTATTGATAAACGTCATTTCTCTAACAATAAATCTTATCAAATTTGAATGTCTTAATATGTGGTGCCTTAATGTCAAAGAAATTGAATTACTTCAATTTCTTTGTACTGCGTAAAAATCATATTTTGTTTTTGCCTGGAAATGGCTTATTGTAGTGAGTTGTGTATCTGTGTGTTGATCAATTCTTCTCGAATTTGACAGCGGATGAGTTTTTCCTACGGCCAACATTTCAACGAAGCGCTCGTCCATCGCTCATAAGGCCTCATCTGAGTACCGAGAGTGATAGTCTCGATGTGAGAATACAAATAGCACAAAAAGTAGCCCCTATAAATATAGCCCCTCGCTGCAATGACTGTACGAGTAGCACAAGAAATTTAAAGGCAGGTTTTCCAATTAGGCTGAAGCAGCTCGCTCCGACCGGCCTCAAGACCGCGACTACGACCGACATTAACGTTTGATGACTCTAGGGAAAACGGTATCGTGGCAATCAACGAGCTGTCTGTTATTCGTAGTTGAATTGCACACAGCCTTGTCGGGATGGCCCATTATTTTAAATGAAATATTCACCAGACCTATTTGTAATATGCGATTAAACCCTCCTAAAAACACTTGGTGCTCACATGTGCAACCTAATTACTCTTGAAAGTAGTAGTTAGTCCTTTTCCTTACAATTTCACAACTTGGTTTTGGTGCAAGTATTGAGGAATTTTAAGTATGCTCGTTTCGTATTTTTTTTAATTTTAGCTACTGTTTTAGAATCCCGAGAAGAGAGATTGTAGGGAAATTTTGCAATTGTTTGGGAAAGCATGCGAGTTCGTAGTTAGGAGTGCAGCATAGAAAAGCAAGGGGAAGAGAAGGCCGAGTTAGGTTCACGAGATACACTCTGGGTGCGTTTATGCAAATACCACGGAGCGCGGAATGGAGAGGAGGTGGTGGACTCGCCATCGGCGTTGTCTGCATTTCCTCTTCCAGGATGTTGAGATCTCGATTTGACTTCTGGCGCTAAATGCACCAAGGCGTGCAGGAACTCGTGAAGGAATTTTGCATTGCGATTCAATGAGGAGCGCCTCCGGCGTCCCAAGGTCCTCGGAAAGGCGGCGCCCGTGGGAAGAAGGACGGGACGCTGGGATTGAGCTCATGTCGCAAGGGAGGCCGGCCTGGATCCCGGGTGCTCGCAGCTGACCCGGCGGCGGCGTGTCCGGATGCATTCGTCTCCGGACTGTGAATTATACCCGTGAGGAAAAATAATTGGCCAAGATCTTAGGACTCATTAGAATGCCACATGATCATCGTCGGGTACTTTTCATATAATTTGCTAGGTTTAATAGATAGGTAGGTATAAGAGGGTGAAACAAATGTGACGGAATTGATACTTGATATTCAAGCTGTGTTCGATCTTTAATGTGTATGGAAATGCGGAGCAGAAGTTTATCTCGATCCACTGATAAACCTTTTGGAACAAATCGAATTAACATGTTTTAATGCGAAGGCAGTGGATTGCTTAAGTGCTATCATTTAAATGGTATCCATTGTAGATCAATCACAAGGTAGAGAGAACAGCCAGATCAGGTGAATGTACCCAAGTTGGAGAGTAACTAAAATAAGTCTTTGTTGTCATTACTTAATATTGTTTGTTCATCTTCTTTCCATTTTTTGGTGAATTCACATGTTTTTATTGCGACAGCTGTTATGAAAGGTGAAGTAACGTTTCCTGTATTTCATCTATTGAATCTATAAAGAAATTGAAGAGTACGTGATTACGGACGAAGTGTGGCAATGGACGGTGCGTAGTATGTACTCGTGTGGTGTACACCTAATCCTTGTGTGATGGTAAAGGAGAGGTCGGTAATCTTAAAAGTGTCATTGAATATACGAGCATTTTGTCTCATATCTGTTCTTCTTGTGTGTGTATGTATGTGCATTGTAAGAGTGACCAGTGATCACACTGGACCCTTGCCACCAGGAAAATTGCCTAATTGCAACGAAGTTTATGTAAATAAATAAATCTACGGAATAATATACGTTTCGTTGTTATTCGTGTTTTACTGGCTGTTGTTATGCAGCGAAGTGTTTGATCGATTAAATTTGGCCACGAGGTAAATAGCAGTCGACTATTTATTGCATTATTTAAGATTGTTTAAAAAAGTTAATCTGGTAAATGTAATTTCAGGCCCTAAATTATATTTCAGACACGTTTATATTATTTATTTGAGAGAAATTCGGTAGATTACCTATGAAATCACTACCGACGTGTTAAAATGCCCATCTACACACCCAAAATTTCATTTTCTTGGAGAAAAGTTTCGTTGCGCCATTGTTTGTCATTATTCATGGTAAAAATCTGCATATTGTATGAATTCCTTGCACCCCTTGATATTTCCGCGTATTTTTTCCAGCAGTTGCTGCCGTACCCTGTACACGATAATTTGCGAATTTTGACACGACCCTATACGGCTAGCAGATTTTTGTTTGCTTCTTGTATTGTTAACCATGAGGAAACTCGAGTTAGATTGAAAACTATTTTATAGGTTTTCATTTCTGTCCCTCCGCTATTTTTCATTCGATATTTATGTTTTAATTTTCAGACAGTTGCATTTTTCATAACCTGTAATTGGTGAATTTTAAATTATCGCTGGCCTCAGTTTTTATTGCATAGTAGGTTCATACAAAAAATGGAAAGTAAAAGCCACTTTTGAAGTAGTTCGAATTGTTACCAGCGCGAGCCGCATATGGACTTCAATTCCATTGCCATTCATCCCAAGGCTCTCAAAAGCTGTAGTGCATTTAACTCTAGAAGTCTAAATTCACAGTTCAATGCTATTTTTACCGGACTCATCAATTATTGTTATTTAGTTTCCTACTTAATCAGATCTAAGTTGAACAGTGTCGAAGGGATTGAGTCGCAATGAATGGAGTGAAGATTTTTTAGCAAAGGCGAAGCGCCAAATTAACGAATTCATTCTTTTCGTCATTGGCGAAGTTCACGCGCCATTTCAGTTTTCTCATATTTTATTAATTGAATTTTAAATGAGGTCTTCCGAATTCAATGATAAAAATGCTTCATGCACCCTCAGTCAGTCAGGAATCAGTCCCGTGGAATAATGAAAACTAAAATGAAAGGAATTTAATTTATTAATTCAAAAAATGTACACATGTAGTATCATTAAATACCAATAATCAATTACTCACTGAATAAATAAACTTAGTATTTTTTCACACATTTTGTGTGAAAAAAAACCTAAGTTTATTAATTCGTGATGATGAATTTTCACAAAGGAGAGCCTCAAAGCATGGAATTCATTAAATAGCAATAAATCCTTCTGAATGCGGCAGAATTCCATGTAGTATAATGCAAATTTGGAAATTTTATAAAATTTTAGATTAAAGTTTTCTCTTTCTATCGTTTTGCCCAATTGTATGACATAATTCCTTGATTCCTTATGGAGGCACACCAAGCGAGTGACTGACTGACTACGGAGCGATTGCAATGTTGGCTTAGAAGTCGTCAGTAGAATATTTTTGTCGCTACTAGTCTGGGAGGTCGTGATGTGTTTCCTTTTGAATTACTGGATAGCATAAAATTTTATGGCATGCGGCTAGCATCTTCCAATAACATTGCTATGCTAGGGAAACGAAATTCCGAACGATTGAAGGCCAACATTAAAGGCTTCCGAAGAGCTGTTCTTTCTTAGGGGAAGGTGTTCGGAAACTGTGATAATTCATTGCAGGGAGGAAGTTTGCATTGGGACGTAGAAAAAAACGGTGGAGATAGAGCCGAGCGGCGAGAGCTCAGATATCCGATGCAAATCCGTCTGAAACTACTGGAGGGTGCCAGTGGGTTTGCAGAATTGCGTCCTAGTTGAGTTCTCGAGCGGGGAACACACCAAACAGACACCATATCACCCATGGTTGTTCCGTTCCCAGCCATGTTTTGATGTCGGTGATTTTTTGGGCAAGGCCACCAAGTGTGGGAAAAGTTTGGGGATTTTGAGATTGGTTTACGCTGCTCACTGTTACACCAATGGCGAGTTTAGCATTATCATTTTTTTTCATTAGGTAATAAGACTGGTTTTCTTTGGTTATATAAATACCAGCCATGTTTACCCTATTGGACAATCATTTTAACTTAACCGAGTTCCCATTCATGGTTTAGACTACTACCAAAAGACCTCTCTCACAACCCAGCCGAGTTTTCCAGTCATAGTTGAAGCTATTTCAACGAGATCTCTCTGACAAGCCAACCGCGTTTCCCATGCATGGTTAAGGCTATTACCAAGGAATCCATGACATGAAATGGTCCAAAAGTGAGGTATTATCATGTTATATTTGTTTTCTTGCATTTAACGAGGCATTGGATTGTATGAACGCTATTCTCTACCAAGCGTACGCTCACAGGTGGGGGATTTGAAAAGAACAATTGCTGGCTCTGTTCGTGTAAATCTATTGGGGCAAAATATTTCTGAATACGGCGGATCAGCGGCATTTAGTGTTACTGAGCCGTAAATGTTTTGGTGGTTCGCTGGAAAGCATTCACCGTGTTTGAAAAACCATGCTAAATCTCTAATATTGTTCTTAATACTTACAGTCTTCTTTTGTTTCACGATCAAGTTTGTGAGAGACATGGTTTAACATGGCTGTAAAAGGGTAAGCAAAGGATTTATACGTAGCAGTTTTCATATCTGCTAACTCTCTTGTCAGTGTGAGGTGAGATAGCGCTTATCTCGGGTGTTGAATTGAAGAATTTTGTCCTGAAAGTCTGGAAGATTTGAACCATTTTCAAAGTAGTATTCGTATGTGTCGGTTGCTTAACGACTTGAATAAGTGCATGGAAGTTTTTCATGGTCCCAATAAAACTGCTCACAAACGTAATCGTTACTTAACGTAAATAGGCAATTGATTCGTTCGATATATTTTCATTTGCAATCATAATTTCTTTAGTATTTGGCAAATATATTTTCAGTGCCCTTTCAATCCACGAATCACCGTTTTGGTCTCTTTAAGCGCTTATTTTTAGATAATTCTTCAAATGGTATGCATAAGAGCTGTATTTGCATTAGAGATGCGGCGTCAGATGAACTCGGGGCGTGTGTGGGGTAAATCTTCCGCTGAATTCCCTTGAATTCAATTTTGCTGTCTCCGCTGTATTTTCTTTGAATATTTTAATGGTCGTATTTATGATGGTATACGGCGAAGCTCCTCTGATCGCTACCAGCTAGGGCTAAGTAAAAGAAGAGGTGCTTTTCCTTCCGGTCCCTTCCGAAGGGAGATAATGCCCTCCAGAACCTTTCCGTCTGTATTTAGAGTTGAGATTCATTGGTTAAATCGAATGATTTATTGCCAACTCTTGGCGGAGTATATCAAGGAGCACTGGTATATTCACCAATGGAGAAACTGCCAGTTTCTTGCAAGTATATTCTCCTAGTCTATGATTTTGGTCAATTTATATTTACCAGATGTAAATTACGCTGGAAATCGCAATGAAAATAATCGTACTTTTTGCACAGAGTTTTGAAATCGAAGTTTGAAAAAAGGTACCGATGTTCTCAATTCAGGGTAGGAAGCCACCCTTCAAAACACTAAATTAATGTATTAAAAGTACATGATTTCGCGCTAATAAATCGTAACAATTTGTATACTATTATTACTAGTATAGTATTATGTGTACTACATGATTTAGAACGTCTTTCTTTTTTAGTCTTGTGGCTGGCACACAATCGCGTATGCCTTCGATTTTATTGACAACATGTTCTGTTACTGTTGCATTTACGAGGGTGGTTTCAGAAGTACCCGACCCAACAAAGAAAACACCAAACTTTTGGAAAAAATATATTTATTTTTCAACATAATCTCCTTCCTTTCAGCACTCAACGCTTTTCCCAGCGAATTTCAATAAGTTCGATCCCATTTTTATAATGAGATCTGTCTGGCTCCTCATAATAGCCATTAACTGCCGACGTCACTTCTCCACGGTTGAAAACTCTGGCATGAGGTAGCAATTCAAACATTTATTAATGCATTTTGGCCATTGCAATAATGAATTTGTGAGCTGGTGCATTGTCTTGATGAAACAACACTTTCTTCTTAGCCAAATGCGGCCGCGTTTGCTTGATTTCTTCGCTCAAACGTTGCAATAAGTTGGTATAATACTCGCCGTTTATAGTTTTTCCTTTTTCAAGATAGTCAATGAATAATTGATGGCATTCGGCGTAACTTTGTGAAATCGATTCATGTTGGAAATGTTCAACTTTTCATTTCCAATAGTCAATGAAAATTATCTCACGCGCATCCCAAAAAACCGGCGCCATGAACTTGCCTGCAGATGAAACGGTATTCGCCTTCTTTGGAGCCGGTTCTCCCTTTTGAATCCATCGTTTTGACTGGTTTTTTGTCTCGGATGTGAAGTAATGGACCATCCATGGTTATGCAACGGACCAAAAGTTCTGCTTTGTTGATGTGAAACTTCGCTAAACACTCAGTTGACACATCTTCACTACACTAGTTTTTCTCGAGTGTGAGCAAATGCAGCAACTATCTTGCACACAGCTTTCTAATGTCCAAATTTTCAGTTAATATGCGATGTACCACACTTTTTGAAATTCCAACTATGTCTCCTAGCTCGCGTACTTTCAGTCGAGGATCATCCAGTAACACTTTGTGGATTTTCTTCACCGTTTCTGGAGTCGTCACCTCATTTGGTCGACTAATGCGATGCTCGTCTTGACAGCTCGTACGGCATCGTTTAAACTCTGCGACCCAATATTTTAATGTTTTAAACGAAGGAGCAGAGACTCACCCATTGTAGAATCCAGTTTAGCTTTTATATTTGTTGGGCTGAGGCCTTTCAAATAAAAGTATTGCATCACATAACGATGACCAATTTTCTCCATTTTCACAAATTCCCTGAAAACATTCTCTATTGATGGCTGCCAAACAAATATGAAACAATGTGGCGTCTTCAAACTTGAAACATATACTTTATAGATTGCGTACTTTCTAATGCAGTGATTATTCAAACAACTACCGCCATCTCTTAGTGAGCCCGGGGGTTTATGGGACCTTCCTTGCAGCTGCTTATACCCAAAATATGTTGATTTTTAATCAAAATGTTTGTGTCGAAAAGTTTTTCGTCACAATTGGCGTTTCGAAAGAAACTTTCTGCTTTCAGGAAAGTCTTTTGTGATTGTTTCCGTAATTGAACGACGATGAAAAAGCGAGAGATTTTTGCTTTCTTCGGGACGTTTCCCTGGGGGGGCAGGGCATAAAACTGAATCGCAAATAGTGTTGCCGCGAGACGAAACGAAATTTTTGACATCAATCTCGGTGTCGCCTCATTTCCAATGCCAGAGGCTCGTTTCTCGGATAGCATCCAAATCCTGTTATATAACTTTTGACACAAGTTGGCGGGCAGACACTTCCCATATGTCACTAACGTGAAACCAACCTAATATTACCGCAGCATGAGTCTTAATACTCAAAAGTTTCAAATACTTGCTTACATTTCAGACGACACACAATTTGATGGAATTGATAAGTTACTTCTTGAATTGGAATCAATTCTATTTTACTATTCAAAACCTTCCGTGTCAAACACCTCCTGTAGGGTCCCGTGGTGTTAGCACTGTAGGTGGATTTGGTATTTAATATGGTCTGCTCATTTTTATCATTTTTAAACGAACTGTGGTATCGCTTTTTGTGTTGGTTTAATATTCATCGCGATTAATTTTTTTAAACATTTGCTTGTGATAGTAATGATGATTATGATACTAATAATGATGTTTTGACTACCAGCATTCCAACATAGATATATAGATAGATATTCGTATTTATTTTGGGGCGAGTTTGAGACTATGGAGTCTCCTCTACCACCTAACCCCTGACAGTTATGCTAATGTAATTCCCTCCCCATCATTAGTACTTCCTAGAACTAAGTATAGGCAGTATCCTAACTGTTCGCGAAATTATAGTATGTGCATTAACCGTTTGAAAGAGATACGGATATAAAAATAGAGATAGAAATTCCTGTGGCAATAGATTTATGGGCATATTCTCCCGCAAATATATACGCGATAGCAAAAACTGAAATGTCCTTAATCTTATTCCAATCTCGTGAACCATATTTTATTATTCCCCAGATCCTTACCGTTGATGCATCCACGTCCTGCCGTGAACCATCTAGCGGGGTATGAATGCAGACGTAGGCGAAGTTACACTTGATCGGTGATGTTTTGATCGTAGAATGAAAGTTGTGTAGTAATAGGTAATTTTAGTTTAAGTTATTTGAATGACAAGAATGACGTGATGCGCCGCGTCGAAGCCAAATTACTTAAACTCTATCTAGAGTGTTGTTATTCAAGTGCAGCTTTAGAAATTATCACCTAGCACTCATCAGCTGCATAGTGATGTTTGTAATTCTTTGATGGAGACTTCAGAAGGTAGTTAAATTTCGTTGGCTCTCTCGAATCCTCAAATGTATATTTTATTGTGATGTCAGCGAAAAAATGTATAGAATTCGTGACAATCGCGTCGTCTCTCCCCGCCGGGAATTGGTCTTATTTTTCAATATCGAGCATTGGCTTTTGAAACGAGACTGGAGACGATCCAATCCAGTCTTGCGTCGCACTAGCACTCTTCTTGAGTGGAAGAAAACCATGACGATAAGGTGAACATTTTATCGACGGCTTTTGCAATCGTCGTCTTTTAATTGCAAGCTTTCATTGGTTTTACGACACAAAATAAATGAAATAATATAATGAGGTTTCAGATGTCCTGAATACCAAGTTCGCATCATATTACTCTGCCTAAAAGAATTATCCTCGAGATTCAACGCCCTTAACGCTCCACGGCGATCGAACCGACCGATATTTAGTCCAATTCACCACTTCACCATTTGGGCTTGTTTATTTTCAGTCATCAGGTATTGTAAGTAAAGTGCCATTTTTTTTCTATGAGAATTTCCGTGAGGACAGGAAAATGCCGGCTTCGGAACTGAAAAACAAATCTCGTGCGTTCGCAGAATTCATTATTGCTATGTTTTCTTCCAGTCTCGTCTCCCTTGCACTTTTCCTCCCAGCCTCTGCCATTAGGAGTTGTTAATGATAAATAATAGGCGTGAAATTAACGCGAGTCACGCTCCTGCAGGAAATGGAGAGGCTCCGACTGGCGCCCGAGGGCCCTTCGCTGCTCAGTGGTGGCTCGAATATCCCATGGCGTGGGCCGCGTGAGTAGTTGAAGGGCGGTGGCGTCGGTTCTCATCGCAGTTAAAAGCAGTGGTGGCGTTCGTCGGTGTGGTTTGCTTCATACTCTTTACTTTGCCTCATGCGTATTGCGTGTGCAGCTGCATTTAAGCACCCACCACGAAATCCCCGTTGCTGTTATGCCCCGTGGTGCTCTTGCCCTAGAGGCCGTCCTCTCGATGCCCCTCGCCGTCTTGGGAGCGAGCACACGAGCCCTCTATTTCGCCCCGCACGTGATGTATTCGAGTCGGAGATGTTCATCGACGTCTTCTCCATCCCTCACCTAAGCGATCTAAATTCGCAGGCCGCCGTCGGCTGTCATTGGTGCTTAGGGTTTGCCATTTCCTTTCCCCGAAAGCCCTTAATTGGTCTGAATTGAACGGAGAAGGATACCGACGCCAAGTAGCTGTCTTAGCAATTCGAAGCACGACTTCGATTAGATGACTTAAGAGAGTTGCAGCATCTCCGTACCGTGTTTGTACCACCCTCTCATACCATTGTGGCTGCGACACCCTTGCTCTAGGCGGAAATGAAACCTTCGCGACATTTCCCCGCGCCTGTCGGTTTTTTTCAATACCTTCAGCCTCCTCCCGTGGCGTAGTGCGGTTTTCTTCATTTGCAGTGGTATTAATAGTTTGGTTTGGTCGTTTTAACAATTAAAATAGGTAGTACCAATCATTAAATTATAGAAAAAGCCATATAAGCAACGGTAAAACCCGAGGTAGAAATCCAGAGTTTACGAGTTGCGTTATTATTCACATCCGTGAGACTTTCACAGAAGTGTTATTCATATATATATATATATATATATATATATATATATATATATATATATATCTGTGTGTGTGTATACACATCCATTCATATAAACTGCCTCTAAAATATCCGGGAATACTTTTTCGTAAATTCAAAAATGGGTGAAGAAAATTTGACTCATGCTATAATTTACGAATAAACTCATAAAAGTTAAAATGAATCGTTATTTTGTTGGAATGATTTTGTTGTTATTTACAAGTATAAAATAAATGTGATTAATACCCGATAGGTACGTTTTTTCATAAATTTCTACCGAATATGTTTTTAATGGAATTTACCCGAAGGCGTCATTAAATTCGGAAATTCAATAATTGGATATAATAATCCTAATGAATGAATCAATATTTTTGGTAATTAATGAAAATTTGTTGACCTTTAATTTATGGAAACATGTTAAGCTCTCTTGGATATCAAATTATTGTTTTAAGATATCCTCTCTAAATCCACGCAAACGTCCATTATTACGATATTTAATCATGGCTAGCAATAGTCCTGGCTACCTCAAACCACTCTTCCTTCGCCCTTATTTAGCTGCTGTGATTTTATTAAACATTCTGTTGATTAGGTTGCTCTCTTTTAATTGGTGTTTTCAATCCTTCGGTTCTTAAAAATCATATCATACCTCGGTTATACCATGGAATTGGATTTTATTTCATAATGCCGTAAATCCTATTTGGTCTTACTGTTTGAGACGTAAGAATGGAAATATGTTTTAAAGGATTTTGCAAGTGCATTTTAGTAGATAATCCCAAAGCTTAGACCGAATTGATCTTTTCGGTACGCACATGACCTACCTCAAAAAGACAGGGTTTGCCTCCGGATTCCTTTTGAGAACTCATCCGTTGTATTTATTTGTTGGTCCATCGGGGGCAGCACGTAATTTCTCAATTCAAGTTTCCAAGTTTATTGAGCGGCTATATATAATATATATATACATATATATATATATATATATATATATATATATATATATATATATATATATATATATATATATATATATATATATATAGGGTCGCGGTGGTCTAGCGGGTAGAGCGTTGGACTGCTGACCAGAGGGTCCCGGGTTCGATTCCCGGGCAAGGCACTTTGGGCACCTGCAGCTCCACCCAAGCTAGTTGATTTTTCGGGTACCAGATCTTCCTGGGAAACCATAACCGGCACAGGGAAAGGAACTGGCCCCCCTACCCTGATGTGTGAATATTCACACGCCGTCGGGCTTGGTACACGGGTGAGCTTTATCACCTACTAAACCGACCTTCGGGTTGATTACTGTGTTTATGGTGTTTTATATATATATATACATTTTTATGTTTGTGTGTGTATATGTACGACAGCGACACACAATTAAAGAGAACACATTAAAAAAAACACTCGCACGTTATTTCTTAATAATTTCGACGAAATTGAGCTCCGTCTTCATCAGATGATGCAGGAGAGCTCATTCCGAATTTAGGTGTGTGTGTGTGTGTATATATATATATATATATATAACTTTTGGACGGCACAATAGAACACAGAATAAAGCAGATAACACTTGAGAGTGTCCTTTTAAGTGTTATCTGTTTTATTCTGTGTTCTATTGTGCCGTCCAAAAGCTATATTGCTCTCGTGAGTACTTCCGCATCATCGATATATATATATATATATATATATATATATATATATATATATATATATATATATATATATTTTTTTTTTCTACATACACACGCATACATATATATACACACCTAAATTCGGAATACGTATGCGTTTCATTTGTGTATGTTTCTCTGTGCTCTATCTCTCTTCTTCGTTTACATTCTGTGTGTGTAAATATATGTGTGTATGTGTGTAGTGTATATATACATACATATATATGCATATTTAATTGTACTAAGCGAAGACGGTCGCAATTTACAAGCACACGCGATCGACCATATATTCTGGACAACTCTTGACTCATTCTGAAAGAGGCTGATTGATCGAAAATGGCGGGAACAAATCAATCCGTCATGGTCTGGGTGTCTACACGCGGGTCCCACCGTTCCTTGTCTGGCACCTTCGGCGGTGTGAAGCGGGCTCGTGGAAAGGATAAAAGGAAGAAGGGAACGCAACGACTTTCGGACGACCAAAGCATCGATATCGGCGGCAGACGATGCCGCATCGATGCTGTTCTTTCGATGTCCCGAGCGCATCTGTTGGAGGCCGGGGTTTTAAAAAAAATGGGCATCAGGCAGAGGGAGGGGGATGGAGGGCGGTTGGAATGGCAGGGAAGGGGATGGAGTGAAGGTGGAGACTGAAGTGGAGTTGGGGAACTCGAGTGGAGGTTGGCGCTGGAGTGGAGGGGTGAGGGGCTGGAGTGGAGGGGGGCAGGGGTTGGAGTGGATGGGGGCAGGGGCTGGAGTAGATGGGGGCAAGGGCTGGAGTGGAGGGGGCAGGGGCTGATCGATCCCTGTCGCGGCGCCAGGGGGGCGAGTCGGGGGGGTTGGGGGTGGAGGGCGCGGTGCGAGGGGGAGGGACAAGGGAATACGGGGGAATGGCGCGCGTGTGATGCTTGCCCCCGACGACTCGGGACTTTACGGTGGTGGATGAGGGATCGTGGCAGAGGAGTTGTGGCACAGTGCGCCGGGGAATTGAATGCTTTCGTCTCTTCGACCAAATGGATGGGTATCTTTTTCCATGGGACTGCTCTCCATCGCCGGTGAATGGTTCGTGGTTGTTTTAGCTGGCGTTTGGCAGTTTAGGTCGTATATCGAGGTGGGCAATTAGGGTTTGATTGAAGGGATTCGGGGGTGTGGTGTTGATATATGGATGGAAGCTTGTGTAGGACCAGAGGCTAAATTCTGTGGTACATTGACGTCATATTCTACAATTTCTTAGTGGTGGTGGTAAATGGCTTAGCAGTAGTTATTGTAGGGAGAATTCCGCGTTGGGATTCTTCCAAGAAGATGTTGCCTTCAGGGATAATGTGGAAAGTCAAGGAATGTAAGGCGATATTTTGTAGGAGGAAACCACTTGGGTTAGCGGTAGTCACTTAACAGCCATGGGTCCCTGGAAATTAACGGTTGAATTTCTTCACGTAGCGGATGGTTATCAGTCAGGATATCCCCTGATCTTCATACCTGTAAATGGTGATATCCCCGAGAATCGAGCCAGGGATCTTATGATCGAAAATCATTGCAGTAGTCTGGGAACAGTGGGCTAATATCAAATGCGAAGAACCTATTACATCAATCATGGAATTAATTCGGTGTAACGACACAATATTTTTTGTGTAAAAATTATGCGTAAATTTCCTCAAAAAATTAAGTAATGTTACGAAATTAGCCTAACGAGAAATTTGCGTGACTCAAGATCACCTCAATCTGAGACGAATGGAGTTGAAGCGTGTTAAAAATATTTCAGAAATACGGTCAGTAACGTGGCCGTATGTAGTACAATCGTGATATTCGGAAAGTCCGTTAACACGTGCTCTCTGCAGGAAAATGCACCTCACCCAGCGTTTTCTTCATCGTCGTCGTGTGCTCCATTTTGTGTGTTTATCATGCATAGTCAATGCCCACATTACGATTTAATGAATGAGGAATACAATAGGCTCAAAAACCTGACATATAAATAAAATCACTGTGATTGTGTGAAGTCTTAATGCTTAAAATAATGAGACCATATTGATGAGGCAATGGAAGAGGCGAAAGGAGCGAAATAAACGTGCCTACACCCCACAAAAAAATATTTTTGCATTAAATTTCTCACTTTTATCATACTAAATAATCTAATCTTACTATAAATATGAATTTTGTGAAGAAAAAATAGTTATTCACTCTTTTTGGCAAAATCAATGCCAAGGCGATCAGGATGGAGTTTGGGTGCCAAAGTGGTGTCTTGAACAAATACGAGGCTTCGTTGTTCGGTACTGGGTGAACTTTCTATGTACAAAGTGATAATCTAGTCAGTATCACATATCGTGATGTATTTTGCTGCCTACCTGAGTAGTAAATTTGGTGGCCTGATGTCCAAGTTCCCAAGTTTGGGTCGTCTATAGTGTTATGTTCTCTAAAAAATAATATTTGGTGACATATTATTTGTTGAAGCCTTAAACTAAGTGCTTCTATTAGCGTATGTGGCGTAAATTGTGCCCAAAGTCTGAGAGTTGCCCAGTCAAAATCGGTTTGAAGTGGCTAAACTTTATTGAAATAAAATGAGGCTAGTAAATGATAAAATCCGTCGAGAATGTAGCTACTCAGGGAAATAATCCAAGTATTTCTTGAAATTTTTTTCGCACTGATCATTGAAATCCTTTACTGTAGACCCTAATGGAACACTGAATAGATCATTTCCATGGCTTCTGTTTAGGGGTTAGTATTATGAGAGTTGTAATCCTAGATTTAACTCTTCCATAAAAAAGGGAAACTGGGGAATGTATGGGATGCTGGGTTTCCACGCGTGGGAGGAGTGAGTTTCTCGCAGCAAGACAAAGCGTAATGCGTCGAATTCCATAATGAGTTACTCTCGCAGTCCGTGACTCTGCTCAGACGTTGCCGGCTTTTCACGATGCCCGTGGCTTCCAATAAGGCCTTTCTTCCCCACCCACTTCACCACTCTAACACCTTAAAATGGAATGAGTACCAAGATCATACCCCCGTAAAAAAATAATATATATATATATATATATATATATATATATATATATATATATAACTTTGCATTACTCTCTCGATGTCCACAATACTTTAATAAAACAAATAACATTGCAAATACCAAGACAAGTCGGTATCAATTAACAGGACTTATATTTAATCCACGCGAATGAGGTGTATGGGTGAATAGAACATAAGAACAACAATGGAACGAATACACTTAGCATTATCCGAGCGGAAATGAGTTTACAATACCCAGTAAATAGTGTAGGTAAATCAATGCATTGTTGCAATGATAATGTTTAAGTTACTGTTAAACGAATACATTTCGATTATATTCCTCAAAAGTGATAAGGATCATTTAGTTCATTGAATTACTTATTTTGTGCCCATGTCTCATTGACATCATCTCGTTTTTAGCTATTCCTTCTCTATGGCGTGAGTTTTCCGTACATTAATTGCGTAGATAACATTCTAACGGCTTGAAAAATCGAGACATTTTTCACTGGAAGGGAATGCATCAAAACAAAACGTTGGAAAAGTGAATATGATTAGCCTTTCGTGCTGCATCAAATACGTTATTTTTCGTGATTTCAATGTAGTATTCAAGTACTTTAAGGTCCAAATCAGTTAAAGGAACCCACATAATAATTTAAATCCTATTTTCCCTTTTCTCTCCCCATATTTGGGTTGAAATAAAGTTGTTTTTAAATGTTCCATAAAAATAAGGAAAGTTTATGGAAATTAAATACAATTGAATTGGAATAAAAGACAATTGAAATGAAATGGATATTTAGTCCTTTGCGTTAATTAAGAAAATCTCGTCCTCATTATTATATGATTCCAGTTAAGCAAAACGGTAATATTCGATCCGAAACGTTCACATTTTAAGGTTTAAGGTACATTGTAAGGTTGGGGTAGGATATAAGGAATTCTAACGTATTTGCCTTCGAAGCCGTCACCAAGGATCATCAGCTGAATGATAGGGTGGTCAAATATTCCATAATTTTATAATGATTAGTGGCGTCATTTTATGCTAAATGTGTTATCAATGTATCCGTGAATTGCGGAAGTTTGTTGATTAATTATTTAAAGAGTATCGTAGGGGTATGGAGTGCATTCCAAAAGCCGATGCGGTTGGATTGCAAAACATTTTAAGAAAATTCCGCCGAAACAAATCAATATTAGAAGGGAAACATCATTTTCGAATCGGCAAATGAGGGAAACGATGGGCATCTCAGTGTTTCGGCGGAGTGGACCCCATGGTGAGTGTGATTCGATTCATGTCAAAGGCTTCCACGTAGGTTTCAGATGTCGCGCGATACTAGCTGGGGCGGTGGCTTGGTTTCAATTGCAGCGTTCACGGCGGTACTTGAGATGCGATTGACGGTCAGTAGTTTTCTCGATGGTGGCTCCGTTGTTCCTCCGCCTTGAAATGAGAGCCATCATTCTTCATTGAGTGCGGGTCCCTCTCCGTAAAGGCGCTCTCTGAATTTGAAGACGTTTTGTCGACGGGGCGGACCTCAGCAATGTCTTCTCCTCTTTCAGTGGCTTTAGATCTTTAGTCCCCCTTTTCAATCCTCTTTTTGTTCGATGCCCCGCGTCGTCCTCGGTTTCACGCTAATCCGTGTGGCGGCGCTTTGAGAAAGGCTGACTTTTTTTTTACCCAACTTGAGTCACTTGACTTCAAAAGACATTTATTTTGTCATACCAAACTATCATGAAGAATCCTGTGAAGCGTAACGACCTGATCATGAAATTTATGATACGATCCACTCGCTTCTTTCCCCGAGGCAGGGTCTGTGTGAATCATCATACTATTATCCAATTATGGCCTTCAAATAGTCCAATTCTCATTTTAATAATAGCCACTAATCATGTTTTTTTTTAACCTTCCTTCCTTTGATGGAAAGAAACGTAGACGAAACTTAGAAGTGGGAGGACAAAGGGATGCAGATTCCCGAGGATACGTGGACAACGGCCGTCTTATCTGGTCACGCCGGTGCCGTCACTGCAAAAAGTCTGTCACCACCGTCAAGTGTACTGACACTTTTAGTCGTCTGAGTGTTTTTCCTCTCGTCATTTTTCGTCTAGATAGTATAGTATAAAAGGCTAGTCTGCTTTTTTTGTACTACATTCTTTTGGCAATAATGGTATTCGTAATAAATTTCCAGGTTGTGAAAATGGAAACATGTACTATTTGACTTTCGTTAAATAATGTTTGAAATATTTATGTCCTGTTATTCATACAGTATTCGAAATTATGAGACCACGAAAATTGCTAAAATAAATTTCCTTTCAAAAAAATTATGAGTCAAATTTGGCCAAATTTTTTCTCGCCTTTTACGGCGAGGCGAGGTGGGGTTGTAGCAGAGTTTACATTGGGTTTTGATCTCCCAATTGAAACAGTTGTTAGGCTCATGAAAAGAATAACTGCCGACTATCACGCGAATTTAAGCGGAAGAGACTTTACCTGTGTAATCTTATTTACGAATACCTTAGAGATACGATGCCCGCAATCTAAAGGAGTATGTTTCCGTTTCAACACACTATCTTAGCCATACCTACTATTTTTTCTTATTTTTATGTTTGAAAGTTGTTGTGGCGAAAAGTCCCAAAACTCGGTGGGAGTCACGAGGATGTTTGAAACTCAAGAAAAGAGTATGTTAAGATAGTAAATATTTACGTTATATTAGGGAATTCGCAGGAATTACTCCAACAAAGTTTTTCTCCAATAATACTTGGAAGTTCTCAGGGTATTAGACGAAGATAAATCGTTTGATGTGATTTAGGTCGTTATTCAGCCGCCAGAGTTGTGCGTGATTTCGAAAGAGGATTTTGCGGATTTGGTGGCGGGCTCGGTGTTGCTTCGCACGGCGATTGGAGTAGTAACAATACATTTTCGCGGCGAAGTCTAGTGCCAGTTTTACCCGAATTTCCTAAGAATTTTTTATTGTTTCAGAATAATATGAACGACGTTATACGCACTAGCGTCTATGTAGCGAAAGTTCTTCCAAAGAACAAATTTGTAGAGTTCCCAAAGGACACAGAATGAAATTTCTAGCAGCAGTAATTGGATGCATTTTCTGTGGCCAACTTCATGTAGAAACGAGACTTATCCTCGGAGGAAATATTTCAAAGGGTTTTTGATGTTTATTGGGTAGACTTTCTCTGTAAAGAAACTTCTCGGTATGCTTGGCTCAAAAACTATGTGGATCCTAAAGTTTCACGATATGAAATAGTTTTTTATTTCCTACACGATAATCTGTGGGTACAATGTTGTGTCAAGTAACGTTGTAGCTGAGAAGATACCTAGGGTAAGATGGATACATTGTAAGAAAGGCCTACATCCCATCTACCTCTGTGTAATACCCCGCAAGCCGCCGCGGGGGCGTGCGGCGGAGGGGAAGTCCCCACCCGTACAATAGAATGAAACCACAAGTAAAACCAAATCATGTTACCTCTACACTCATATTAGTTTTATTATGCACTCGAAAAATGTTAATCACACGAAAGAAAGTACTTACGTTCAACAATATTCAATAATAGGATACGTATATTCAAATCATGCCGTAGAACTGTTAAAAATATGGATCAATTAAATAAAAAGAATAACATGAAGGAAGAACTATACAGTACATAAACAAATATAGACACTAACAATTCTAATTATCTCCTACGTAATTGCTGTCAAATCTATTTTTATCTAATGCTAGCAGTAAAAAACGAAATTTTAAGCTCATCCGTTCTGCAATAAATTTCCCTGAAGTTGCGTTGGTGATCTAATCTACCATAGTACCTGTAAGTTGGGGCCTGTAGTATGTCTTTAACATCCTCAGATAAGTAACCTGCCTCAAATTTACGTAGGAAATTTAACCTATATTGAAACCTACGGTCAGCCAGTGACTCCCATCCTAATTCTTCCAATACTATTGTAACACTGCTACCTTGTTCATAACAACTTTTCACAAGCCTAGCTGCTCTACGTTGCATTCGATCTGGTTCCAAAATTAAGCCTACTTCATGATGATCCCATACACCTGCAGCATACTCAAGTTGGGGCCTAACTAACGTGAAATAGCTGAGCTCCTTGACCCATGGCCTAAGTTACTATCACATTCTATTGCTATATTGAGGGATCAAATATTCCGATTATTTGGTTGATAATGGCAAAACGTTCCATTTGCACCCTTTTTCTAACATACTGCAGAATAATGACGTAAAAATATATTTCAAATTTTAATTAAATCTTAAATCTGTCGTTTCTACATTTGATCTCTGTAATCTCACTGACATGGTCTCTCCTGCCGTAGTACAATTGATAATACATTTTCAGTATCATTGTTAAAAAGACTTAATACCAAATCATGCAAAAGGTTTACTCTGTGATTTAGCATTTGCTCCGTGAGTGTATATCAATTTAGTTCCTCTGATAATGTAGATGCTCTACTAAGTTTGTTATTACAAGCAGAAGGAAGACGGATGATAACCAATAGGCTATCTATAATATTCAATATTTACTCTCATATCAACTTGGTAGGCATGGGTATAGGTACGCTTTCCTTGACTAAAATGCACACCGTGGCAAAAATATACTGTTCTCGGGGAATTATTAGCCGTTAGTTTGACAATTTTTGACTCCCACCGCCCGACCCTTTACGTGAGGTATCCCTACGGCTGTAAAATGCTGGCACATATATTGCTCACCACAAGTGCAGCGTTAACATCTTAATTGGCTGGCGTTGAGGATTTCGCTTATCCAGCGCGCCAAGTCTCATTCTCTCCTCCATGGCCGCTGGGGAAGGTGGCGCGCACGTCGCCCGGCTCGTTGCACCCTCCCCGGGGGTCGCGGGGGTTGGGGAGCGGGGATGTGGAGGTAGCAGCGGGGCTACGGCGTCGTTATTCCAAAGCCCACTCGAAAAATGCGCCGAGGCCCATTTCGAGCCCTCTCCTCACCCCCTCCCCGCTCCCCCTAGTCTCTCTCTGCCTTCCCCACTACACGGTAACCTCATTAGCGGTCATTCCGCGCTCGTCCGAGACGCTGGGCTCGTCCCGTTGGCTTGGGACGGGGCTTGCGGGCTGGACGAGTCGCGTGAACCTTGCAACATTTCGACGATTTCTCTGCATTGATGTTCCGAGGGGTAGTTAGGAGTATCACCTTTGCGTGAAACTGTAAACTAGCGGGAGCTCGAGTGTATTGACGTCGTTGGGCTGTTGGCTTAAGTTGGTGGCTTCCTCAACTTTTGCATGGACCAGACAACCTTAACTTTTGAGGCGTGTGCCAAATATGCCCTAGTTTATTATTGCCTTAATTCCAATGCATTAAGTATATCTTTGCTTTAGGGCGCTTACGGGAAGAGGGGAAATGTGATCTTTTTTTGAGTGAGATGAAATATTCCCATATTAGCCCAGATACGATGTTGCATGACATTTTGGCAGAAAGTTCATGTTTGATAATCAGGGGTATTTAGTCTGTTCAGGTAATGATTTGCACGACTCTTTGTACTGACATAACCCAACGAGTTAGGCGTTCGTTAGCTAGCTTAGAATTTTGCGATTACGAGTCTCTCTTGGAGAATGTTTAATACGTTTCCTTGTAACGATTTTCTCTGCATAATTTTATGTGGGAATTGATGGTTATGAACCTTGAAAACCCCACCAATACGCAAGTAATAAAATGCTTTTACGTCAATGGTTTGCGCATTACATTTAAGTCTCCTGTGACGAAACTTACGCATCCGTGGTGAATGAGTGTGAAGTGCCCTTGGTGAAGATTCAGTTGCATTTCCGTTCAATTTTTTTTCGTTTTTCATGCCCCACCTTCGTTTCCTCCGGCCCATTGTTTTGTGCCGCATACATGTTAGAGTACATCGCATCTCCATTCTAAAAGCATGACTAATTTGCGGTATTTTGAGAAAAAATCATAATTTTGAAGGTGCTCAGTACAGTCTGTGCGCCCTCCATTGTAAATATCTATATAGATATCTAAATATGTAGATTTGGGGCATCAACGTGTTAACTCATTCATCCGAGCGAGTACTTGCTCTGCTTTTAGCCGTAATTAATTTTTAGGATCCACTTAAAAAGTTCCACCGGTATCGCATTTTGTAGATGTACCCTAGCATCGCATCTTAAAAAATGCCTCATAGAAATTTTTTTAATCGCCCTACAGACTCACTCACTCGCTATGTTGGATTTCTAGATTAGGAGCCATTGTAAAAAATTATATATGCTTTAAAATCCAATGCATATGTTTTGTTTTATATCGCCCCGAAAATTTCACCCTTCTCAGGCGTCTTATATGTTGACAGTGAGCACAATTCCTATTAGCAAGCCATTGATCATTGTCATGTTTGTGCTTTAGCTAGTGTATGCCAGGTACCAGCATTTTTATGCGCTAAAAAGTTTGCATTAGCTCGCCCAAGTGTAATGATTTCCCCGCGCAATGTGTGTGGTGGAGAAGCTTCAGCGTGGAAAATGAAGAACGCAAGAAGTTTTTTGTTGTACGTATATTGCGCATTCAATGCGTGCCAAAAAAATCTGCTGCAACCCAACTTAGTGATCTGAATCCCGTACTCCCCACCTTGGAGTGGATACATAAGAAATCCTTAAGATTGCCCGAAGAGCATATGGGGGTGTTTTAATTATGGAGCTAGGGTTTCCTTCCCGCTCCTCTGCACCCGCCGCCCCTTTTCAAAACCCTTAACCCCAAAACCTAACCTCGGTCGACGACTTGGCCCCATCCCCTCATTTGAGCGATCCTCGCTCGCGACCCCCGGCCCCCCCCTTTACCTTTTACGCGATTTCTTCGCCCCGCTCCCCCTTTCGACCCCCACCCCCGGCTCCCGTTTCGGGCCCCCTGCTCCCTCCTCCGTACGTGCACTGCTTTCTGATTAACGATGCTTACTAACCCAACGAAACTCCCCCCCCTCGTCAACACCATTTGTTTTTCTTTTGTATTCTATGTGCGAACGGTTTAAGGTGCCGTAAACGCTAATTATGTGCATTTATGTGAAAAATAATTTTTGTTTCACCCTTATTAACAGTGAAACTCTTCAACTTTCTTTTTTTCTCTCTCTCTAGTGCTCTATTTTAAATGTTACTCGGCAGATTTCGGCATATCATTATTGCGTTTATCAATGCACGTATTTTAATAGGAGGGTCGATAATATACCACGTCTTGGGCAGCAGTTCATGTTAGTGTTAATCGTATGTGTGTATGAGTCGAGGTGCGTTCCTTTAGAGTCGGCATGGTGTGAGCTCATTCCACGTCGTTCGTGGAATGAGCTCACACCATCTCCCCCCTGGAAAGTGCCAAATGAGGGCGAATCGGTGGCTTGTATGAGTCCAGGCCTGAACACACGCATAAAAATCGCCAGGCTCTCCCTTCCCACCCCACCCCCAGAAAAGACCAATTCACACTAAGACTAGGTTTTATGTCTTGTTAAACTAAAGGCTCTAACCTCCGTTTGAGGAGAAAACTCAGTTTCATAACCGCTAGTTAATTTGAAAACCGAACACATAGTTTTATTACCTATGTGTTATATTTAACGAGACGTCGTAAAACTGGGCCTAAATGAAAGAACGAAACTTAACATTAGATAGGTTTACATCGCCCAAGGTGGCGTATGCGTTCAAGTTCGACCGATTAATAAAAAAAACCTTTCTCTTTACTAAAGTTTGACCATTAAAAATAGTCTCCAAAGTGTTTTGAGTTCAGAAATAATTAACTTTTAAGATTTACTTTAAAATTTAAATGCTATTTTAATGATGTGTTTTAATATGAACGAAGCAAAGACATCCTTACCTTCGACAGTAAACGCACTCGGAAAATTAAAAAAAATATATTAACACAATTATCAGTCAGGAGGTCGGTTTGGTAGGTGATGGTGGAGTTAATCCAATACTAATCCCGATGGCGTGTGAAACACGTCACACATCAGGGTAGGGGGGCCAGTTCCTTTCCCTGTGCCGGTTACGGTTTCCCAGGAGGTTCTGTTACCCGAAAAATCGCACAGCTCGGGTGAAGCTGAGTGTGCCCAGAGACTTTCCCGGGAATTGAACTCGGACCCGACGGTCAGTAGTTCAACGCTCTACACTGGACCACCACGTCAGAAAATAATGAAATCAAAATTTATCAACTCACCATCATGTCCAAGAGTCGACCTAAATGTTGGTCCAAGAATAATAATATTTCTCTTGTAGTAAAAAAAATATCTGCACCACTTATCATAGAAATACTATGGTTTCCTTCATCAGATCAACACAGAGTACTTATTGTTGAATATCTATCATGTGTATGTTTCTTTATAGCCATTATTCTCACTCATATTCTCAAAAGTCATGCACGCAAAAAAATTGATAACTCAGTGCTACGTTTTCCGTCATGATTGGGCAATTTTAAGAACTTAAACTGCGGGCATCCTTGTGCCCATTAAAATAGCTAATGAATAATAAGCCATATATATGTTATCAGTGTTCGTTATTTGTGTCCGTTTCAGAGTTTGTTGTGGCGATCGACTCTCGGTTCTTAATCCAAGCTCCCAGTTTCATTATGTAACGGCTTTACCTGTTCAGGTATTTGTGGTCTTGAATGGGGTCGCATAATTTCTTCAGTTATTTTTAGTCGCTCTTGAAAATTCAACGCAAAAATGGTGTGGAATAAGGGAAACGTTGGCGACGTGTTTCCGTGTGTTCTGAATTTGGTTAATGAATGAGTTGCAGTTTGGTATTGTCCTAATCCTACCGCTGGTGTCTCTATACACGAATATTCTCAACTCTTTGAATCCATACTAAGAGGGCATTAATATAGGAGAAGCTCCGTAAGGTAACATCTAACTAGCTCAGCTTATGTTCCGCTGGGTGTGGCATAGTCGTAAATAAAGAAGTTTAATCTCTTCATAAATTCTTAGATAAATTGGATTGTGAGTTTTCAGGCCCCTAAAAGCGTGTTAATGGCACCCATGCTAAGATCTTGGTGAATAGCAAAGGCGCGAGAACGTATTTGAATAATCCTATGAAGATTATAAATGTGTTGACTGAGAGCGGCAAGTAAAGGTGAACGTCCTTCATTCAGGTGGTCAAATGTCTAGTAGTGTTTGCTATTGTCTGTTGAATGTTGATGACGACTTATTTTAATAATAAATTATCCATCGCTCTAACCATGAATGATCGCTCTAATGTGATTGTGTATTGTGTAGCAAATTCAATTGTGGTAAATTGTTGTAGATTGTGTAGTAAATTCAAAGAGTTAAGAGGACTTGGTTCTTTTAAACTTGGTTCGTTTAGCGATTTCATATTCGTGGAAGTTAAATTTACGGCACTTAAATCATGGCCTCACTAAGCGTCAAATTAATGAATACGTGTATGATTATATTTTTGGAAACTCATCGCGAGGCATATTTCCAACTGCATTTTAGACATACAGTTAAAAATTCTTAGTTAAACAAACATTAATTTCCGTAATCATCCGAATGAACCAGTCTCCATTTATTTCATTCTCGATTTTTTTTACGTTTATAACTGAAATGATGTTGACTAAAATGTGGAACAAAAGAGAATCGAACCGAAATCCCAGCCATACATCCGAACCGGTGACGAAGGCGGCATTTCAGTCAGTGTGTGTGGACATTTATGTGTCCTTTTCTGTCTGCTTCCAAAAAGGGATGTTGGATTTGAAAATGTGGTAAGGAATTCGTTGCGCAGTACTCAAAAGGGATGAATTACCCGAAATTTATTTTTTTTACTTAAAGCTTTCCCTATTTTTTTTATCATCCGTGGAATTAGTGTAGTTGTGCATCAGAATCGACCAGATAGGTGGTAACTGTGTGGAAAATCAGGAGTAAATTGTCGATTGAAATGATAGGAGCAGTTTTCATTAATTTCCCTTCTTCCATTCCTTTCCCTTTCCTTTTTTTCGTGCGTATATTCCATCAATATGGATTGCCTTTCATCTATCATGATGCCAATCTGGGAAAGGTCTCGAGCGTTTATAGTATGCTGTCGGACACCTATTTTCTCTCTTGTTTATTCCTTCTTCTCCCTTGGCTACCCCCAAAGCTAAATCACCCCTATCGCCGAGGGTCTCCGAAAATTTGCCCACTTTCACTACAACTACGAGCCAACGCTCATTTCATGAATAACCTTAAAGTGTAGTCTCTTAAATTAACCAAATTTGACGAAGAGATCAGTTTTATTTAAAGCAATGCCGCTTGGGAAAGGGGAAAGATTTCTTGCCCATTCAACTTTGACATGGGCGTTGAGAATGACATTTGGGCGTGCGTTCGGTCCAATTCTGTCATGGCCCAAAGCGATTTGGGGGAATTCTCTCACTTCTACCCCGCCTAACACCCACACTCCCCCATTATAACTTTGCGGAGCGCTACGGCGAGACCCTCCTTCGACGAATCCCAAGTCGACTTGGGCCCAGATTGAGTTTATAGAGGGGCCTACAGACGAACGTGCCTCACGATTCAAACATTTTGATTGGTAAACAAACATCTTGTCCGGTGGTGTATTCTCACCAGAAAGGTCTCCTCCCGGGCGTTTTCCCTCTCTCGAGTTATTCCTATATTTAGCCGATTGTTTATGGCCGCTCCAATTCCCGTGGGGCTGTCGGGGGTGAAGCTGGCCTTGGAACCCCAGAGGCTGAGTTCATCTCTCTTTGGAAAGTTTTATTTTACGATAATGCTTTCATCAATACTTAATCGTTAAGATTTCATCCAGGCGAAATTCCTTCATTCGTGTTAAATTAAACAGCCAACTAAAATAATTTGTCTCATTTTTTAGTGTGATTCAATGCGCGTGTACTCACCGGTCTCCCGTCCGATCTTCGCCGCTCTAGGACCAAAACTCGCAAGCGATACCGACATGTAAATCATCCATTGCCGTACTTACGATCATACGGGTGAGGTGAAGTTATGAACTTCATATGGTGCATGTTTTTGGATATCTGAACCGACTGATCTTAACCATGAAGCGACGGTCAGCCGCAAATATGCGTCCACAGTAACCAATATGAAGTTATCCAGGATAGGTAAAGGCAGGACTCACACCAAGCTAAGGATTTAGACGTTTGTAATACCCTCATTCAAAGTAATGAGGCCCGTTCTTTTCCCTGTGACATCATTCAATTTTCTACGAAGTTCTGGCGAACAGGAAGTGGCACAGATTGGGATTTTGTGCGGGGTTGTCCGAGGTCATCACTTGGGAATTTAAATTAGATTTAATTGGGATTTAAGTCCCATTGATATAATGATCTACGTCATATGTATCATGTATTTAGCGCATTTATTAAGCTTATAAACTGACAATTTCGAAGCCCACGGTTCTATAATTTTCAATCCGACAACAGTGGGCTGGAAAATCCAGCCAAAAATATCGTTTCCTGTTATACAAAGAATTTGGTAAGAGTGTCTACAATTCGTGTTAATCGATATTTCGTGCTACCGTTTTCGTGTTAATTGAGTTCCTCTGTATTTAAGTTATGGAAACTTGGCTAAATGGGGATGGAATTCAAAATGAGGAAAATTTAAACGGCGGAAAATCCCCTGGGCCTACATTCAATTCAGCAAATTACAAAATGCAGTTATAGTAGGTGGTGGTTTAACTTTTGCTCAGGCTTTGCTTCCACAAACTCGTGTTCGAAATGTGAATCAGATTTAGGATATATTCGGCGAAGACATCATCTCGTTATATAGTGTGAAGCGTGTTTCTTTTTATAACAATTCCCCTACCCAATTGCATGTTGAATTATTTTGGTGTTAATGTACGTGGAGTGAAAGAAATAGCAAAGGCGTCTTCCCAAATATTACGCCCACCTTTCTAATTACTGTGGTGAATTTCATTCCTCATGAGTTGAAAAATTTAAATGGTCTGAATCTTAAGCCAGCCAACTAATTATGCTGTTACAAGTATTGAGCACGGTATGAGAGGCCACAAAAAATAAGTTTTCAATACACATACTCTACAAAAGTTGATCCCGACGTCATTCACTCTTTCATTTCCCCGAAGAATAAATGGACGTTATGATCAAGCTTCACGATGGTAATCGGTGATCCAAAGGATTGACGCTTACAATTGAATCGAAGCCCGAAATGTAAGGATGAGAATTTTCTTCTGGTTAAAAATTCAAAGGATATATTTTTTTATAATCGTTGATCCAACTAATATAATACTAAATGAGAGAAGAATGATCAATCTCTTTGCATCTTGAAGTAGCTCAATCAATCTTTTTGATGTATTAAAAATGCAAAACAAGTCTATATTTTAAGATAATTTCAATTAAAGTCGCCTTACTATTAAAATGAATAATCACTGTGGGTCACATATTTTAACTTGCTTGACTCTAATGGATAAGGTCAGTTAACGCAGGAATAACATGTCAATCACTAATACAAGAGAACAGAATAAATTAACTTCGGCAATAATTATTGGCCCCTTTCACGCCCAAAGAAGATTCTGCGTAGCGGCTCTCTTCCTGTCATCTGTCATGTCCCCTTTTATGTGTTTTCTTATCAGTTGAAACAATTGCAGGCAGAAATCTGGGGAAACGGCTGCCCAAGACTTTGGTGTTGACCTTTTCCCCTTGTTTTCTAGAATTTCTCGCCCAAGGAAAAAGAGGTTTCGCCTCTAGCACCCCGAGCAGTGCACCCATAACCTGACACTGTTGGTGTTAC
Organism: Hetaerina titia; assembly: GCA_037158775.1. Lineage (NCBI taxonomy): Eukaryota > Metazoa > Arthropoda > Insecta > Odonata > Calopterygidae > Hetaerina > Hetaerina titia. The sequence goes on from CM073779.1 coordinate 30,508,991, forward strand.
ACGGTGATTGTTAGCCATATTACGGAGTAGTAGCAGTAGTAGTTTTAGGGGAGGCGACTGACAGCTGAGGTCATTTGCGCCATTAGGGAAAGGGAAGGATGATGGGTGAAGAGAAACCCGGCGTCGGAATTAGCCTGTTCTTAACAAGAAGTGCCAAGGGGTCCGCAGCTTAAGGTCCCATCCGATGGACGGCGTACTCACTCAAAATGCCCTCCGCAAAGCACCTCCAGTAGGATGGGAATACCACTGAAAATTATCTCCCGCCTTTGGGATTCGAACCCGGGCCCCCTGAGTGGCAAACCGGTACGTTAGCCTTCCCACCATCCCGATCCCCCCATATTACCGAGGGATTAGGTAAAATCGAGTAGGTAATTTGTGACTTCATTTTGAGATTCGTGTTTTTGGTACCTTTTATTTGCTCTCCCATTTCGTAGTTGCTTAAATAATGTTTTTTAAAATTCATCCATAATTTGTTATTGATCCCATTCAGCGATGAATAATAGCAAAAATGATAGAAATAGGTACCGCAGAAAGGCTGAAATCCGTTGACCAAATAGATATTTACAGAAACTGATATTTCGGAAGCACATTTCCAAACGAAGCTTTCAGCTACGTATGCCGGAGTTCAAATTTACAGTCCTTGACTTGAGTGTGTAACGGTATGTTCAGTCAATGGCTGTTTACAGGTTGTTTTGTATCGGAGGATTCTTGCTTTTTGTCTGAGATTCGTTGTGCATGCCTCCAAAGGTTTTCTAGGTGAGGGTGCGATGAGAGACGCCTCTGTTGTCTTGCCTTGGTCCCCGAATTGTAGGATCGGTAGGAGCGGTCCTCAGATCCTTCCGTAGATCGCTGTTTCAGAGGAACCAAGTTGCCTAAGAAGCATGAGAACCACTCTTAGAAGGTGTCTCTTAGTCATGATCTATTCGTTGGTTAAAAATATTTGTAGTCTTCTTAAATTCAATTGAAAAGGTTTTTTTGTGTCATTACCCCAAATCTTCTTTGAAATTCAGCAGAATTTCATCTGGTATGACGTGGGATCAAATCGACAGATCGATTGCTGACTCATTTCCGAAAGATAATAGAAAACAATATCCCTCTTCTGCTAGTAAGAATCTCTTGGCAGACCGCCCCTGCCGTTCTCGCTTTAAAAGATCTGATCTCCAAATGAGGCTAAGATTTCAACATTTCTAAAAAAATAGGAAGTATCCTATAATAATGGTCAAATGAGCATATAGCACCAATTGACATTGAAGTGAAAACGTTGCCAAATCCTTTTTCTAATGAAGAATTGCAGAACTGTAATAGGTAATTTGGTAGAACCTCTCCATCTCAAGGATTTAATATGCACAACGTAAAATAAATTATAGATTGAGATATGTTTCATTGAGATTAACTTTTACAATTTTCTCTTGGCCTCATTAAAGTGTTCTTTTTCTGAGCTTAATCTGTTGGCAGGGGAGGGGCTAAGGAAATAACCCAGGGTCCAGGCACCCACCCTCCCCCATCACATCTCCAAGGCAGCTTGGTTTCCCCCTTTCCGATTTTATAAGACGGATGACGGGGTGGAAGTGAAAGAGCGACTGGAAAATTCCTACCTCGGGAAATACCACTGTTTTATTTTATTCTCAATGTTACACAAACATTTATGAGAACCTGGTTCAAGTTGTCTTCCCCGAATGTTGAGTGTCAACTGCTTAAATTTACCCTCGGTCGTCACAAAGGCTTTCATTGCAAAAATAAAAGCTTTTTGGAAGAGCTTAATAGCGCTGGAGCAGGCTCAAAAGAACTCTTTATCATTTGTACTTAATGCACCCAGGGTCGGAATCATTCTATTGCAAAGTAATGATTTGCCCAGTACAAAACGTGAGGCCAGCATCGTAATTTCTCTTATTCACATGGCGTGTCTCCTTGGTGTTATAATCAGTGGGCTAACAGATTTTTGACGTCTAGATTGATTAAGGCTCCTGCATATGAAGTAAAATTTACTATCTTCATTTAAGTACAACTTTGAAATGTTTTGCCTAGTTTTTCTATTCGAGTTTTTAGAGATTTTTTCGCCTCGAGTTAGAGACCAGGTTTAGTCCATTCATCTCAAAAAATCATTACTTTGTGCCTCGTGTTACTTTCCATGAACATATTTCGGCGTCAGTCTTTATTTAATCTTATTTGTTTGTCGACATTAAAATTTGCCGTTACACCTGTATTTTTTGCCTCTTTTAACCTCATCTACATCTACTTAATTCCCCGTAAACCGCCACAAGAGCGTGTGGTTGGGGGTGTTAGGGCACCACCCGTAAGTAAAAAAAAACCGCATGCAAAAGCCACACATTTATAATCCACAAATAAAACATGGTACACATTCATGCAAAAACCCTTGTACCCCACACACATGCAAACACACAAACTACCAACTAATATACACTTGCACCTACAAATCTACCTGATATCTTTGCAATGTTTAATTTTGTTCCAACTAGTAAATTAATTTTTTTTTATATTTCTAAAGTGACTTCGGTTTCTTACTATTGTGATTTCTGATTGCTCGGGGTAAGAATGAGTATCTCTACTGGAATCTATCTCCCTTATTTTTTCTTTGTGGTCTGATCTACCTATTTAGTGTGGGGCCATTATAATTCCTTAATTGTCATCGTTAAACTCGTTGGTTTTGAATCTTTCCAAAAGTCTAAGTCTCGCTTGTTCTCTTCGTATCCCAAGTGGCTCTCAGCCTAAATGCCCTAAGAGATCTGTCACACTTGTGTTCTTATTACAACAATTTTTAGCGAATCTGGCGAATTTTCTCTGGACTTTATCCAATTCTTTTTGCCAAATTTGCTCCTAAGAATCCCAAATACTTGCGGCATATTCTAAATGAGGTCTAACTAGAGCAAAATAACACCTCTCTTAAACTTTATCATTACATTTCCCCACTACCCGTTTAATGAAGCAGATCCGCATATTGCCCTGATATGTGCTCCCCATGAAAGGCGCGGTTTTAGAACTACCCACAAATACTTAACCTGGTTGGCTGTAGTTAGCACGGAACCCTCTATTCCATATTTGGTGTCCTGTTTGCCGCTTTTTTAATTCCAAATTTTCAAAACTGCACATTTGTCTATATTAAGCATTAATCCCCATTTCTTGCACCAATCCGAGATGTTGTGCAAGTCTCAAGAGAGTAGCTCACGATCTAGTTGGCTCCTTATTTCCCTGTATACCACTGTGTCATTAGAAAATAACCTGGGATTGCTACTGACTTGTGCACTTAAGTCATTAATGTACCTGTATATTAAGAATAGAAGAGGCCCTATGACACTTCCCTGAGGGACGCCCGAAGTTACATCTCTATCCGTTGAGCACTACCCATCGATAACTTTTTGTTTGCAATTTGACAAGAAGTCTCTAATCCAATTAATAATTTTCTCATTGATACCATAGAATTTAAGTTTGAGCAACAAGTTATTTTTTGGGACTCTGTCGAAGGCTTTTTTGAAATCTAGGAATACTGCATCGACTTGTGTGTTGTTTTCCCCCCATCTAAGTAGATCGTGAATGTAAAGACCTAATTGTGTTTCGTATTACCTGCTCTTCCTAAATCCGTGCTTGTGTCGGCTTAGTATTTTGTTTCATCGTTGCCCTTTTCTCCGTAAAACATTAGTATCTTCAACACTTTATCCCAGTTAACATTCAAAGCGATACTGAGAGCCGTGAATTAAAGCGTTCGACAAAAAATCAGCCAACAATGCCTTATCCGGGGTCAACCTCCCTCTAATCCAGACCTAGCACCGGTGGCTCCTTCCTGTTCCCGTGAAAAGCGTTTTTCTTCATCAGAAGCAGTCGAATGCGAACAGAGCATGTTTGAACTTGCAAAATAATATAAATAAATTTGTTCACAATAGATTATGCGAACTAGAAATGTTTTATTGCCCTTTCTTTATTGAGCAGCTCTCGTATATTTAAATTTGTCATATCCATTCATGTTTCGTTTAGTGGAAACCAATTTGTGAAGCATTCATTTTCATTGATTACATGAAGGATGGTTGTATCACTTGTGTTCTCCTTGATGGCAATGAATAAAACCGGTGAATATCAACAGTTGATTAAAGTTCGCATGGTTTGAGCCAAATGTGCTGGTGTAGTGGTGAGAGTACGCCTTTTAGACGGTGGGAAAGAGGTACGAGGCTCGTATTTTCATTGCCTGGTATGCCTTTGGTTTCCCATGAGTTCTCATGCTCGGGATCTGAACCAGGATTTGAGCCCTTGAATTTGAGTCCTCCAGTCGGTAGATGAACACTCTTTCGTACACATATAAATGTACGTATGTTAGCTATCACGCCGCCGCTAATGGTCTTCCAAGTTCAGTGGTGATAATTTGCTATTCGGTCCTGACAGTAAAATCGCACTGGTGTGAACTGGGGCACGGAAAGAATGAGAGGCGTTAACCTGTAGATTCTCATTTCGAACGTGACTTTTATATTCTCACATATTACCTACACATGAAGGCAAATAATAGGCACTTTTGACAGCCCGAAGGCAGGCAGAAGTTACGGAGAAATAATGAAGGAAGTAATGTAGGGCAAAGAATGATAGCGCTCCAGCAATACTTAAAAGTCGTCAGAAACCATCCGTAGCGTACATATAAGAAGGTAGAATATCTTGAATGAATATTACCACTCTCCGCAGAATATTTCTAGGAAAAAGTATTTTTGTTGAATACGAGAGTCTTGTTTGTAATGATCGGCAGTGCTAATACACGTCGGCTAATGCGAGATTGAAATTTCAGAGTTTATTACTTCTTTGCTGTAGCTGAACCCCATAGATTGATAGCGCGCTTGCGTCTGAAGGGGGACTCACCAGCGTCATGAAAGATAAGAGGGGTCACTCGGGAATCACTTGACCCAACCATCCTGCTGCGCCTTTATCCATTTCTTGCTCATAGGAAATGCGGCGATACCTCGGGCCCTGTCAATTTTTTACTGCTTTTCGTTTTTTTAATACATCTCCTGCAAGGTGGTCGTATATCAAGTGTTTTATCGTCTCGTCTCATCCACTATACAACAAATTGGAGTGCTTTATGCCAGTTGGGTTCCTCTTTCCCGAAATTTCACTTTCCGTTTCGAAACCGGTAAGCCGGAAGGAGTGTAATTCACCCGTAAAGAATTGATAATTTATCATTTTAGAAAGTTCCTTCTTTCGGTGTTATTCCTACCATTGTTTTCATTGCTCCCGTGTTATGTATTTGAACCTTTGTTTCCTGGTATGGGTGTTTCCCACAAGATATCGCTTTAGAATAATATAGAATAAAATGAAAATATTGCACAATATTTTAATAACTGAAAAAGTTTTAGCGTTTAAAAGGGCAAAGAGGTTATATATAAATCTGATTGTATCCGTTTTCCTTTTTATCAGTTTTTCGGGTTCAGTCAGGAAGGTTGATAGAATAAAAGGCTCAAATATTGTGCAAAATATATTCAATGGATAGTAAATGCAGTTTTCTTCTGGCGAAACCAAAGATCGACTTGAAATTCGAATAATAGCGAAACGCTACGTTGCAGAATGTAGAAATTTGGCCCCAGGCATAATACGAGCTGGAGAATTATTATTTTTGAATTTCTCGCTTGTGCTAGCAAATTCTTACGTTAATTTTATGCACGAAGATGAAAGATATGTTAAATGTAGTATTCGCAACGTTTATTCCACTTATGGCAACTAGACTCCTGATGGGGTACATAGTTAAAAGATAAAGTTCGTATTGCTTATTTATTGTTCCTATGTAATATTTAGGGGTCATTTGTAGATTTACGTATTAGGTTGCGTCAGTTTTTAGCCTCTATGTAACGCAGTTTTCAGAACGATGTTGAAGTGATGATACCTTAGGTAGTATATCTTTGTCCTTTTGATTAAGTGCTTCAAATATCGAATACTTACGGATGTCCGTTGCCTAGTGCCCCGAAATAAAAAATCTGGCCGTTATTCAACAAATTAAATTTTTTTGCAATCCTACAGTATAATGTTATACATTTACAATTTTTCGGCTGTGAAACATAACAACTAATTTCAACTTTAGTCGCGTTCGTTTGACCAGATGAATCTGAAATCCGATTAGCAAGTCTTTGGATCAAAATCCTACTCGACAATCTTTAGCGAAAAACTGTGGTGTAGTTATTCCTCTTGAGTTATAGGTTCATTGAATATTGGTTTATAAAATATTTCTCGAGTCATTTAATCCTCATTAAGTGAGTATTTGGCCCTTCAAATGATCGAATCCAATGAAGCCCAGATACATGTCCCCAATACCCCAGCATAAAAGGTAAAAGGATTTTTATGTACGAGAATGCTTACATTCTAAGACTACAGAAAATTCCGCTCCGTCTCGATTTAATTTAGTGAATCATGTTGGTAGGACTGGTGAGCCGTGGAAGTATTTTATAAAAAATTTAATTTTTATAGTTTTTGCTAAATAAAGAATAAAACAAAGATCTCAGTCGTATAGTCAGCAGTAGCGACGAGAGGGTGACAATTCACCCCAGTGTGCACCATGACTCGGAATAATGCCGTTTGGTTCCCATGACGCCGGTTTTAAAATCCCGTTATGAAAATAAGTACATCGATGACGCAAGTCTTTATTTTTATATGTAATTTAAATTTTATGTAGCCATTAACTCAAAGAGAGAAAACATCTACATTTAAGGAAATATTCCTCGTGTAATTTGGAATTTAGAAATTTCCTGAAGAATTGCGTAAACGATTTGACATGGATATTTCGGAAGCGTCATCGAATGAATTTCAAATTCATGAATGATGTGTTCGCATATTACTGCACTGCCACCGCTGCTCTTAATTAGAAATAGCATCCATGGTGTTGTATGCCACCCGCCGCTCAAAAGTTTATTCACGGAGCGTCTATGACGAAGGCAGAAGTTTTGCCAATTGGCCAATTTTCGTATGCAGGCGCTCCAGGGGCTCAAGCAACGATCCAGGCGCTTGGAAATGCGAATGTTCCGGGAGTGCAGTTCAAGGGAAATTTCGAGAACAACGGTAATGACGTTTTTTCCGTTGGCTAGTCATGGGCTCGCGTCCATCGCGTAATGTCGACAGTGGAAATTCCTAATAAAGAAGGAATACTATGGTCGTATAAAATCTTCTGTCGGTGGCGGTGGAAACGAGCGGTTGTGGTAACATGAACGGCGGTTGACTGAGTTGTGGCCGTCTATATTTTAAATCAATTTCTCCGTTATTGAAAAATATTATGCTTTATTAAAATTGCGCATAATGATCTTTATCTAAAATAAGTTATTACATCGTAATATGGCCAAAAATTAGTTGGCGGTGATGCACTGATAGGGGCATTGAATTGTTTTTATTTCAATGAATACACACCACAAGGAAACTTTATCCGTCCGATCTTCTAATATTGCATTTTTTAAGGTTGCAATTATAAGTGGCCGATGTAGACTATTCCGATATTTTGTTTTCAGAAGAGCTAATTATCAGATTGTATTCTCAGTGACATCGAAATCTAATTCAGGAGCTCCGAAATATGAGTATGTAAATGTTGGTTTAAACGGCATGAATTAGGCACCGCCTTGTTTATTTTATCCCTAATGCGTGTCTGCTTCTCTCTGACACCGGAGGGACCATGACTTCCACCATTTGCTCCGAGTTGTCATTCATGTGACGTGATTCATAAGAGACTCACCAGTAAACAGATCTATCACTTATCTACTGCAATAGCCTTTTGTCGTTGCACTGAATATTTTTTTGATAATTCCATCTGAATGAAGACATACGAAAATTCTTGTGGAATGAAAAGTACTTAGTCCCTCAGGATGAATTTACACGTAGTCGAGCCTGATACCACCGAGTTTTATTTTTGCGGAATGTCTTATTCTTTTTTTTATCTACTGCAATGAGTGGTTTTTGTGTCTGCAAGAAATGTAACAGGAATTTTTAATTTGAGGGGAATTTGTCTTCGTCTTGAATTTGTGTCCATGGCCACGAGTATGATGGGATGTTGACATAGAAGTTCTTTTGAAGTTAGATAATTGCCTATAGCTAATAATAATAATCTAAGAAGGCTCCAATAACGTTATTTACTTTTATTTTAGCGAAGCTATTATTCTACCACGGACGTATTCTTCCCATCTTCGAGTACCACATTGTGATACAGATTTTAATGCGAGACAAGTGGTTCAGATCACATATCTACATAATTAATATGCCAAGTATACTTAAACAGCATGAAAACACAATATGCGTACACTTTGTTGTTCATTTTCTTTCAAATTTGTTCTAGTTCAATCGGAACTACGGAAATTGGTACTGTAAATTATAGTATTGTATAAATATTGAAGTCGCTTGCTATCAATTCCACGGGTTCCTTTCTTTTTTACTGCAAAAATACTGTAATAAATCCACACATTTGAGATACTTGTGACTTATTAATTCGTGGAATGTGATATATTTAAAGGGTTGCTGTGTTTTCCATCACTCATTAAGCCTCTTTCCCTTTCCAGGTGAATTCCACTGGGGCACCTGATGCCGTCCAACCCGAGGTAGTACATTGGGGGCCGTGTCTGAGAAGGACGGAAGCTGTCCCGGCTGAGCACCCATCCGACGCCGATATGTCCAGCAGCCAGCTGGTGGACTCATGCTTGTGAGTATAGAATCCGTTATTCGCTGGAATTTCCGTTCAAATGACCTGCACCTAGCACTCCTTAAAAGTACGTGGCAAGACTGAAAGCACGCTAAGGGACAGGTCGGTCTCGAGCAAAATTTAACCGGAAAACGCGTGCACCACTGTCCAGTGATGCTGCGCTCAGAGGATGAGACGGAGAGCACTTCCCTGACCCCATTTGAGAGTCTCGAGGCACCGGTGGCTTAATCGTAAGGTGCGAGCGTAATGCACTAAAGCAATCGAATCCATTTTCATAAATTCTCTGGGGGGGGGTCCCGGGAAAGGGTGAGGGGGCGTAGGGTAAGGAGCAGAAGTGACACACTCGGTGGCATAGATTATTTTCCATGCCACCCCACGCAGCTGTGGCCAAATGACTCCTTCCAGCGGGAAGTTTTTGCCCTCCGTCGGGCGCCGAGGGTACCCGAGGCGGAGCGTCATTTCGTGCTGTTGACCCGCGTTTGCACGGGGAACTCTCCACGAGTGAGAGCGGCAAGGGGGGGCGAAAAGAGGGAAAAGGAAGGGGGAGGGAGGGAGAGAGAGAGAGAGTGGGAATGGAGGGAGAGAGGAAGCGAGCGTGCAGCTCTGATCACCGTCGCCACTTTCATCCCGCGTCCCCGATGTTGCCACCCCTTTTTTTACGTGCCGCCGCCACCCCTCGTGTTTAGTTTCCGAAAAATTAAGTGAATTTCGGGCAAAATGTGCGTCCTTATGCTCTGCAGTATTATGCTACCCGCCGACGAGTTGACTACTTTTTTTTACTAAACCCCCCCTTCCGCACCTCTTTTCGTCTGTGGCAGATCCATGTGGACAGGATTGAGCACAATTGACCTTTTTCCTTTTACAATATTTTAATTGGGTCGTTTTCTTCACGATCCTAATTTCCCCTAATCGGCAAAACCTCACCACAATTCGCTTGCATGGGCATGTGCGATTTTTTTCAGCCGTTCAGGTGTTTTAACAAACATAAATTTGTCGTGTTCTATGTCCTTCTTAATGGTGGAATGAGCTGCGATATTGTTTGCATACTACTAAAAAATAGTGTTTTTTTAGTTTCGAATAGTTGGTTAGATTTTCGTTGAAGCGGATTGGGCATTTTTGAGTCCATCCCGGTGAAAATATTCCGTCATTGTGTCGACGTGTGCTTGATGATGGATCGGTTTTAATAGATTTTGTTTGAGATAATTCATCGCGTAATAGAGGCATGAATATAACGGTAATTAAGGAAAAATGAACGAAAATACTGCTTATAAATAATAAATAAATTAATATCGAATAAAAAAAATTTTCTCGATAAAAATGACTGGAATAAGCCAAATGATATCTGTTGATCCTTATTTGAACGCATAAATCTTGAATTTTGTAAGTAAAAACTGACAAAAAGGAATTCATTCTTCCACCGAGGAATAGGGGTGAACACATGTACAGGGTGCTAAGTCAAGGCTGAAACGACTGTATATAGATGCGGTTTTCGGTAGGTTGCCATTTATATCAAAACCCTCGAGATTTCATTATTGCAGTACTATAAGTTCCCAATTTCTATTTAGTCTCCATTAGATTACATCAAAGACATTTCCAAAAATTCTTTCAAGTTTATCTTGGAAGGCATCGAGGTCATACCGCCAGAAAATGGAGGAGACTATGACAAATGCCTGCAATGGATGAGCCTTTTACATATGAGTTCCGAGTTGGACGTAAAAAGTTTTTTCCGAGTTGGACGTAAAGAGGGTTTTTGCCATTTGATTTCTTGCACAAAATTTCTGCCTGGCGGGATTGAATACATGATTTTTGGAGTTTGAACAAGGGAGCAATTCTATTTTTTATGCGAAAGTTTGCATAGAATTGAAATCTTAACAAAATTATGGGAATTGCAAGTAATTTACATTTTTTACGTCACGCGTTCGTTCGCATGGGATTTTTAGTTTAGGTTGTTGGCCTAGACATTTTTATTTCATTTATTTAATTTTGTGCGGAATCTACTCGGAGCATTTTCATAATAATAGATTCATTCATTGTATTTATTGTCACATTTCGGAATCAGGCTTGCATACGTAATATTAGGCACCGTCGTTTTTGGTAAGTAAAAGAAGTGGAGGATGGGTTCAAAAGTAACTCCTTTCAGTGAGAGTACATCTATTTGGGAATTTAGGAATGGATTGACTTAAGTTCGCCACGCCAAATCGCATGTGAGCTTTGTGGAGGTTTCATCGCAAATTATATTCTTCTGATATTGTCGATTGTTTGCATCAGAGGCTTGCAGCATGCGAAAATCATTTATTCGTGTAGTGTCATTGAATAAGCATGAAATTCTTTCCCTCTCCAATCGTGTTTTCCGTTTCAAATTGCGGTGTTCAGCGCAAAAGCACTTCTCGAGCGACCAACTTCCTGTAACAATGCGCGAAACCACTACGTCGGTGGAAGCTTGACCTGAGTGCACTTCAATTTCACCTTAATTCCACCTCGGCCAAATCCCACGTTATTGTTTCCGCCAATTGCGTCTGTGTAGCGGTTTTGAATTTAAATCGTGGCGTGACCGTCGGCTTCGGGGCTGAAACAATGAAATATCATTTAGAGTTTTGGGTTAAAGTGAATGTTAAGTAAATTTATTTCCTAGATGCTCTTATGCAATTCACATGTTCAGTTTTAATTCAATTTAACATCGCGGGCTGGTATTTTATTTCTCTCGCTTGACTCCATTCCCATTTCGGATTCAAATAGATCGGCTACGAGCACTTGCTCGTACTCTCAAATGCTCTAGTAATCATCCCCTAATATTTTCGGGTTGCAAAATTGCCAAGACACTTTAATTTATTACTAAATAAGGCTGTACAACTCTTTCAATTGTCGAGAATCTTAATGCGTTACGTGTCACTAATTGCGCTTGTACAAACAAATACAAGAAACTGTCTTCTGCATCTCTAGATTTGGTCTTTCTCATAATTTTTCGGATGGATGGGCCCAGTTTTGTCGTAGTATATCTCGTAATTTGTGAAGCCGGAAGTTCTTTGGGAAATGAGAATAAGTGTTAAGAGGGTCGATTATTTTCTTGATGCACCCCAAAAGTTTGTTCGCTGGATCTTTAGTTCTGTCATTTGCACTATCATCAGTCAGCATTATTTTGGTAGGTTTATATATTTGAACTCGTTTTTCAAGTCGAAAGTCTCATGTTTTTATGGTCTTGTTTTGAGAATCGTTAGAAATAACACTATGACAAGCTAATTTTCTCTTTTTATTGCTTGAAAAATTCCGTAGGGTATATGTAAATGACTGCTAGAGATCCGTAGCGGTATTACGAAATGGATAGCAAATTGTGATGGGAAATATGAAGGGAGGAATTAAATATATCTTTCGTGGAAACGTAAGGGTTAACCATATATGATAAAATTAATATAAAAATAAAAAACGTGGTTTTGCAATCTCTACATTTTTAATTATATACTGAATTCAAAAAGACGGAAGTGATTTTATCAGGCAACGTAGGAGTTAATTTTGCGACGCTTTATGCGTTTGAATCTTCTTTCTCGCCTCATTCTGGGGTGATACCTTTATTATTTAAAAATAACTTTTTAATATTTACCAATCGTATTGACTCCTGTGGTATTTCACTAATTTTCGACGTGTTAACTGAAATTTATTCCAAGAGGTGTCTGAATATCAGGGCTAGTCTTACAAGACTTCTTCACCTGCGGCAAAATATATTTTATATTCTGCTTTCTGATAGTAAGGGTGTCAAACGATGGAGGTGACGATCTACATACCATCCTTTGTAGGTTTCCTTATATAGGTCATAGTTGAACGAATTGCTATTTCATGGAATGTATGGATTATAGGGAAATGTCGGGCAAGGATGTAAAGCAATATAATATGTATGTTGGATATTAATTCAAATCGTTATAGTGGGAGATATATTTGTCCCTGAATTACAGCAATAAGAAATCCCACTCATCATTATTATTCCGTCTACGCCAGTTATAAACTCCGTAACGAAGTCAAAGGGCTTAAAGGATAAAATGAACATGGTGGAAGAAACCAGTTGGAACCTCACTATAATTCTAAATCTCACCTTTGGCAACATGCACGTTCAACTCCCGAGGTATGTGTGTATATAAATATGAAATCCCTGTTAATATAAACAGATACACACACACACACACACACAAGCATATATGTGTAAACACAGACGCGTCCGCGCTTGAAGAGGGGTTTATTTTAGTGTAGGATTTCAGATTTTTTTTACTTTAAGGGAGCCGGGAATTGTCGCCGTACCGCTGGTAGCTAGTGCCCACAGGGGTTAGGTGGAAGAAATGACTATCTAGTCTCAATCTCACCCCAATAAAGACGCTAATTATTATAATCCAAAACCTTCCCTTGACTGGTAGATTACCAAGAACTGCTAGGAACGCAGCACGCCCCAACATGTGCTGAGTTCAATCGGTCGTTGATCGTTCTCGAAATGTCATAATCGGAATGGATAAGTGTGAACGGGCCACTGCTAGAAATTCTCAGCTGGCTAATCTGTATCTTTCTCTGCGACGCTCCATAAGGGCAAATGGTGAAGGGTTGTTAGTTAAACGCCCACTATTATAGTAATTGGTGATTAATGGCATTAAAACAGTTCAATTTATCATAAGTTATGTTTCCTACTGTTGTGACCTCGAATTGCGCGAAGAAAAAAGGATTCCGCACAGCGGTCGGTTCTGCAGTCCTGGTGTTATCTTCCGACATAAGCGGCGCTAGGATTATTCTTTCCGTCTTTTATCGTTAAACTCGAATGTTTCCTAGATTTAAAAAAAACTTTGTTCTGCCCATAATCTCGATTGTCTCCGTTGTCTACAAGCCAAGGCCCTACAGTAGCATTGTAACGTCTTATATTCGTTCATAACGGTTCTACGAACTTCTAGGACTTTAACGGACGAAACCGGCAGATTTTCTTGATATCTTGTTTAATTACGTACTGAAGTCCTTCTTCCAAGGGTCCCGGACACTCGACGCGTGTCGTTGTGTTACCAACGCGAAATAAAGTCTCCCTAACTTTTTACGTTTCAAATATTTACCCACTCTTTCGTTTGTTAAACCTTGGTTTCCTTTACCGTAGGTCCAAAGATGTTCGTAACTGTAACACTTCCCTCGTGTTATATCTGGTTATTCTGTGAATCCCGGTTGTTTTAATGGGTGCGAAAACATTATTTCTAACCATCCGAGTCTGTCGGTGTATTGGTGTGGATTTTTCTTTTCACAAACATTCATAAATGCTCGTTTTTTTCGATCTAATTGAATACCTGACATAAATCATCAATATTGTTGAGATCGATGGAAAGAGCTCCGCCTTCCGTTTTATCAATTAATTCACGGTAGACAACGGAGGATTTTGATGAATATCCTTTCATAAACCGAGGTGAACGTTGTGTTTGTTGGGCAGGTGGTTGTTTGTCACTCCATTTAGAAAAGCCTTAATGATAAGTGTTAAACAAATGTACCCCGAGTGTGATTAATGTCGGATTGAAATGCAGTTGTAATGGAAATGCAGTGGTTTTATCTCACCCGTGGCCCTCGTGGCCTGCCTGCGTGGTGGAATGCGATTCTTCATTGTCCTCCCCACCCCGCTCCGACTCTCAGTCCGGCGTCCGCCGTGCAGTTTTCTCAGTGACGCGTCGGGGTGTGGAATGTGGTGGAATTGATTTAGTTTTCGACCGCTTCGTATTCTTTATAACAGTTTCGCCGGCTGGACGTTAGCCAGAAATTCACCACACAACATGACGCATAATTTTAAATCTCCTAACCCTCTATTATAAGCACTTGGAAAAATATCCTTGACGGGGCAATTTTAGCGTTTTAGGGAATCTTAATCTTGACGGGTTGAAATGTAATTCCAGATAGTTTTCTGGAACTCTCATAAATATCATTTCGTTCTCAATTTCCAAGTCCGGCTATCAATATTTCCGACGATTACTATGATGGTTTTAAGCCTCATGTTTCATCATGAATTATATCATTTAAGCTTGATGTTTATTGAACATTTGTGCGGGTTTTCCTAATAATGTGTTTATCTTTTCATGGTTTGAAGCACATGATTGAAACGACCAGTCTGAGAGAGCGCGAGACTATTGCACAAAGTCCCCTCGCTCAAGTTTCACGAGACAGGAAACAGTTATTCTCATTTCTGCAATTGAAGGCCGAGTCTTGCCCTACTTTGAGGCGATATAACGTGCCACACGTTAATTCCGAGCGGGATCTATAATGTGGAGAGTGTCTTGGAGGAATAGAAAAATCTGCAACTACTTGTACTCGTACTACCCAGTACCTCACCATATAGAATACCCCTACCATTGTGAGTTTTCAGATCCAAGAATAGTATTTTTTCTAGAGTATTCAGCACGTTTATGTTTTCCGTGCGCTTGGCTGACGGAATGCCGCGGTGGCATTGACGGGAACGACGCACAGAAGTATCTCGTGAGAAAAAATGTGAGCGTAGTGCAATTTTTTTCATATAGTTTTGCTAAAATGATGCAAGTCTTCACTAGGTTATTTTTTTTATTTAATGCGTCTTTTTACTTTGCAACATTTGATACACGCGTGTATTAAAATGGGCTTCACCTCCTTGTTTTTTAGCTTTTAAGTTATGAAAAAAATTGTCTGTAATACGTACGGTAGCTGTTTTTGGCGAAACATTGCTATCACCGAAATTATTTTTAGGTTTTTAATCTTCTGTAGAACCATTTTACCTTGAAAGACTCTTAGTTGAGTCATCAGCAAATGTACAAGGCAATTTGAAAGAGCCTGTGCTACTTCTTTCGATGCCTGGTGCAGAACGGAATACTCTTCCATGCTTGCAGGCGACCGAGTAAAATTCGTTTTTATTTTTAGTTTTCATTTCGGTGTCGATATTGAGAGAGAAATCCAGGGTCTTGAAAAAAATTATGTCTGCAGTTAAATAGATTTCCGTCCAAATGAAGTGTTTCTTCCCCATTAAAGTAAAGAGACGATGAAAATGACGTGCTTGTACCGGTAAAGCGCATAGTAAAGTGCAGATTTTCCTGGTGATGTGTGTTTAAAAGAAGTTAATGGACAGAAAGTGGCTTGAAAAGGAGAGGGAAATGGAGGAAATTGAAAATTATTTTTCTCTAACTACGTGGTCACAGGTGAGAGCACTCGGGACGCTCCCTGTTCAAAAACTCCCCAGATTCGAACATGGCAGAATGTTAAATTGGGCCCCTTCACAAAATTAAAATATGTACTCATCACGTCTTAGGGATTCGAGGGAATGGTTTTTGACAAGATAATATTGATCACTCTCGAAACAGAGGAGGGATGTATGAGACAGACTACCCTCGTATATCCATAGATCTCCATTGCCTAAATATTTGACGACGTCTCATGCAGGGTGAGAGGGTCACGATCGCGGAGGTCAGAGCGAGTGGTCTGGATATAGGTGGGGGGTGAGTTTTCATCATGTGATTCTTTCCCAAATGACAATAATTTTAGTTCCCCTTGCCCTGTTAAAATTCCTTTCATCGTCCGTATATTCTCATGGATCACCTCTCGTGCCATGTAAACCAGACAATCAGTGTTTATTCTATCTGCACTTAGTACAACAATTTCATTTGGATTTTGGTCCTTCTCAATTACTAAATTTGATGTGAAAATGGGGTCCTCCAGGGAGTTTTTATTTTGGCATTGCACATTAACTTAAAATCCCATTTTCTGCTATCCGGGACACCTAAACCGTGAAGAATGTTTTTATTGGCGAAGATAATTCAGAAAATGGACGGAGGACAGCCTTTGAGACAAAGCATCCTCAAACATAAGGGTCGTGCATTTCATTCCAATGTGCAGTTATCGTGTTGATTGATTTGGCTGTCAAATTTGTGATAAAACTTCAAAAGAGAATGCCTCGAATCCACTCTCTAGCCCTCATGTATCCCGAAGTCCTTTTATCTAATGGGTTTGATATTTGTTAAAACATTCTTTCTGGGTTAATTTTCCAATGCAAATGCGAAAAATTCGCCGCATCATATTTCCTATCCGTCCTTATACACCCTAGGTTTTTAGTCTTATCCGATCCATTGGATAGCACTCGAATCTTGTCTCGGATGCTTCTCCTTTAGTTTTTCCATTGAGATTCCTTGAGGATGCGCCAAAAGGGAGAGAAATCTCGTTTCTTTACTAGGTCGTTGTTTCTATTGGCTAGAGCATCCTGGAAGCTATTTCAACTAATCACTCGCATTCGTCGCGCATCCGCAGATTGCACATGATTGGATTTGTTCGTTTGAAATTAAAATTCTCTTCTGTCATGACTGTTTTCCATGTAAGATTTACGTCCCCACAATTTCATTGCATATTTTTCTCAACGCTACCCGAAGGCCTTACCCTTTAACTCGTTAATTTATGTGAAATTATAATGATTCGATTCTCATTTCTCGGAATTATTGGCTCGTCAAATGCGTAAGTTTTACCGTTCCGGTGAATCCATTATTAACCTCAATCCCGGGCATATAATTGCTTTTGCACAACATTTAAGTTCCAAGTAATCAAAAGATTTGTTCTATGTGCAAGCTATTGGGCCGTGCAAGAAATAAATGAGTCACACAATTTCCTTCTTGCACACCGTTCGACATAGTTTGCAGATGAGTCGTGCATTGTATTAAACTTTTTTCAGTCAAGCCACGTCTCAAGAACTCTGCGCCTGCGTGCTAACAGAAAATTCTCTTCCGAGGTATCCACGCGTGCATGTGAAACTGTTTTGAAGGCTATAAAGAGCACGCCCGTTTTCTCCCGACTCCTCTCCCATTTCCTGGTTTCCTCATTATCGCTGCTTGCAACCCTCGCGAATAGCCTTGTTTTTCCTCTATTTTGTTTGGTTTCTTTGCTGCTGTGCCGTTTGAAAAACTTTTCCCCTAACCCTTCCGTTTTCTGGCTAAGTACACCGTGGGGTGAATTTTCGGATTTCGAAACCTGATGCCCCTGGCCGTTTTGTTTCCGTTTTCGATGACGGTGTCCTGAAGGTGTGTTCTCATTGACTGAGAAGGTGTGTTCTCGGTGACTGATCCATTCGTGAACGCGAGACGCGTTCACGAATGGATCAGTCACCGAGGTCCCGCCCACGGAGTTGCGAAACGATGTTTGTCGGATCTTCTTCCTCGGCCCACGTTAGTCACGCCGTCGCTTCGAGTGAGGTGCGTTAAACTCTACGGCCGTCCTCGGGCCGGCGTTGCGTCTCCGTCCACGCTCGCCATTTGTGGGTGCGGGGATGGGCTCGGTGGACAAGCGTCGAAGTCCACTCGTTTACTCGATAAGAGCGGGCTTTCCATGTCCTGCCCGCCCGGATAACATTTATTCCGGATCTCAAGTGTGAACATTGTCTCGAGTCAAGGTACGAGAGCGCTTAATCTCAAGAGAACTTACTCAACACGAGTGACGCATGCGGAAGAATGGCAACATTGATTTCAAGCCGAGATTGCACGCTATGTTCGCTTTGCGGCTCGCAGGTGAAGTCAAGGGGAAAAAGGGCTGGCTCTCTGTCTCACTCTCTCTTTCCGAGTCGAACTAGGGCCTCATTTGTTACGTTTGCTCCGCTTACTTGTCGTGTTGTCGACTTTAGGGTGTTCGTTCCGGCGATCACTCACCGAGTGTGCACACCGTGAATCCAAAGGTCCATGGCAGCTTCCTTCTGTGGGCTCTCGTTCCCGAATTCTTCTTTAAGGCCTAATTATGGATCGTGGATATTAACTTCTTGGCATCTGCTTCATTCTGCTTTTCGTCGAACCCGGAAAATTCTGGCAATCGGTCAGTTAAACTTACAATACAATATTTACTAATATTTAGTGTATAAATACGCTTTCATTTTTTTTAAATCGAATTATACATTCATAATTTAATTGGTAATCTAATTCTAATCACGAACGTGATGTCTCGGAACAGTTTGAGCCCAAAGCGAATTAACTTTTTTTTATACCAATGAAAAAAAGAGTTGCATCCAATCATGTCATGCACTTAGTTAATGAAAGAAAATTCAGCCCACATACCCGTAGATGATAGGAAAAGACAATAAAAAGGGCAGGTTATAAGATTATACGGATGGAACTGAATACATATTTACTCCGTTATAGTGAGCCAGTTCCATATTTGTGTGATGACGTAGAGGAAAGACCCTAGTTACTTTTTTTTCGGTTTATAGTGTGCACCATTCTTGAGTAACGTGGTTGATATTCAGGGAGCATTTTTAGCGTCGCCATTCCTTCTCAGCAGTCGACCCAGGATCTCGATCAATATGAACAACTCCTTCGTAGTGCTGCGTGTGTGCCAGAGTGATGCACCTTCTCACTGACAAAACGTTCGGAGGAATTTCTTGGTCAAATATGGCCAGTTTTGCCCTCTCGACCGGAATCCCCATCACACGGACAGTAGTAATAACACTGTGAAATCGAGTTTGTTGAAAGCGTCGTTTTATTTCGCTGGAGCGTAAAGAATGCTACTGTCGAATTCCCTTGTGCATTCCCCAGGTAAAGCGTTAAGGCTTTGGTCACCTTCGCGGTCCCCTAATACTAAAAATCACAACTAAGGCGCCAATGTAAAATTATAGAAAAATCATGTATTTAAAAAATTCACAGTTTCCTGTTCCCTGGAATGCCATGATGGTAATTGTTCTTAAAAAATCTCTCTTTATAGTTAAAATCGTATTTCGACCGCTATATCGTGAATGCGGGTTTCTTAAATGTTTTGTCTTATTAATGGTTACATTTTATTTTATTCTGTTAGCCACGTAATTTTTTAGACAAATTGACTGTAAATCCTTATTTTTTTCAGCAGCAGAATATTCGTTGGATTAAGTGTTCTAAGCGGGGCCAGCCGTTGCGGTAGACCGACAAAATGTGTATAGTTACGAAATTTTATTAAATTTGTCAAGATGTGTAATAAGTTGATCGTGGGGGAGTTTTTTAAATCTCTTTATAAAATTATTTTATTAGGAATGGTTTCTTGAAGTTTTGCTTGCCTTAAAATTAAAGCCTTACCCCTTCCCGGTCATTTGTGCTCATCTCATCCTATTTTTTTTTCGTTTCACTGAATTGCTGTAATCATATTTGGATGTCCTTGCGTGCTGAATGTGTGTGATGTGTTTCCTCTTCCAAATAAATGTTTACAATACCAATAGCCCAGCCCTATATTAATAATCCTGAAATCATGTTTGCAGTGGCGGGTAGCACTTAGGGCGTGCGAGAAAGTGTGGCGTCAATTGTTTTGTAGCGCATGGTTATCACTTCATAGCGCACCTACGGGTCTAGTGCAACACCCCCTCCCCCCCCCGTTTCCCGCGTTTTCTACCCAGCTATGTCTCACCTTCCCCTTCGCTGCAAGCAAAAATGCACTCCTTCACCATCTCCCCGCCCCCCCTCCCCACCGCGTATTTCCCCCTCTCCACCCATCACCACCCCCTTCCACTCAAAATGCGGAGGCAGATACATCCCCCACTCCGCAAGGGGGGGGGTCGAAGAAGTAGAGAGGTGGTGGTGGAGGGGGGCGTTTATTCGGGGAAGGAGTCCTCCTCATCCCTCACTCTCTCATCATGTCCTCCGCTTTGCACCTTAGGCTGGTGAATCGACGGGTTGAGCAGAGGCAGGAGCACAGCATCACCCGAACGGAAATCACTCAGAGGTATAATTTTTCGTCAAGTGTAGCGAGCATGCGG
Organism: Hetaerina titia; assembly: GCA_037158775.1. NCBI lineage: Eukaryota > Metazoa > Arthropoda > Insecta > Odonata > Calopterygidae > Hetaerina > Hetaerina titia. Next base: position 30,529,345 of record CM073779.1, read on the forward strand.
TACCTGCACGACGCCGCTCATGTTTGTTGGAATGCGCGCCTGTCTTGTGAATTGTTTTGTGTCCCTGCATGATCCTGCTTGGCTTGTTTACTATCGTTTTGCTTTTGTTCTCATGTGTATGTTGTCGCTGGCTTTTGTCGTGTGTACTCGTGGAAGTGTGGATGTTAATGCTCTCCGTATTTGTATTGGATCATTTATTCCGAGAGTAAGGGGCGTCGTATGGGGACGCTCCTGAAAACATTGTCGTTTCCTTCTTGTTGTATTTCAAGCGTTCTGGTCATCAAGTCGTACGTAAACACCGGAGTCAAGCCCACTTCTCTTTAGTAAAAAGTACTGCTGCGCTAAAGTATCTCGACCCTGATGTTAAAAATGAATCTATTTGCTTTCACGATGAGATTTGGGACTTTGGTTTGCAACATCGTGTCTTGGTTTCCTGTTATCTTCTGCGTATTAACTCCGAAAGATTTATGACTTGTAAAGCTTGGGGTTTGTTGTTTTACCACAAACCCTTGTTTAACCTTAACAATTCGTTTATTTTATATCATAATGAAAAGATGTATTTACGGATCCGTAGCGCTGTGATACAGGGTACAACACTGTTGTATTTTGAGATAAGGTAATCACATTTTTCGCGTTCCATTGAGGAAACTTGGATACATTTTAAGATTACATGAAACTAAGTTTCTTTTCCTGTAAAATCTGCTTCGGGTATGTCTTTGCGTTAATTCACTTATTCCCGAATTTGTCGCCGCGGTTAAATTTAGCCAGCGGACATTCTCTGTTCCCTGGAAGATTTAAGGACCACTACGTTGAAGGTCTGTAGTGTTTATTCCACGTGTCAAATGATGACCTCTCACGCTTGGATTCCAGTTCGTTTGCTTGCGATTATAGGTCATTTCAGTGAATTTATTACGTATGTCGGTGTGGATACTTCATGTATGCATCGCCACACTTTAAAATGGATAGGACCACTTAGCTCCCTCCTTCCATTGAAATGCATCGTTGATATCGCAACACCCAATTTCCCTCGATGATAACCAGTTCACTTAAACGGATGGCATAACCCCGCAGTAATGCATTATGTCTTGAATAGAACATAATATTTGCGAGTGCGGATGTGCTATCTGTCCATCGAGTCGTAATAAGTCTAGTTATCATGCGGGGTGATGGACTTGAATTGGCCCCAGAAATCTCATGAACTTCAGGCAGTCAACAGGGAAACGGAAGAGTTTCAAGCGTTTGGTGCAAACCAATTTGAATTTGATTATCGAATCGGAAATTGATAATTGTGAATGTTGAGATATCTCGCTAGTGAATTGTCCCTTAATTAACCTTAAATTGTATTCATATTTTCATCTCACGTGTTTTTCTTTAATTCTACGGATCGTATAGTGAATAAGCTGATGTAGAAAATAAGTTGAGTTCCTTTATTTCCCTTTCTCCAAAGATCTAATTCATTCTTTTAGGAAAAAAATGGGGCAAATGCTATGGGAAATAAGAAACTAAGACAAGGAAGTTCGTTATATATTGTTCAAAAATTAGGAAAATACTATGGTTGTGCTCAGTTGAAAAATAATCGCAATTATCTGTGAAAATAAGGAAATACGAAAAAAATCGTTTTTTAGCAAAATCTCTCGGTTCAGTTCTTTGATTGCCGGTATTACATGAAGCGTGCTTTGAGAACTAATTTAATTTAATTTGTGCACGGTTATGCGTTCGTATCACGAAAGAGTAATAAGACTCGATATTAAATCAAATCCCAAGGAGCCTATAGTATTTCAATTAGTAATTGCAGCATCTGGCTAGCATATGCTAATGAATGACTCACGAGAGTACTGCTAGACAGAGATCAGCATAAAATCTGGCATGAGTTAATTAGAAGACTTGGCTGAGAAAAATCCTTTGAACTTTGTGGAGGTTCGTCGTGCGCATATTTTCATTATATAATTATCGAGGATCGTCCGAAATAAGGTGGCTGTAGCTGCGATGCTAGAATCCAGACAGCGGGAAAAGATATTAAGGATAGCCTGACGCATTTTACAGCAAAAGAAGTCCTCGTGAATCGGAAATACGTACGAGCTAAAAGAGAGATATTGTTTAGTCGAAGGTACATTGGAATTCGGAAAAATTTACTGCTTTAGCGAAGTATTCTGGCCTGTAGACAGAATAGTGGAATCATATAACCAAATAGGGAAGAAGGCGACGAGCGCGACAGAGACAGGGATTATTGCCTAATGTCCTCTAGCGATGGAAATTAATGAAAATGTGTAAGCTTTTGAGAACGACTTTTTGGGTTGCTTTCCTTGATTTTTCAGATGATATAACAGTGCTGAGAAGTGAATGCGTTGTTCTTAAAAACAAGATTGGTAAAATGATAGTATAAATTTTAAGTGGGCAATAACATAGATTTTAAGTGGGAAATCATTAACTTAGTCAGTTAGTCAGTCAGCTTAAAAGAGGCAAATTATGGCTTACACTCTTAAAGAAATGTACGGTAGAAACCAACGTGAGTTAAAGTATTATTTTTTACGTATTTTTAAGCCCATGGCTAATTCTATTTGTTTACATTTCTCATGAATACCGAAGGGTTCAACAATGCGACATGATGATTGTGTGGGTATTAGGTCAATTGTTGGACCAAGCTCACGGTTGAAACCAACTGTGCTGCAGGGTAAACGAGCTAACAACGGACTTAAAAGTGAGGGGAAATTAAATAAACCCTACCAAGCACTCCGAAGAATATTTCCTCGGTTTCATTCATACTTAAACTATTTTAAATAATAGGATCATGTAAAAATTTGCAGGCACTTTGTTGGATTTGCCAGATTGGAAGTATTCGTACTCGGTTCAATACAAATTCAATTTACACAACGAGAGAACCAAATGTAAAATGACTCTGCATTATATTTTAATTGAATCACTATATGAATACGATTGAGGAAGGATAAATAAATGAATAAATAAAAGAATAAGAAACGGTTCTAGGATTAATATAGGATGAGGAAAGAATTCATAGTTTATTATACTCTTTTTCAATAAATCTAGAAAGGAAGAACTCGCATAAGGACAATTGTAATTTACTTTCAAAAAAATTTAATTCAATACGGCTGCGTTGCATCATGCTTGAACAGTTGCATTCCTTTCACATCATGGTTGGAATCTCTGTCGAAAAAATTAAATTTTTGATTTGCCTTGGACTGTAATACGGTCATTCAATGCTCGGCATATATATAATATTCATGGGAAAACTTAAAGCGGGAAAATCTGTAGAGATTTTAATGGGCCTTTTAACTTGATTGTGAAAATAACAGAAGGTACTTTGTAATGTTTGTATGAGTTGCTGAGAGAATGTATACGTCGAAGGTCAATTGCAATTTTAATAAGGGTAAAACCAACGGTATGAGGCGACAACATAAGTTAATCTTTTTGACGTACTATCTTTTAATGCCGTCTGGAGGCGTTGCTGATGGGCTTTTGTATTCGTCTTTCCAACTATAAGGCCGGTAGAGAGAACGTTTGCATGAACTGAAAAGAAGATTTTTGGGTTCATTGTAAAATTATATCTTTTAAATGAAAAAAAATTATTCACACTAAGAAGTTGAATTGGTTTTTTGCCGAGGGACGAAAACTAAAATACCTGTCCTACGTACCGGCCAGGAAAAATGACGGAAATCTTTAACACAAACTCGCGATTTGGTTTTCATCGGATCTCGTGATATTTAAGTAGGTAGTGGAAATTACTTTTTAAGATAATGAGAACTTCTATCTACTCAAGATGGTCGAATTTCACTGAGATTAATTGTTTTGTTATATTCCCTCGCACGTACGCCATTTCGTTCTCGATTAACATACTTGCTAGTGTTGTGGGAATTATGCATTAAAAATTTTTTTAATAATAAAATTTTAAAATTTATAATAAACTAAACTATTTTACGAGTGAACCAAAGCCAACATGAATCATATCTGAATTACAGTAAAAGGTCCAATTGGGATAGAATGATTCCGTAGATATTTTGTGATTGTTGTATTGTGTATAATTAAATAAATTTGTGATTGTGTATAATTAAATAAATTTTGTCAGCGAGAGTTGATGTTGTGGCTGATATCGATAAAGTCAACATTTGGGAAGTACCTGAAGGTTCGATATCGGTAATAATTTTATTATTTAAGCAAAGTTAAACTGGCATAGGAAAAATGTATTCCTAATCGAACTCAAATTGGGATCATTTTAGTTCTGGGCAAGGAGAAATATTGGTGCGCGGTCGGAATTGATGATCAACATTAAAATTTTTACTGAAAAGACTATTCAAATGGTAACTTACAGTAATGGCACTGAAATTAGCATTATGTCAATGTGCAATGGAAGTGATTGAGTCTCATTATTTATTTATTATTTATTTTTACGAGCTGGTGACCGTGTTGCATAGACTTGAATATCATATTTTTTGCCTTGATGCACTATACTCGTACACAATGCGGGCACTGCTTTTCCAAAAAAAAAAGAAAAAAGCTTATTTAGGTATTTAGGTTTTACGAGTACTTTTTTTACTATGATTTTTAGTCATCTCTTTAATTGTAGGTTTGTTCTGAAACAAGAACAGAAGGAACACTACCATGAAAAACAACTTTTTTTTTGGTCTCAAATTGCCCTCTCACCGTGAAATGAAACATTTCAAACCATTTTAACAGAGTGGATACTATAATAATTCTAAAGCGACAGTTTCATTAACGAGAATTAGCACAATGTGCTCTCTCATGGACTAGGGTAGTTTCGCTATTCATAAACAATGTATGAGATGACACAATAATTGAACTTACGTAATTATAATAATTAACCATACTCCTGAACCTCCATTCGCTCCCAGTAAGGAAGCGTAATGGAATGGCACAATCCTCTCAAAAACCCTAACGTAATTTAAAGACATCCCCGAAGACTAGACGATCGGGCAATTAGTAGAAGAAAAGGAGAGATAGGCCATCTTCTTGAATAAAAGATCATTAGTGGTAAAGAAGGGAAGATCACATAAAAAACAAAGCTTTTAACGTTCGGTAATGACTAGAGTGTACATTTCAAGAGTCACAGTCGACCTTTTCCTTCTAATCAGGGCCGTTCGCAACGTCGAGAGCCGTGAAGGGAAGAATGCGGAAAAGGTGTGTAAATGCGTTGCTCCCGAAGGATGGTGATCATTTGGTGGATGCGATGAAAAACCAATGAAGCACCGAGCAGGGTTATTCAAGCCCTTCAGTGGCATGAATAGTTGCGCGTGTGTGGCTCGTCAGGCGGAGGGAAACGGACGGAGAGGAATGCGAGAGGGAGGGAGGGGTTAGGGGGATGGCGCCGGGTGGAAGGGGTTTAGGGAGGGGGATGCGGGGGGAGGGGATCCGTGGAGGAAGGCGATCGAAGGCATGGCTGGGTCTTCGCGGGGGATTTTCGTGCGGAGCTGTGAAGGGAGGGAAAAAGCTCTTTCACTCGAAAGAAAAATCCTTCATTTCAGCCAAGAGATTAGGTTCGGATGCATGTGTAAACATTTCTCGCTTTCCCATACATCCTGGGATCACGTTTCAGTTTGCTCAAGATGCAAAATAGATATTGAGGGGATATAATCCTCGCATATCCTTGCAAATGCGACCCGAGTCATGTTGTCGTATGGGCGAGGAAAAAAAAGTACGCAAACCGTCGGTGAATTCGGCAGGATTTCATCCCCCGCTGCTGCAAATAGTTCTTGTGAAAATGAGCGTTCTAGTTGGATGAGGTGAAGGCCATCTGGATTTGGGTTCACCGTTCTGGGGAAAGTAAACTCGAAGAGAGATTTTACTCAGGGGTTTAAAGATTTAGGAAGCGATAAGACTCGGTTTTCGCAAATTTTAGAGGCCTAAACGCGTTAAGTCGCCAAGTATTTTAATGGAGTTAAATTCTAATGATACGGAAATCGCCGAGTGACACGTTTGATTCAAATGAGCTTTTGCGCGTGATACAATGTAGGCAAAACATGAGTGGCACTGTGTATTATTAAATAAGGGATTCTTCTTTGCGCATCAAAAGAAAGACTTGAGTGTAGCATTTTGCAGTCGTAGTAAATGGGTAAAAGGGTAATTGAAAAGGAGAATAATTCCGTAACTTTTGATTGCAAAGGATGAATTATTAGAAGTAGTCGATGATTTTGTATAACTTGGTAGAATATTTGTCAAAGATTGTAGCATAAATGGGGGGATGAAAGAACGTTTCAATTGCGATAGTTTTTAGCTAGTGTGTGGAAGTATATAAAAATATTTGTCCAAGGCAACAAATATGGCGTTATATGTATAACGATGCAGAATGTAGAACGATACGAAACGTACTCCTGTACTACGGAGTGAAAATTGTTTTTTCCCGGATTTTCACAAGTAAGCATAAGCAGTAACTAAAGGCGGTGGGTGTGGGGGTGTCCTTGGTTAAAATAGAAGAGAAATGGCGAATAATGAATGGGATATAAACGAATGTGGTTTACATTGAACGGAAATCGGCAAGTAGTGAATGAAATGTCCAAGAAGGTTTGGTCATGCTGAGATAATATAATAGTGTCGAATTATCAAACATAGGAGAGGAAATTAATTTGTTTTTCCGAGCGGGGTAGGCCAAGATGGACGTGGGTGAATGGGTTTGATTAGATTCTCATTTCAAGGTATACTAAGATTCTCAGGACCATGTATGAAACATGTAGCCATGTATGAAACAATGAATGAGTTGGTGAATGAGGAGGAAGAAGCATTTAGGGACAGATTAGTGTGGAAAATAATGGTGGACGGGAGTAAGTTTAAGTAGGAAATTGGCCCAGATCGAACATTCTAGCTTCGTCGTCCGGGCAATGGAACAACGTGAAGAGACGCCATGTAACATCATGAGAGGTCGGTCCCTCGGTATTCCTTCTTAGTCTCTCCTCGTCGATAATCTGAAGTATCATTCCATTCAGTTTGATTCATCTTTTCGTGGTCTAGAGAAGAAAAGGAATGTCAAAGGTCGCGTGTAAGAGGAGATCGTGTTTTTTACTACTTTTCCGTTTATTGCACGACCAAGCTTCTCCTATCTGCGGTTAGTAATGGCTCGAATTCTGGATTGAGTGAGACGCCATGCCGTGCGGGTGACGTGTGGTGGGTGGTGGTTTCTGCGCCTTTGACGTACTGCACAAGTGACGGCACCCCTGGTCCGCTCACGCTCACCTCTCGGCAAGGGACCCTAACTTCTCGCACCACGCGCCGTCTCGAGTCGGACGGGGGCAAGAGGAGCTGATGGTTACTCGGGAAGCGGGGGGCGGGTTGCGCGAGAGGGCGTGGCACTCGGGAAGGCTGGCGATGGAGCCGAGGAGATGATTCGGTGGCGGGTAGGCCCTGGGGTTGTATGGGTCGGAGGCCATATGATATTTTGATGGAGGGAAGGTCACGCCGAGGATAGAGAGCGGTGTAGTTTCGGTCAAGTAAGCGGCTAAACGTCGGTGTGAGCTTGTGCTATTTGATTTTCTCCACCTCGAAACAAATGACAGAAAAAAACTGTTGAGTGCGAAGTGAAGCCTTTTAAACTAAAGGGTGTCGCTTGAAAGTAGTTTTTGGGCCATTCTTTCATTACCAAGCTGCTCCAAAAATCTCCTTGGAATTTTTTTCTATTGCCAATTGACGCCTCCCTGCATTCCTTTTGCCGAATGTGGTGGAACTGGGCTATTGCCGTTGGTCTTACGAGTAATGGGCGTGTCCTTAATGCCTTCTGACTCGAGGATTTTCTTAAATCGTTTTCGTATGGATGAAAATGCCTTTATGTTAATGGATAATCCTGTAAATTCTTGATAGGTGACTTTCCTCCAATGCCTCTCTGAACGCTTACCTACAGTTAAGTATTGTAGTTAGTTACTCTTAAAAATCAGTGTTCACAGGAGTCCGAATAAAGCGGATCCGATGAGATACAAAGAAGTTTGGATAGTGTGTAATTGTAATTTAGCGTGAACTATTACGTAAGTATTTCAGTGGGGATGCAACTACTATTGCTGAAGTTCTTTTGGTCGTAAGTTATTTAATTCATTTTATAATTGGGCTCGAGAAAACCGCTATGGTCTGGTTATGCTTAGTGCTGCCATCAAGCATGACATCCCTCATGCTAGGCTGTTGTTTGTGGTGATTGTGGACCAGTCCCCAGAGGGGCTGTTTCCGTGAATAGGGAAACGCTTTGTACTCGATAATTTGTAATCACGTAATATTGAGGGTACGTGATTGCGAGAGGAAATATTTAATTATGTCTGAAAGGTAAACAATTACGCCTTAATCTCGGGCGCTCAATCTGCTGTCTATTCATGTAAACGCAGCGTGATTCTGTAATTATTTTCATTATCGTTTCCGCGATTGAAAATGACTGAACTGGGCTTTAGGCAATTCTGAACCTTAATGATATTTCCATACCGTGTGGAGGTTAAAATGATTCGGGTGTACTTTGGTCTTCAGTTCTGTCTTAATTGGACGTCAATGTGGATTTTGTAAACGGTTTTCTGCATATGAAGCGCTGAAAATGGATAAGCGCCAATAGGACGTGCGGAAAAGTCTTATGTTTAGGGCACAAAATTAATGCACAATATTTTTAAAAGTGTAGTATATTTGTGTAACAATGTGTAGTGTTTTGTTTGCACCTTGCGTGTTTGTAATTGTCACTCAGTCCAGTAACGAGCACTGTATATACGGCATCCTATTTGTATAAGCCTGTTTGTATTGTCGGTTATGTACTCCCAAATGTTATTTCTCTCTTGAAAACCCTGCTTGTTTTCAGTTTTTCTACTGCATTCTACTCATTAGTACTATCAGAATATCAAAGTAGTCCGTAATGAAAGCATCAGATAATGAGAAATTACGCTATAGCGTTAACCACTATAAGTCTTTGCTTTATAACTGAATGTGTAGGTTTAATGGTCAGTATTTCTTAATAAGTGCTGTAATATGAGCTACGCCAAAATTAACAGTAACTTCAACTTTGTCTACATGAATTTATTTAGTTAAGAGTATGAACTTGAAGATAACATTTCTTTCGTCTACCTTTTAACTTTTTCATGCTATTAAATTTGTTGAGGGCACACTGTCAGATTTCAGTTGTCATCACTAGAAAATTTCCTGTACGTATCTTCCAACTTTCTTATATTTTAGTTGCTGATTTGGGCGTTATCTTGCTTGAGAACGAACCATTTGGATTACTATTTCGTTAGAATGAAGTGCAGTTCTTGACTTCTGTTTTTTGAATCCGCCTGTTTTGAGGATATGCTCTATCGTAGTTGACCGTAGACTTGGAACTCTAGTAATGTTGTGTTTCTGTAGGACTTCAGGTTTAGGAAAGGATATGGCATAACATACTCTTCTCTTTTATTTCAGGAGGGTTTTACAAGAAAAAGGACCTGAGATGCCTCAATACACGTAAGTGTAATGTTCAGGGAATATCTAGTGAGAGAGATTATATTACCAGTTTAAAATTATTTTCCGCTTGATTTTTCTCGACTGTTTTGTGTGAGCGTAATGTGCATACGTGGTTGTGGTTGGACAGGATTGGTCAATTTACGCCCAAGTTTTATTTGTCGCAACAAAATAATCGGCGAAGTTTTCAAGCGTGCTCCAATCGTGGTATGTTTCCGAGAACGTGCTATCTGCATTTAAATGCCTCTTTGTCATCCCTCTATTAGAACCATCGTGTTTTCTTTCGGTGTAATTGCGGTTGTGAATGGTTCTTTTTCCAAAGGTTTAATGTGTAATCACAGAATATAACATACACTTGCTCGTATGTATGTAAGTAGAAATAGGTAGCCCAGAGGAAGAATACTAAGTTGGTATGTACACGACCTCAAAGAACCCGCCATGGAAATCCACTGCTAATGAACCCTCTTCCCTTCCGTGTAATGTAAACTGGATAAAAAGATCGAAAAACTGGTCGATATGATCACACGTTCACTCCATCTACTTGTATAATTAATTCCTTTAAGGTGGTAATGTTTTTGGGAGTTTCGGTGACGCCTTGCATTTGCATATACTACACAAACACAAGATACAAACCCTTAAGGATGTTGATAGGAACATAAAAGGAATGGAAACCTACTAAGGAAAAACGCTAGGGTCGTACATGTATTTTATACGGCCTCAAAGAATCCGCCATTAAAATGCACTGCTTAGGAGCTCAGGATACAAATCTCACATATATATTTGGACCCTGGAGAGAGGCGTTTTAAAAATGTTTTACATAAAGTATTGTATTTTTCCACTGAGCAGTTCTTTTATTAGTCACGACCAATCCAAATCCTTAAAAGCTTTAAAAATTAATTGCAGGGCAAATTGCACACTTGTTGTTTTAACACTACAATTACAAATCTGTGATTTTCTTGGGTAATTCAGAGACCCTGGGCGAATCCATGGTTGTTTCCGCGACTTGGGCATTGCTTCAATAAATCAAGTTCCTCATCCCCAAATTTCCAGACTCGGAAGTCCACAATGGCTGCGAGTTGTTTGCTGGTAGATTAATCTGCTCTTCATACCATCATCATTACCACCGATAGATAAACGACACTCGCATTATTTTGCAGTCGAGGCCCTGTGAAAAATATTTCATCTACTATGCAGCATGCAGTAATTAGGAAAATTTTCTCTCGAGTTGAAATTGTGCAAACATATTATTGATCGTCATATATTTTCTGTTTAAAGATGTTTAAATGTTGCCTCATACTTTAAGTTATTGCTTGATTGATTTTCTCTTGTAACTTTTTATGTTATTTTAAATTGTACTGTGCGCAGCTCCAACGCAATTGCTTCTGCTCTTTACCGTTGTTTAAAATATCAAAGCTGTGTTCTGCATTCCCCCAAAGGCTCACGCTTTTTGAAGATGGCAATATATTTTTAATTATTTAATATTTTTTTTTGTAAATTATTTAAACGTTTTTCCATAGGTAGGCAAACAAAATGTTACAAATTATCTGTAATAAATTATTAAATCTTTACAATTTTTCATATTCATGGAATAATTTATCACGTTATAGCCCCGGCACTGAGTAATTTACAGTTTCTAAAAATCTTCATTTTCATGAGATATGTATTGATAGTTGTAATACTTTTACCTCTTATAAAAATACAAATATCCAGGAATGTGATCCACTCATTGTGTAATCAGATGGTTAATGTCTTCGGGAAATTTCTTATTCATCCATATACCCATTGCCAAATATGATTTTCCAATAATAATCAGTTGAATTCCATTCCACCTTCCATTAATCATGACTTGCAATTCCATTGACCGTAAATGGCATGGAATTGTAAGTGAATTGAGTAGTTACTTCCTTAATTTCTTACAATGTCCAGAAATAATCGAGCGTATTCCCATTTTTTACAAAGGTATCAACTATTTTATTTAGATAAATTAATTTAAAATCCTTGAAACCCATTATTTTTGCTGATTTATTCTTTTTGTAATCATGAATACTATGCGTTCATATGTTTTCGCAACTTAAGTTATTGTCTTGGTTTGTATCCTTTGATCTCTAAATTAATATATAAGGTTCCATGAGTAAAGATGAAAACTGGGTAATTTTGCTTAGAAAAATTACTTGAATCAGCGTGGGTGGGTCTCTTTCTCATATTGAACTTTCTTATCTCATCCGTGGAGCTAATTTGATTTTATCCCCACTTGAAAATAATTCGCTCTCCAGAAGGCAGTTGGTAACAGTGTCATTTTTATGTTCAAGTTATGGAGTCATAGGAGAAAAATAATTGAAACTGGATCCTAATATTTTTTTTGTATTGACATTTTTCTACTCTTAATTCAATGACAACAAACACGTTCGCGGATTGTAATTTGATTGTCCCTATTCAGTCCTATTTAATATATTTTAGGTTGTAGGTTTATGAAGGAAAAAATCCTATTTTATCATTAATTACCTAATCTTCTCACTCTTTCCTTACTACCAGCGTAAACCTGTGCTTCCTATGTGTGTCTTACGCCAACTGGCAATTTATTGCGTTGAAATTCCAATCCACTGTGGGAGTTTACTTTCATTTTATATTTGTCAAGTCGAGTAATAATAGTCATTAGTACTAATTTATGCAAGCCACGCACCGGGTACAAAGGAGGCACCAGAAGAGTCGAAGGAATGCCATTATTTACGTTCTGTTCTGAATGCTATGTAGTAAAGGAGCTCCGGCGGTGTAACAAAGCTCATTCACGCCAACGTTGATTATCTTGCGTGCCCACCCGGTAAACGACTTTTCACGTGTTTGCAGAGGGTAGTTTGTGACGCTTTCATGTTTCGGAATATGCCACTACATGTTCAAATGCTATCGTAAGTTCTCCTTCAAGTTTTGTGTAGCAATGTATTGTTTCACCCCCATTTGTTCTTTCCGTGAGGAAGAGGAGGGGATGAAAATTCTTTTTATATACTCGGAAATTAAAGAATAATAAACGTGGTGGACGACAAGTGTGATTCTCTGGTTACCATAATGGGTGGAAAACTGAATCGGTCCTTACGAAGGGGTGGCATTATCACTCCTATCGTCAACATCTATAAGTTTATCTGTAACCAGTGTAGGTATTGTAAACTCAATGCAATCTTCACTGTATATTTTATTTTTACATTGTGTATTTTAATTTTGAAGCGATTGTGATGAATAATTATAGCTAATAGAAGTAGTTAATCACTGATAAATTTGCATAACGAATGCTATTAATGACGGAGCATAACAACCTTTGTTTTGATTTCAATTCACCCTTGAATGACTTCCTCCATATACTTTAAAATCTAATTGCATTTTTCCATCCTATAAAGTATACAGGTGTTTATGTTCCTTCTTTGAAGCAGCTATTTATCCACAAGGAAATTTGCTTAGACCTCACGATCAGTTTGGGTGATGATAGTGTTCATCAGATTGTGATCATGTAAAAGTCGATATAAAAGGCCCATTTACATGTCCAATAATAGAAGTATTAAGGGTTTTACATTTTTATTAAACATTCCAGTACGAGTTCTTGGGGCAGTGTATTGTTGGGACATTGAGTATTCGCACGACAATATTCATGCCCAAGATGAAATTCTAAAAGGGTTGGTCGATTTTCCTCCTCACCCCGCTTCTCACCTCTGCGCGTAATTACAACGCAACTTCGGAAATTCATTCTGTAATTCACATATTTACTTCAGCATCACAGTACAATACACTTTTTGACCATCTCTATTTTGTTGAAGTTACACCAGAACAATTTTCACCAAAAACCGACCATTAAAATATGTTAATACGCATGCCCTACTATGTATATTACCATATTTTAATGGCCGGCTATGCCGTACTTACGTAGAAAATACTGCCAGGGATTTGCATGAGAAGTGTATAATTTATTCTGTGAATTTCCTCAGTGGGGACTTAATCCCTTGTTTTAGAGGAGTGCTATTCATTGGAATTCCGCCCACCCTATTTCTTTGAGTCTGCAACTGAATTCGAACTACTTCCTTCCCAAACGTTCCTTCAAAAGAATACATGAAGGGTTTGAGTAACTATTCCGCTCCAAATTGTATGTTTGAAGCTTTCTCAGTCTTCGGAAATGTGCACCCATGAACTCAATTCGTGTGCATTGAAAATAACTTCAAATTAATAGACATGCTGTCGAGTACGCCACGCATTGTGTTATGCTTCGGCGGCGCTGTCAGTGGTCTGAATACACCGATGAGGTAGGTCTATGCATACCGAATTACCATTGTTTCGCAAGTGCTCCTCTTAAAGAATGTATATTATTTGATCAAATGCTTTAAGCAATATTGTAATGTTGCCGGTCACCTAAAGTAACTAATGTTATTCCCATTCAGATTTTTGTTGGAATAATTTGCAAATATCGTGGAACCTATTGCCGAGAGGTTTTTGAAACATGTTTTTATGTGTTGAAATTTTCTTGTACAAATTGTTGTCAGTAAAATTTACAAAGAGGAACTTTGCTGAATAAAATGTCTAAGGTCGCAAATCCCTAAAGCCAATTTGTCCGGAAGGTAATTTCAATGAGCATATTTTTCAAAGGAAATCAGAATGAGCATAGAAATTTTTTTTCGATCGGCTGCGATTTTCTCCCGTCCATGCATTTCTCCCACCCTTTGATATTGCTAGGCTTCCATCTAATCTTCCTCTGTCTTTTCATACTGACATTAAGATATATTGTATTCATTTTAGCTTTATATTTTAATGTGAATAACTTTCCTACTCGGCGTATATTATGTTTCGGGTAAACGAAATCATTGCGTCAGTAATATGCTACGACGTTTGAAGTTATTGTTTTTGTTTGATAATCTCTGATAAACTTCGAGACTTGTAATCGGAATTTTCAGCTCTCGTAATATTAAATTTGAACTCCACCACCTGCGCTTGCTCCCAGTGGAGTCTGTGGTCGACCTGAGGTGACTTCGGTGTAGTCCAGCTCATTACATCTCGTTTTACATTACTTTGTGCTCGATGGTACCGTGGGTATCTCAAATATAGACGCCTGCGCACGCACTCGAGATGGATAGGAGGTGAACACCCTCCAACCTCCCGAGTAGAACTCCTGAAAGAACAACCAACCTTTTCCAAAACCTCAAACAATTCCAAATTCAGGGAAATTAAGCTTCTGGGGGATACACGAGTCCTTCCATGGGATCAATTTTCAAAATTGGTCACACCGGCGAACCAGAAGACCAACCACCAGCCAAATGACTCCCGAAACGCGCTGTTTCGTGGGGTCCTTTTAGCCGGGTTTATTTTTGAGACGCCAGATACGTTATAGTCATCGCTAAGTAATGCCCTCTGTGAAGAGCCCATATGCTCCTAATTGAGGCTCTGTCCGGGAAGATAGGATAAGGGACGATAACACTTCCCTACCTGGAGTATGATAAACTCCTTACACGAGTTCCTGATGGCTTTTCACTCATTCATTTTGGAAGAGTTGCCTTCGTAGTTGCTGTGTTGGCTAGTGAATCGTTCCCATGTTACGTCTTCCGTTTATTCTCGAGATTTTCTCCGATAGTGTCGAGATATATGGGAGATGCAAGGCCTCCTCGGTCGGCATTTCATTGTCTTCTTTCCTTGGTCCCCGAGACCATTTGCAGGACCAGTTGGTTAAAGCGGAAGGGGCATTTTTAAAGCCAAGCAGACCATCCGTGACTTATATCCATTTTGGAGGATCGTCATTCAAAGGTGTTCGAGTTCTTTCGGCACTTCGGAGTTTCGCTCCGAGGCTGTCGCCGCCGGGAGTGGTTGATAAGAGTGATGGTGGTAACTGCGGCCATTTAGGTAAAGATCCATTTTCGTCAGATCCGGATAAGATCGGTTTCCCAGGGTTATATCGTCCTTTTGGTGGCTCAAGATGTCGTGGAATGGGAGGAAGCCAATTTTACTCCCTCTCTATCGTGAACTTGATGCCCTCCTCGCAGAATAGAGCTCACCTCGTTCTGAGCTCGACAGCGTGCTGACTTCATGCACAGTTCCAAGGTGGCGACGCCTGTGGTTTCCCTGGGACATCTGGCTCTTGGATATTATGCGGCTTTGGTTTTTAGTAGGGACTGCTCTGGTTCACAACAAGTAGGTATTAGAATTCAGGACGATCCAGTCAGTAGTTTAATTGCCAACCTGAATATTACGAATCATATTCCCAACCGAAGTGTTGAAATCCGGGTCTTGTGACTAAAATTAGTGTAGTGGAAATCGCAATTGCTGATTATCATTTCTCTCCAACCTGATTATAATTCCTCTCCAATCTACCAGCATGCAGCTATTTTAGTAGGTGTACTACGTGCGTGAAGCTAAAACAATAATATTTCATTGTGCTGCTTTTAGAAATCGAACAAATAAAACATTGATTGTTGCATATCAATTCTGCGAGGGCGTGTAAATTTGGAATTTAAAAACAAAAATGTAAGAAATATGTTTGATTTCAGTGTTATTTTGCAAGTCTTTGACACCTATAATTTTTAAAGTAAAATTGGTAATTTACACAAAATTTTAGAGCCAATGGTAGAGCCGTGAGGGTGAACGTCTTGATTTCACATTAGGTTTTCAGCATATCAAAACTGTATGCACGTGTGGTCAGCGCTTCCTCAGCAAGGTCAGATTCTTGGGTCGGTTATAACCGCATTCTCTGGCCTCGAATCCCGAGGGTGTGCGCCGAACGAATGGGGTTTGATTGAATGACCATCTGTTTGTCTGGGAACCCCGCCGTCCATTCATCTTTCATCGCCTCTGCCGCTCCTCCCCGATTCCAACTCCCGCCTGCCATTTCGACCCGCCTCTCTCGGTCTCGTTCTTCACGGCTCTCGGAGAGTGCGGATTTGCGTGGCGGCTTACCTTCCTCACGCAGCTGGGGGCGTATTTTCCCCGAAGTGACAAATGGTGCATCTCAAGTCTTCTCTCTCTGAGTTCAAGAATTTTCCTTTCGCCGTGGCCCTGGCCCTATAGTATTCCTTATCAAAACGAGTTTCAACACACGGCACCTCTACTAGACTCACCTCTACTTTTTTTTCCAGTTTCCTGGTTCTGAAGCCTTTGTGGAGTGTGAAAAGCGAGTGTCTGCGGAAATACTTACTTTTGCACAGCGTTTGTTCTCAAAATGTGTCAATAGTTAAAATATTGGCAATTTTGCTGAAATAAAAAATAGATGCGTATGATTAAGCTGTAAAACCAGAATGAATGGTATCAGAGTGAGATTACGTAGTATCATATTGAAGCCCTGATGTTGGTCTCAGATGTCACCGTTTCGGCACCCTTCAGAAGGGCATTGGTTGCCACAAGTATAATATGCCGTTTGATGCTTAGGAAGCGCTTTCTTCGCAAAATATGAAAGCACATTAGGATCAATGCAATCGTGAAGCTGACACCGCTTGGCAAAATTCTCTTCTGTATAACACAGATGTCCGAAGAACCTTCTGTACTGATTTGGACTGTGTTCTTCGTTACGGTCGAGCGTTCTTTCAAAATGGAATTGCCTCGGTCAGGTGATGCAGCCTGGGTGACCGGATGGATAAGCCTTCTGAAACCATTAATACGTATTTATTATGAAGTTGACTCAACGTAATCTTTCGTCGACGAAGTGGTGTTTCCTTTGCATATGCTAGCGGCTTATCAGCTTTCCGTTCAAGTCAAATCTTGGACTCGGGGCAAGATATCTCGTTAATCCATTGATATAATCAAAGAATGCCAAATGCATTAACGTCAAGGTCATGCAACAATGAAATCTCATCAAGGCGCTTTGATGTAATTGAATTTGTTTTGTCATTATTTTTGCAATATATATATTCAATACCGATTTCAGGCAATGTGATTTTTATTTGTTTGAATGGTTGTGGAATCAGTTGCAAGGCTGTCGACTGCGAATAACATTACCATTTTTGCTTTCTATAGTTTCAGGCTCAACTTTGTGGAAATTCGTGTTCATTAAATCAATAATACAATGTAATTTCTTAATTCTCGTACAACTAGTTTCAACGTCAGGTACTTGATGATGACGCCTAAGCGTTGAAACTAGTTGTACGAGAATAAAGAACAATGGATATATACATTGTGTAATTGATTTGATGAACTTTACAATTGCTGAAATTTAAAATTTCATATCGTATACCAGAATACTTAAATTAATATATTTCTCTTAAATGAAGTTTTTTACTTTTTTTTATTATGGACCACATTACATTTGAAAAAACAGATTCGGTTCGTTTTTAGAGTTGGCACTTTTATGGAAGGGAAAATCAATCGATTTGATTAAAAGTTGTTGGAGCGAAACTTGGGAATAGTACATAATTAGATTACTGATGCTTGCGTCCGAGTTAACTGTTCAACCTCGATGTTTATTATTCCTACCCATCTCACATCTCTGTCAACGTGCTCTGATCCTGCGTCATTTACGAGTTCATTTGAGCATACAATTTAATTTTTGAAAGGATTAGAAGTTTTCGTATATAGAATTATTCTAGCGTGCTGGTCAATTTTCCTTTGAAACATTACAAGGGTCTTATGAATTCAATCGTAAGTTTTACTTAGTTTCGCAGTCCTCATAAGCGTCATCGTCTTGTTTTTAAAATTAGAGTGACATGGTGAAAGGCATTATTTAAAATATCTTGTGTGACATAGGAGCAAGCCTCCTTCGTTCAATGAAGTCCATAAATGTCCACACTCTGTACTTACGTCAAACTCAATTGATTCCGAAATTGTCATCCAGTCGTTTTCAAATTATAGGTCATTTATAAGTTAGAAATTATTAGTTTAAAGTATCCAAGAATATTTTCAGCCCTTGTCTTGTCTCATATGAATTATGTGTGTCGTAATATCCACCCTCTCACGAAAAAAAATCAATGGAAGAACTTTCCCGTCGTCTAGTTTCACTCACCATTGTCACTGATGTTAGTGACCGACAAATTCAAAGGTCACAACGGAAGACCTCGTCACAATTACGGTGATACTTTTTCCACATGCCACATCTGGGCCGTCAAGGGTTTGATGAAACAAGTCGTGTGAAACTGGGTCCAAGCTCATGACAGCTTGATACATGACGGGACTCCGGGACCTATTGCAGTCGCAAGTGTGGGGGTCACCGGAATGTAAATGGTGGGTTGCAACCACCGAGTTGCTATCCGCGTAGTCGGTCGTAGGGGTCGGTGGCCCTGGCTCTGGTTAGAGCAGCCGTGAACGTCGCCGAGAGGGTTTCTCGGTGGCGACAGGGTCAACCGCCAGTGTCTGCTCGCAAGTTGGTTAGGGGTCATTACCAGCACGGCGTGTCATCCCTCACAGTTTTTCGGACTCCCGAATTTCTGTTACCTTTCGTCTCCTCGCAGATTCATTGCTAAAGTGAAAGTTAAAAGCACTTTCCGAA
Source organism: Hetaerina titia (assembly GCA_037158775.1). Taxonomy (NCBI): domain Eukaryota; kingdom Metazoa; phylum Arthropoda; class Insecta; order Odonata; family Calopterygidae; genus Hetaerina; species Hetaerina titia. The sequence continues at coordinate 30,548,192 of CM073779.1, forward strand.
CATTTTCTCCCGTTATGATATCCTGTGTTATTTTGCAATTGTTTGTGTGCCTATGTAATTTCATTCTATGAATTCAGCCGAGCGTTATAATCATGTAATTGAGTCAACGCTACATAATGTTATACGATTCCGCAGCCTAGAGAAAAATAGTTATTAATGAACTTTTTTTGTGTGAAGGCTAAATATTTTATTTTTAATTTGAACCTCCTGCTGGAGTTTTGTTCCGTCATAATTTAGCATTATTATGTCACTAAAGAAGGACCGATTCCAGTTTGCTGTGATACTCATACCAAGTACAATATCTCTAGTACCAAGTACCATACCAAGTATCACACTCTTTCACTCGACCCCAATTGTCGCTCATCAATTGTTTTTATGTAAGATTTTTCCTACATTTATTGTTAGAACAACACCTGACTGGCCCAACCCTAAAGTGAAAACTAGTTTTCAATAAAACTGCTCTAAAGCATCGGAAAATTAGTGTGGCATAATAATTTTTGCGTAATTAGTGTGGTACAATAACCTGTATTTTTTTATTCAGTCCAATAAGGATGAAATATTTTTAACGCTTACTTTTATGTTATGATGGCATTGCATTGCGTGAAGGAGGTGAACTGTATTCAGTTCTAGTTGTGTTGAAATGCCTTGGCATTAATTCGTGATAAATACATTGAAACGACGTTAATATAACTCAAAATTATTAGTAAATAATCGTTTTCCATATCGTGTTTTTCCTCAAAATTTGTAGGGCCAAGTGGATACTTGAGTTTTGACAAAAGATATTGCAAACTTATAAGCCGAATATAAGTACGATTGATTTTGGCGCGTCTTCTTTTAGCAAATCTTTCGATTACTAACCATTCACGTGAAATCTAAGAGATGCTCTGATTCTTAGGGTGAATACTTATGTAGGTATATAAAACTTAATGTGGATCTGAAACAGAAGAGAGGAATTCGCAGAACGAAGACCTACTTCTAATTACCGATTTTCAACGGCCACCATCTCTAATTCGATATTTTTGCGCACAGCCGGCAGTAAACAATGAAGTTCATTATTACTATTTAAATTTATGCGTTAAGAGAACTTACTGTTGTTATGAATGCTGAGTTGAGAATGTTATGAGTGCTGCTCATGATGTCTTATAACGTTATCGAACGCAACGTAGGCATCGCTATGGAAATATTTATTGTAACTCGTTTTTATAGTTCACCACTTAAATTTTAAATGTTTAACAGTACGTTTTACGCTCACTTAATACTTAATAATTCGAGTCGCCATCCACTCATGCAGCAAGGTAGCCTGGTGGGTGGAGCTTTCGGATGCTGACCGGAGAAATTGGTTTTGGTTTCCGGGGACTTAGGGTTAAGTTCCTTCCGAGTACCAATTCTTTCTGAGGAAAAGCGCGTGGTACAGGTAAAGGAACCCGTACCCTTGTGTGTACATTTCACTCGCCGGAGGGCTTAATAGTAGGCGAGGTCTACCTTCACCTATTAAGTCAACTTTGATGTGGCCTCTCTCTCTCAGGTCCCTCCTTGAACTTTTCTGCTCATTCATAAAATTCTTACACCCATAGTTTCAGTCCTAGTATAATAAGGGGTCTCGTACGTCAAAATAACCCATGGGACATCAAAGCAATGGGAGCTTATGAAGAGTCTCCCAAGTCATAAATCACATGGAAACTTTGACGAAGGAGACCGCATGCAAAGTGTTGCAGCATCTTCGACTTCCCTTTTTAAGGTACACACTGATGGCCATACTATGGTCTCAGTTGGCATCCATAAGGGAAGGAGAGTATATGATTCCCAGGAGAGTATTTTGGAAATTCTGCCATAAAATTTTATTTCCATGGAGTGTTCTTCTGATTCATCGCGTGAGCTGACGAAGCAACGGATGAAAGTTGAAATGAAAGCCTTTTAGGATGAGAGACAACCAAAAGAGTCGGGTGAAGAGTGATCAGTAGAATTCTTTTGTGGCTACCTTACGAGTAACATGCTCTTTGATGGATTAAATCGTAATATCTCTTAAAATAAGTTTTAATTATGTAAATAAGTCAGGCTAATATTTCCACCCTACATCGTGTTATAAATTTAACTATTCTCTGCGTCCTTATCGTATGGATTTCACTGTGTCAATTCGCCCGTCGTTACCAGTTATGCATCTCCAAATCCCATTGGTTTGCATTGACTCAGATAAAAAGCTATTTAAAATCCTTTGGGGCATAGTTATGTTTGGCAGTTGAAGTGAGTTACTCTCGTTACGTATTCCATTGCAGGCCATCACTGTTCATCATTCCGGTCTAGTTCAAGTTACGTCAGATCGGCAATTGAAATATGGAAATAGCTTGGAAATACACTTGTTCCCCTTAAACAAAGTTACGGACAAAATACTACCGGAGAGTTCCCGAGGGACACACATTTTATTCCGTGAATTTTCTATGTGGCCGCTTAATAGATTGTTTGAAAAGAATGCTATCCATTGGAGTTCCGCCCACCATATTTTTTGAGTCTGCAACAGAATTCGAACTACTTCCTTCCCACACGTTTCTTCAAAAGAATACATGGAGGATTTGAGGAACTATTCCGCTCCAAATTGTATGTTTTAAGCTTTCTCAGTCTTCGGGAAATGTGCACTCATGAACTCTATTCGAGTCATTGAAAATAACTTCAAAATATAAAGACATCGTATCGAGCACGCCACGCATTGTGTTATGCTTCGGCGGCGCTGTGAGTGGCAGGAATACACCGATGAGGTAGGTCTATGCATACCGAATTACCATTGTTTCGCAAGTGCTCCTCTTAAAGAATGTATATTATTTGATCAAATGCTTTAAGCAATATTGTAATGTTGCCGGTCACCTAAAGTAACTAATGTTATCCCCATTCAGATGTTTGTGGTAATAATTTGCAAATATTATGGGACCTAGTGCCGAGAGGTTTTCGATGTATGTTCTTATGTATTTAATTTTGCACAATATGTTGATGAATTTTATGTCATGTGCAAATTATTGACAGTAAAATGTCCGCTAATTAGTTTTCCGTTTTTCCTTAAGGACCCAAAGGAAATATGTTCCAGCCGGAAATTTAAATTCTGCGATAGTAAGCCTAAATAATTATCATTCACGCTATGGTTTGTATTCCCATAAATGTTTAAAGTGTTAGTTTGGCGGGTGATTGCAGTATAAAGCAGGTATTTTATTTAAAAGTCGACGCTTTTCCTGTCCTTCAAATTTGGTTACCGTGGCACTTTCTCTAACTTCTCATTCGCTCATGCAGTGAAGCCATATCGGCCTTCCACATTCAGAACCTTCCGTCACTGAGCTCCTCAGAGTCACCCATCTCCAAATCTTGAAGTGTCCCATTCGAGCATTAAATCGTGCTCTCTTCTGATCGCTATAGATTCCTTGCCATTCGCCCCACCATCGCAGCCACTTACCCCCCCCCCCTTCTCATTTTGGAATTTTCCTGTTGACCTTCCACGTAATTTATATATGTATACATTTACTTACACTGTCTCTGCATTAAACATCGCCGGCTTTCTATTCTTGCGCACATTCCTCAGCTGCGTTAACCTTCGTTCTTTTTTTTTACAATTCTCATTCTCCAGTTTCTCATAATAATTCACCTCTGCTTTCACATCCCCATTCCCCCATCGCTCATTGTTCCATCCACAGCTGTGATACACGTGTGCCCGTCATAAACATTTTACGATTCCCTTTTCCCTTCCTCATGCCATATTCCATTTTCGCATGCTGTCTCCCCATCCATCCCCGTCGCTCGATCACCCGTGACCCATCCCTCCCTCGTGTTGGGATGCACATGACTGCTGAGAATATTTACGCCCAGGTGGGTTGCAGTGTAATTAGTGCACGGTGGGGATTTTTAGAGGTAAAGCGTTGCTCGGCACATTCGGAATCGCTCTTGAACGAAAGAAAGGATCCAGGCAGTCATTGCACGGAAGCATACGTGTCCCATCGGTTGAGCGGTATCCTTCGTAATAGATCCCTTCCCCACCCCACCGTTATTACCCATGCCGGAATGATATTTGAAAATAAAATATCCCTTCCGGGAATCGATCCCGGAATCCCTTTGGCTTTGGAAGCCGTGACAGTAATGTCGCGGCGTCCAATTCTCACCGTTGTCTCTAATCCAGCCCTCCACTGGACCTGGATTAGAGAAAATGGGCGAGGGGATCGAAGGATAAATCATCATCGATCCTTGGAGGGGTAATAGAGGATTAAAGGTGATCTATGAATGAAAGTGTAGTGAAATAATTACTGGTTAAAGCTTTTAATTACGAGAAAATATTTTCTTTCGTTATATTGATTTTAACTTGGTAGTCCAACATGCTAAGGCGAAATTATCACCAGTTTACTGCGCAACTCGCGCCAGCCAGGGTACTGTAATTATTTTAGACATCTGATTAAGATATCAGTACTTTCCTCATTAATTAATAGTATGATCAGGTTGGAGCATCTTAGAAAAGCACTCGTAGTATATCATCGGAATATATAAGCATCTAGCATTAGTCTATCTATCTATAAGTCTATCTAATCTAGCATCTGCTATAAATATTACAGTTGAAATTTATCTTCCTATGATATTCGGAATGAATAATAACTTCTTCGAAACCAATTTTCAAATTTGCCAACGCCATTAGTTTTTTTCAAATTACTGAAATCTCCTTGTCACCATGGGGTTATCTACGTCAAGTATTTAATAAAGAACTAAGATAAACTGCTCTTCAAAGGATTATCTACTTATGAAATCGCCGCTCGGGTATTTGAATGAAACATTTTACCGACTGAAGTGAATTCGCTCATTAATTATTAAATAAAGATTGGATTTATCTTGAGCGTTATCAGAAGTAACCAAATAATATGTATATCCTCTGTTCTAGTTTTCAGAGTTACGTTTAAAAAAATTCTGAAACTCTCCGATGTCAAAATTTTCCCTTTTATATTTATGTGGAAAAAATCAGTATGTATCCGCGAATTTATCCACATTTAACCACTAATATTATTATTACTATGCATTTAAATATTTATTCTAAATACTGAGCGAACTAAAAAAGAAGCAACCAAGGTCTAGTAAAGCCAACCTTTGCAATTGATGACTTTACACTTGACGGATAGAAAATACGGATGAGCGAGAGAAATCGTTGGAAATGAAATATGTAGGCACCGCTCTTAATGACGCATGTAACGTGAAAAATCACGTAAATCAGCTAGAGGAATCGAAAAGGCACATTTTTTTCCTCACCCGGAAATAAGTCCTCATCAATAATCCGATGATTTGGAGCGTGCCTAAGCGCATATGGAGGCAAAGTAAGTACAAGGAGCGGGCCTGTCCCATTCCTCGTGAATAGACAGTAGACGAAAGGGTAGGATGCTCGAGCCGGGGAACGTGTGCAAGAAAGCTATTTAATGGGAAGTGTGAAGGACCAGAACGGCTATATATGACTTCCGGGACAATATTTTCTAATTATTGAGATCCGGGATCGCATTTCGATTGGATTAGCCACCGGACGAATGTGAGAGTCGCTCATTTTAGGGAGCGGCCGAGGGAGCGCGGCAGCACTTACGCGTCTGGCAGCCGCCGCCGCATTAGGCCAACGCTTCCCCCTTATCTGCTGCCCCCTCGACGGGCGGGGCATGCACTATGCTGGTTCTACCTAACGAGTCTTCCGCCATTGAGCTCATAAGCGATTCCGTTTTTATTTTCACTCTGGTTACGCCGCCTGTCGGGAATATGGCTGGGTCTCATGCCTGGAAGATGCTTAGAAAATGCATGCTATCAACATCAGTTCTTGAATCCAAAAAATGGTTGACTGCAATCCTCATTCTTCCCTATCTCATACCATTGCCGTTATGCCCTATTGGCTATTCCGTTCTACATCCCTATTAATTTGGCCGATAAATTTGTCCCTCGTGTGGCCGTTATAATTTTTTTCACTTCTGTTATATTCTTTACCAATTCGTTGTGTCTTAAGGGGTGTCCAGTTCATCTAGTTCTTCTTTTCCTTATGGTGCTCATGTGGTCTTTTCTTCTTGCATTATGTACTTCTCTGTATCCTTGTTCATTTCTTACTTTAACTGTCCATTTAGTTTTCAGCATTTTCCAACATCAATTTTTAAGGGCTTGTATTCTCCTCTCGTCTACTTTTCCTATTGTCCATGTTCCGTATCCAAACAATTCCATAATAAAATGCATGTGTCGTACATGTAAGTGATCAACCCGATTATTTTTATCTAAAAGAGGGAGACAAAAAATTCGAATTTCGGGATTGGTAACACTGGGAAAAATTATGGGTCTCTCTCACCGAGCTGCACTCCGAGATCAAATGACAGATCGGCGTAATTCCTACCCAAATGGTGCTGTAATGCTGTTCTGGATTTCAAGTAATGTCCCTCCACATCAGTGAACCCGGTAGAAGTTTTGTTTGATTAGATCTGACGCAGTTATTATCATCGTTGGTTGGGCTTTACACTTCCAAGAGATTATCACGCTATGTGCTACCTGAACTATGCTAACTTTCCAAACATTAGGAAGATATACTCGTAAAATACTTTGATTTTGCTACGCTTCCGCTGGAAAATGAAACTTCGCACTTTTCTCCCTCCTAATTACTAAAGTAATCACAGAAGTAATCATGTTTCTTAGTTTACTGAGCCGTGCACCCGTTTTTCTTTCGGCCCGGTAGCCAGAAAAAAGATGATGATTTCATGCCCTACTTTGGAATGAATAGATTACCATGATTGCACTTTCCCTATTGAAACTTCAATAAATTGTTTATGTTCTAGGTTGATTATAAAAGTACTGCAGGTGCGACAAAGGCTAAATTCAGGGACGTATTAAATGATGGGTTTTATTGTCTATGGAATTAATACGTCGAATTAGGCTTTTGAGTTTAATTAGATTGACGATTACAATTGAAGCTATTTCCAGTAGACATAATCCAGTTGCCCGTAAAAATAAATATATGCTCTTCTATTCCTATGGCTCTTTGCAATCCTCGTCTTGCGTCTCTTTCATATACTGCAATTGCAGTCAACTGCACTCAGTCGTTGTTTTCTCAGGACCAAGCTAGCGAAGTAAACTTCTTTTGTACTGGGATCAACGGTGCACCCAGTCCATATTATTTCATAAACACTCACCTTATTCCACCTATTTTTACCAAAAAATATTTGATTTCCTCATTCTGGAAACTTTGTTTCACCTCAGTGAAATATTTTATGGAAGAGTTTGATTTGATGCCCTTCCATATTTGCTGTGCGTTCTTTTTTTTATATCCTCTACTTATTACGATCCTTTCTGGTAGAGTTCGTTCCCATTTTTAATCTTCTCATTTATCCTACCATTTTTTTATTTTTTCGCAAAAGTTTTTCCATGGTATTACGCCTTCATCCATCTGTCCAAACATTTCGCCTTTTAAACTCCAATAGAAGTCAGTCATTCCGTCAGATCTCACTTCTCGAGCTACCTGTTTCGTCATTGGACGAATTTTCCTCCAATGCCGTTCCTTCTAACCTCCTAGGACCTCTCCAGGGTTCCATTTAGATGGTTTTGGTGATCCATGAGCAATGCAGATCAGAGGACTTTACATCACCAGTCATTGAACCGACCTCCGTTGATGCTTCTCCGGTACACTCTAACTCAGAAAAACGTTGACCAAGCAGGCGCGTATTTGTTTCACGCTAGGTCCTATTTTCTAACCAGTCCCTCAAGCACTCATTCACTCTTTTATCTGCCTTATATTTTCACACAACGCTTTGATAGCATTTAATAAATACTCCGGTGCCTCTCAGAATCTTTCGCAACTCCAATTTTTATCTTGTCGCTTAACTTCTGAAATGATCCGTGCAACCTCTACCGGACATAAAACTGTATTAAAATACTAAAAGTTTAAAAGTTTTTAAACTTTTTAATGCCTCTTCCATCTTGCTCAGCAGAAAGATGCATATTAAACAGTTTTCGGGGGAGAATTTGTAATTTCGTATAATGCATTGTTAGAACATAAAGGAAATAGTTTTAGCGTATTTTCGGAGTGTTGTTTTTTCCAAAAAACAAAAGAATGACTATTGTTTGGAATCTCAATTAGTATTTTGTCCTTAGCGGTGGAATCCGCTTCATCGTCTTAGAAGAAGGGAAAATATCGCATTTCCTTAATAAATGGTCGTCATCGTAATCGCATACGCAACCAAAAAGCAGAACTCGGTCCCAGACTGAATTATCGGACGATATTGGCATATTTTATAGAAATTACGAAGTTCCTGATGTGTCAGTGTGGCTGGTTGGTAATTTCGCAAAATTAACGGAAACGTGATAAAAATTCCCTTTGTCTGATTTTTACTTTAATGTTCTTTGCTAAATATATTTAATGTTGAATTACCAAACGTTGCCTCACATAGAGCGCTTCTAATGTTAGCGGAATTTTTTACACCGCTACCGATGAGAAAATACATACCTGATCGTTTTTATTACTTTTGAGGTTTCTCCGAGAATTTCGCCAAATATGTGTTGATCCCGCGTAAAGCTCTCCTGCCGCTTTGTACCAAAGCCATTCCAAGCACAGTGGGAGCCAATTTTCCCTTGGTTGCTGCGTAAAATCATAGTTTTTCGTAAATATTTTAATAACATTAATCAACCCAGCTGATCCATCAATATCCCGAGGATCGTCTCTCTATTGCCGAGTATTATCGTGAAGTCGTTTGTGTTTTCATCGCTGGGCTTAATAACATATTTAAAAAATTAAAATTCTCTATCCATGTCCTCTTGTAGTATACTACCGACAAATGATTATAATAGTTTTTGAGGCCAAGTCTGTTACTGAAGTACGGAGAGGACCGTGATATCTTCATTCGAGTTCTGCTCTGGGCGCCCGAAATGCCGTTTCTAATGCGACCACAGAAGTGCATAGCTTCTGGCTCAATCAAAAATGTACCTTTGATCGGTAGACGCCCAGTAAATATAATGTATGACAAATTTCACAAATACTTGCTCCGAGTGACAAACGAACGATTGCGCTCCCGATATCCAAACGTAAAATCGTATTTGTGTTGCGACAGTATTCGTTAATAAACTTCAAAGGGTTAATATCTGTGTTTGCTTCCTGTCTTGTCCAATTTTCATTTGTTTATGTTGACCTCAATCCTTGAAACTCTCGCAGCAGGCACTTTTGGAGATATGATAATGGAAAGTGGGCCACAGGGAAAGGAAAACAAATAATTAAACAATTAATTGCATTAGAATATATAAGATAAGTTGCATAATTAAATTCATGTAACAACTCATAATATTAAATAATAAATACTAAACTAATAATAAATCACAATATTTTTCACGTAGACCTTGAAATAAAATAAATTTTCTGCGTAATCGTCGTACTTGAACATACTTCCCACTGAGTGTGTTCTGCGAGGTAAAAATGTGAATATACTAATTTAAAATTTAATATTCTTTAAAGGTTGGCTATCGGAGTGTAATCGGTTGTTAGTTTGCATTAATAAGGTTCGTTCGAGCAGCGTTCACACATTCCGGAGTGTTCGGAGTACCATTGAGAATTCCCCGAATGCGGAGAAATCTCAATGGTAAGCGAGAGGGGTAAGCTAGTTCGCCATTTCCCACTAATGATCGCGTATTTGTCAACAAATTGAACCTTCACGTACGGTTTTGGTCAGGCGTACTTGGAGAGTCATATTGAGTACGTAGTAGTATGTATTTTACGTGGTAGATCATGTTTTACTGAGCAGTGAATTAGGTATTTTAGCGCTCGTCGAGTTAATTAATGATTTGATTTGCTTCGTGAGCAGCAATTTTTCACACATCTTCGTTGACAATTTATGTTTAACTTCCAGCGTTGGCATATAAATTCTTTCCAAATCATTGCAACAGAAACACAAGCACATTTAAAAGTGGAGTGGCAAAGGGATATTTAAAAAATCTCTATTCGTGACATAATCACGATTCCAATCAGTTAAAACCATATGTATAAGCATGCTCCAGTCACTGCGCTCCGCGTGCTATTATGCGCATCCCTCTTCCGCCTTTCTGGCAATGCGATATAGTTCAACATCCTGTTCGTAAACTATCGAGTGTCCCGTTTTTCTTAGACCCGAGTAGTTTTGATTGAAAATTAAAGACGTAATTCGGAATTTCTATTTTTTTAATGGAATCCCCACTTGTGTGCCACGGCCATACTTAAGAAATGGCTCAATTCAAAATTAAAAATATAAAAACCTAACACGTAGTACTAAAGGTACCAAGTGTCGTTATTTAATGCAGCCTTTTTGGTAACTCACTAGCTGTGCGATATTTGCATGTTAATATTCATCTCTTTGAAAATATAGGGTTTTTTTTAAGGCTGGTACCGTCAAACTGTTATGACATGGCCCCTGTATTAATTCCAGGAATATTCGTGGATATGACTTGGAGATTCTCCATGATCTCAGTAGAATAAATCAGGGGTCGGTGTATAAAATGTGATTTAGAAGGATGCCATCGTCTAACTGAGGTAAAAGTCTCTCATTTGTGATCTACGCTGTATGGGAATGAGGAAAGCGCTTTATCATTATTAATTATATCATTCCAGAACCTTGTTTGAAATTTCTTCTCTTAATTCTTATTAATGACATTGCTAAATATTCATACGCCTTAATTTCATTTTCGCCTTTGTGATCCACATCTCCTTTGCGTCATGAGACAAGGGCGGAAAACCGTCGCGAGGCTTTCTTTATGTTTTGTCTCGTGGAATTTGGAAATTTGATTAAAAGCGGAAAGATACTGGAAGAAGTTCTAGCATTGCGCTCTTGTTAAACGAAATATTTCCTTTGGTTCAATTTTATTTTTTATTCGTACTTTACACTTTATCCGGGTTTAACGGAGAATTTGTTTCTGTTAAAAAGAGGGTATCATATGGGCGTTACTTTAAGATATTATTGTACAATAATATTTATTGTAATATAATTAATTATTTAAGTTATTATTGTGTCTTAAATATACTGTGTTTATGGTTTGTTGAAGGTTTTTATGATACTGAATGCCTGTGTGCGTGTGTGTACACACACGTGTGTATATATATAATGTGTATGTGTGGAAAATATATATATAATATATACATGTACATATATACACACATACATCGCGGTAGCCCAGGTGGTAGAGCTACTGACCGGAGGGTCCCGGGTTCGATTCCTAAGGCAAGGCAGCTCTACCCAAGCTAGTTGATTTTTCGGGTACCAGATCTTCCTGGGAAACCATAACGGGCACAGGGAAAGGAACTGGCCCCCCTACCCAGATGTGTGAATATTCACACCCCGTCGGGCTTAGTACATGATGGAGCTCTACCATCACCTACTAAACCGACCTTCGGGTTGATTACTCTGTTTATGGTTATATATACACATATATATTTATATGTCGATGATTTAGAACCACTCACGAGAGCAATATAACATTTGGACGGCACAAAAGAACACTACACTATAAATAAAGTACACGTAATAAAAAGACACACTTCACACTTCAAGAAGTTTAAACTTTGTCAAACAGAAAGGTTTCGGAAGGAGTGATTGCGAGCGCGTGGAAGAGCTAAAGAGTATGTTTTAACTTAGGAAATTAATATTATCTTTGCTTTATACAGAAATAAACTTAATTCGTCGACTAGTTTCGTTTACACTGTAACATCCTCAGGACTAGTGGTACAATACACATTTTTCTGAGTTATATACTCGGTCGGGTAGAGATAGCGGATGGAACGGACCATCCGCTACCTCTACCCGACCGAGTATATAACTCAGAAAAATATATATTGTACCACTAGTCCTGAGGATGTTACAGTGTAAACGAAACTAGTCGACGAATTAAGTTTATTTCTGTAGAAAGCAAAGATAATATTAATTTCCTAAGTTAAAAATGGAATTCTACAAAGTTAAGGCCTCAACCATTCAGTGCAGTTTATGTTTTGTCTTAATAATTGTGTTATGGATGGCTACGCATATACTTCATAAAATATATTTCTTAACAGAAAAACTTCGGTATTCTATTAACTATGTGGATTTAATTAACAATAAAAATTAAACCATTTTTTTCATAAATGAAATCTTGATTGAATCAGAACGAATGAACGTTAGGAATTCCAAGGATTCCTACCGGGAATTCGAATGGATCCGTTGTGTGTGCTCATCCCTAAATATTTCATCTCCTCTGTCTCTGTTAAAAGGAAAAAATACTCATTCTATCCGACCCTTCGGTATTCGCTTACATTATCTTACCTTCCGATTTAGTTCGAAGTTAGGATTCTTTCTTTAAAGTCGCGCATGTAAAACCGTGCGACTCATTATCCTGGATCTTGGTTGATTATCATCGTCATGTATTGTGTTTATTCAAATTGGCCCGCTACTCAAAGCTAAAGGGTTAGTTTACAAGTCCTTGTAGTTTGCATGTAAGGAGTCTGCTTCTGGTAACTAAAGGTACACCACTCGGTACTTGGCTACTTTAATGTGAATTTGAAAGCGAACATTGCAGACTGTTTTCAGAGGACTTGTAAATTGTCTGGTACCTTTGAAAACGGTGCCCCAGGTATTGTCTCTCCCTGTCTCCAAGGGACTCACATTATACCTGGCGGCCTTTTCTTTGCATTTAGTTCAGTTCCTTAATTGCAAATGCTCGTTTCTGCAGTATTTTTGCAAATACCAAAGTCTCTTTTTTCGAAGTTTTATCCTAAGCGCTTACACGAAAATCAATATTTTTTAAGAATATGCGATGTATTTTTGATGAATTAGTTCTCCTATGCTTTTTAATTTCGTCGAAATTCAATTTACTCCGATATTTCGATTGCAGTTTTCTCAGTTCGCTCATTTTTGCCACATCTCATTGTTTCTAAGCGTGATACCACGTGTTGTAAATGGTGGCTCTTTATTCCACGTAAATACCTACGGATTTAATGGCCTATGATATCCCCCAACTTCTATCAGTTCCATTTACCGAATGAGAAATAATTTCGTTTTATTGCGACAACTTCATATCCTGAAGAGTGTCATGGAGCGAAACTGTATTTTTGTCCTTCAAGTACACTTTCATCTTTACGATGAATTGATAATCAAACTTGACTTTGTGGGCGTCGATTCACTTATACTATATATCAATTCATTTGCAGCTGAGTACGTAATAATTTACAAGTAATGTTATTCTAAAGTAACTATGACTAAAGTAAATTGTCTTTCGCTCACCCATTTATTCAAGTGTGTTCATAACAAACTGTCACTTGGCCCCAAATCTGGTAAATTCGGTAGATTTTGTAATAATTGGAACTATAATTCCATAATTTGTCCATCGAAACTTGTAGGTTTTCACACGTTACATTGCCTCGATGTTAGAGATTTTTTCTTTGTTAAATAAGGATGTTTCTCTTGATTTCTTCGCTTAACCGGTGCAATGACGACGCATAAAAATCTACATTTATGGTTTATCCTTTTTGTAAGTAATCGATATAGATCATTCCGCGTGCATCCCAAAAAACCGTGGTCATCACCTCGTGGGCAGATTGCAGAGTGTTAGCATTCTTTGGAGCCGGTTCACCTGAAGAAACCCATTGTTTCTTTGTCTAAGGAGTGTAGTAGTGTGTCTATGTTTCGTTCACGTTTATTCATCATTGCAGAAACTTGTTCAGATTGCAATGAAAAATCGCCAAACCAGCCTTCGAATCGACCACACGGGGTACGTTTATTCTCTTCTCAGAGCAAACCGCCTTTCTTGCCGAGATTTTTTTCACAACCATTTTTTCGCGAAAAATTGAAAACGCTGTACCTTTTGACATGCCTGTTGCCTCAACTATTTCGCGAGCTTTGATTAGTTGATCATTTAAACCATATCGCGGATTTTGTCAAACATTTTTGAGGAAATCACTTCCACTGGACGTTTCAAACGTTGTTCATCATTTTTGGTTGTACAGTCACGTTTAAACTCTTTTACCCAATCGTAAACAGTCGCAGAAACAGGAGCAAATGCGCCATGAGTTTCATCCAACTCGACTTTGCCCTCCCTCCCCTCATAAATATATGTGTTCAATCTCCGCACGAAACTCATTGTTTTCGTTTTTCTAAATAAACAAAATTTTGTTACTTCAATCGACTATGAAAATGAAACCATGTGATGGATATAGCTGAAACTTAGACAACGGTTTGAGTGGGGCTTAATAAAAGCAAACATCCGATACTACGAGTGCGATCTCTTTGGATTTTCCATGGGCCTATTGAACGACCCGCGTATCACACTTAATGTGAAATCTCGAAAATATTCTGCCCTCTTTAGAGAAACTCAAGTAATTGCTCGCCTATTGAAGGGCTACGAACCCATTAAGTTTCGCGAAAGCCTGTTTCCCAGCATCAACGTAGCATTCAGGCTGCAGGTGCTCCCACAGCATTTCACATCATCCCATTTTCTAAGGAGAATGTCTTTCCTTTAAGAAAATGAACGAGGTTGAGGCAATTAAAATTGAGGACCTCTTTCATTTCCCGTTTAATTACTTCATTCCGTCTGGGGTTTTATTTATTTCTATTCTGTCTCCCTACTGGTGGAATGGGACATTTCCGTATCCTGTCACTATTGAGAAATGTCGGTGTAAATTATGTCTCTGCGGCTGCCAGCTCCCTGCTCGGCATTAGCGGTGTTGTCTGGATTTGGAGTCATAAAACCGAGCGGAGAATCATATCACGAACTCAAGGGAAGCGGGCCTTATTAGATTTGATTTTGCGAGTGTGCCAGTTTGTTTCGGAAAGCTTTTGTTTTTGGTGCGGGGCATGAAATAGCCTCAGTCCTCTTTACTCTGAATGAAATCGTTGTATTATGACATTTGCCAACAAACATATTTTGATGGGTCGATTAAAATTTTTTTGTCAGGAGATGCCTTAATTGAATGAAAAACATTTCGTCTGCTGTTCTATTTCCTCGATGAAACGTGACCGAGACCTTCATTTTATTTGAAGCGGTGAGGGAAGTCACATATGAAAGGAGGAGGACCGTTACTGGGGCGATTTGATTTAGTAGTACCTGTACACTAAATTATATTAATTTCTTCCCTAATGAAGTCTTACTTTACTATATTTCTCTATGAACATTTTTATGAAACAATAAATTTCCTTTGCGGTAGATTCGTTCTCTCTGTTTCTTATTCAATATTCGTAAATTATCTCCGATCGATGACATATGTATGGTAAACGTGTCATTAGTTTTACCTCCTTGTAAAAAAACTAAACCAAAACTGTTTACTTATCGATTTATCAATATATGAATTCCACTCCCAACAAAATATGAATTACTCAACAATATATTTATATTGTTGGAGTAATCATTTCTGGAGTATTTTTAGGAAAAGCTGGTCTTACTGGATTGGTTACGAGACTTGCTTCACATGACCCATGATACTTTTTGCATAAATTGTTCATCGCAAGTCCCTCAATATTATGTCTTTTCCGTACATTTTAAAAGCCGTTGGGAGGTAATAATTTTTATTTCTATTTGTCGATGTATAATCTGAAATTTTGTTGCATGAAGCAATATCTGTATATCTAAATCACTGCGCGCTGAATGTTATATAGTATATCTTCATATTTGCACCGAAATTACTTGGCCGCACCGTTGGCGCCCGGAGTCTCATACGCCAATCTCTGAGCCAAAATAGGATTTGAATCGCAGTGGAAATAGGATCACCCTGCATGCGTTCCGAGTGAGGGTAATGAATTGCAGGAAATAGGATGAAAATTGGTCGAAATCATCGTGTATCAATCTGTAATCTCCAGTTAGTATGCCATCGAATTGTAATCATTAATCTGCCTTAAATCTATTGTTAGTTCGTTCATCTTTGTGTATCTATCGTGTATCAGTTGATTTTTGAGAATGTGAAATAATAAAAATTTTAGGAATGAACATCCAATTATAAAGGCATGCCTAAAAATGCATTTAAAAAAAAAACAAAAAATGCACTGCGAATTACGATAAGAAATGAATTAATCAGTAAATTAAGTAATCTACTTATAATGGATGTAAGCATCATGCTCCTGTTATTCCTATCGTTTGCCCTTCTATTTATCCCTTCGTACTATTTTCCGTTCTTGAAGCTATAATTTTCGCCCATCTTCTTACTGTTTTTACTCTTCCTTCTGCATCCCCAAGAAAAAAGCTGTACTTATTTTAAAAACTGCAGCGATAGCTCAAAAAGCAAAAAACATTGAGCATTAATGACCCTATAATTAGAATTTGACATCATTCACGTTAGATTTTCACGATACTTTTTGATGACGTTATCAAATTTTTCACAAGATTGA
The DNA here is from genome assembly GCA_037158775.1 of Hetaerina titia. NCBI lineage: Eukaryota > Metazoa > Arthropoda > Insecta > Odonata > Calopterygidae > Hetaerina > Hetaerina titia. The sequence goes on from CM073779.1 coordinate 30,564,511, forward strand.
GTACGTGTCGCAAAAATTACCGCCGTTGAACATTATATGTATTAGAAAATTAGAATTATTAGAAACAAGGTATTTGTATTAATTTTAATCAAATATACAATATCTTATTCATTGGTCAAATGTAAAGAACGTGTTACCCTTTTCAGTTCAATGAGGATACCTTAGTGCGCTCTGGATAAAAACGTGCGTAGCCTTACAATCACAATTAAAACTGGAGCGGGGAAGAGAGGTTAGTGTACGGTAATGTTTCACATGTGAGTCCATAATCTATAAAATTAAAATTTGATCAAATCGGACATGTGTCGCATCGGACATATGCGCTTATTTAATTATTCATTTTGCTCACATTTTAATGCATAACTCGTAGCATCGAAAACAGCTTTGAAAAGCGAAACCACTATTGTTCTGTACCATTAGGGCTGCAGGATTGGTGTCTTAGTTAAGTGGGTAGAGTATTCTTACCCATCCATCATAGAGCGGGGGGCCCGGATTTATAATACCTGGTGATTGAAGGCTTTGGACAACCTCAGCTACAAACGATTTGGAGCGATTTGTATGGCGGGATTTCGTGTTTGAATGTATATATATAATTGTAGTTCAGGGTAGTCTTTCTTTTCAACCTACGGCTCCTTCATCTCTTCATTCCGCCCAACATCCCTATCTTACTCATGTTCCTGCCTCGCTTGCCTAACATTCTCATCTCTATTGCAGTCTTCAACGTCCCATCGCTAATAAAAATGCCCTGTATCCATCTTTTCTGCCTCCTTTGGATTCCTCCCAACCATCCCCTCTCCTCCCCTACTGTTCTTGGCACTTCATTTGTTTTCATATTTGTCCATTTCAGCTTTTCCATTCTTCTTCAAATTCACATTTCAAAATCCCCCATTCCAGCTTTCCATATTGGTTCGACGACCATGTTTCCATGCCATACCAAAGCCACGCTCCATATCAAAGTTTTAACAAGTCTTTTAACACCCTTACTTAACATTTCTGTCATTAATTCCATCTTCCTTGTAAAAGTTCCTTTGCGTTTCGCAATTCTTTTTATTATGTCCCTACCAAATTAATCATTCTCCCATGCTGACTTTCCAGTGCACTCAGCAATCCTTGCCACCCCTTGGCTAACTGGGAAACTGAAGCTTGTTCATCTGAAAACCTTGTTGATTTAATGAATTCCCCTCCGACTTTCATTCCCATCTCCAATTTTTCCCATGCCTCTTCTACCATTTCATCGACATATATGGGGAATAAGTTATTTCGAATCACTGGAATCGGTCGTTAAATCGTGATGCAACATTCCATACTGAAATTTTGTCAAGTCACCGTCTTTAGCGTGCTGTCCACGTAAATATTATGGTCGATAGTATTTTAGTTAATCCTTTAAAGCGTTATATAAATCTAGAACTTGGATGTTCCCTTGCATCCGGCGTATCTGATCGGAATGGAAATAAATTGGTTTAAACTTCTTTTTTGGGGGAATGCCAAGAATTTAGAACGAGAAATTACAAATTTGCGCAAGGAACCAGATGCATCATGGCTGATCTGAGGATATGTTCGATTAACCAGTCAAAATCCTCCATTCCTTCAACATAGCCGCAGTCGTCAAGTCTCTGTGGTCGGGTCTGTTAAATGATTCGAAATGGGTATCAGTTAGCATTTGCCTGTATTGCTGCGACACCACGATGGAGTTGTCGTCAATTGAACCAAGATAAGTTTATAATTTGGATTAATTAGACCTGCGATAGTAGTTCACTAGGAATCTTAATTCACGAGGAATTTTTTAAATGATCCATTAATAATCCTAAGCCAAAGCTAGGTATTAATGCCTATCCCATACAAAAAAGCCTTTGATAAGAGCCTTCTCGTAAAACTCAATGAGGTTCAAAAAAATTATTATCGTCCAGATAGATTAACGCACAGTATTTCCACGCGAATTTTTCAACGATATCATAAGCGCGTAAATATTAGTCTAGCGACAAAATATTCCCAATTTTAATAATGCTTTGGTGAAGTAGTAGACTGGTTGGTACACGATTACTAATTTAGAGGTCTTGGTATCGGATTCGCGATGATGGCCCTAAAATTACTAGATAAACCAAACACACGGAGCAGTTTTTTTTCTAAGAAACTAGAGGGGATAAAAGGGAAGGAAACGCCCTCGTGAACGTGTGAATTATTCATGCTTTAGAGTTTTGTATCCAGCGACTTCTACGTTTTATTGTAGATTTGAAGATTTTGTTTGGTAGTTTGGATGGATTGAGTAAAAGATTTCTGCTGCACTTTCAGTTTTGGAGCACATGAAATATATTTTCACTCCATGGATGAGGTAACTCCACATGCAGTTGAATTGATCTCCACTCGAATTTTACGGTGCCAGTGCCAATAACTCCAGCATTCTATCGTTTGATTCGCAGCCTTTCTTTATTTTGGTATTGATTAAAGTGCGTGTACTTAGTAGAAAATAGAGAGAACGGTCCTGAACCATAAATCAAGAATTATTTTGTTTTCCCTCCATGAAATCCCTAAATTTGATTCTTGTTGAAACGCTGTTTTATAAGCGTCAACTGTGAAACTTATTCCCCAAAAACTCAATAAGTTAATGCTTAGGGAATACTTAGTTCTTTTTTTTTTCATTTCATGATGGAGAAATTCTACTAAGTGACGCCGTAAACCGATAAGTTTACTTAAATAGGATGTTCGGTAATCCTATAAAATACAACCAATCGGGATGAATGGCGAGCATTTCCAGTACGCCTGTCACTACCAAGCAACTATTTCTCAAGGAGAAACTACCCACGCACCGTTGTCATCGAAAACCAACCAACAATGTAGTGTAACCATATTTTGAGCCGGTGAAAATTTGCTAACTTTTTAAATGTGGGAGCTCAGCCTTATGCTGAGATGATTTTAGAATATTGGGATGATCCGTTTCTAATTTCCCATAGGGAATGCAGTGAAGACGAGGCAGAGGAAATATAAGCTTAGTCTCATTATTTATCTATTTAATGTCTTAAAATCGTTATTTTATGCCCTTGTCAATATCATAGTAGCTACAGTTGTCTGGTTCCCATCCTCCCGCTCTGCACCAGTATTTATTCATTTCTTCTTTACCTTAACTATCTCACGCCCTAGGATGGCTCGCAGTCTTGCTCCTCATTTTTGGCGCTTTTCTCCTTGTGTCATCTTCAGCAAGAAAGGAGTTCATTGTTCATTCATCAGCTGCCTTGGCCATCAAGTTTGAAGTGAGCGGAAGGCTAGAGCACCAAATTAAGACGGACGCGACCGGTGCCATCTAGGAACTGCCTAGATGGCCCTTGGGGGGAGGCGTCGGAAGGTGGTCTGGTTGGGTAGATGGGGTCGCCGGGGCAGGGATTTGTAGGGGCGCGGAAAGGGCAGTTGCCGCCACCCACCCTCGAGCCCAGGGCGCTCGATGGCTCTTCCGAACCGGAAATCCTTGGCTCGGTTCCGTGTCCACGAAAGATTCATCTTTATTGTCGCCCTCATATGTGGGCTTCTTGCATCCATTTCTTCTTGTGAATATATTTCAAATGTGATTCGCCTTTAGTGCTAGCCTTAACATTACCATTACTTTTCTCTCTTCGACCGCCGTCGAATGGAATAATAAATTTCTCTTTCCATTTTTTCTTCGTTTTTGTTGCTTTGCTCGACTTATGCTTCTGAAGAAGTGCTATTAGGCATGTCATCCGCCGCATGCCGCTGCCAAGAGTTCCTATATTCATCCTTGTATGATGTGCTATTTATTTAAGAAATATTTTTTGAGCTTTGTTGCCCTTTGCTTGGCTTCGCTTACATGTTTTCCTTTTGCAGGTGGCCTAACTTCCAGCGTAAAAAAGTATTCGTGTTTGTAGGTTTTCAATCCCTGAATTCAGACCTAGATTTGATGCGCCAGGTTTGGTTCAATTTTTCGACCTATGGATCAATATATTGTAGTCAATGTGTCACTATTGATTGACTAACGTCACTTATTAAATCCGTTTGCCCTGCAAGCCTAATTTGTGATCAGTATATCACTACCTCGAAATGGTATTGACATATATTGAAAAATTAATAAAATGTGAAAAATTCAACAGTAAAAAGTAATTATTTATATGCATGTACAAAAACATTGGCACAGTATTGTCAAAAGTTTACGTTCAGAGCGTTCAGTCATTGCATTACATTTGTGGATATCATCATTGAAAATTGCATTAGTCGGCGCATGTGACAATGTTTATTCATCATCAATTCACCATCAATTATTCAACCCCAAGATTGGTTAACCACAGCACTTCATTCTTCTCTATTCAGTATTAATTCCCTCACTCCCAAATAGCTTTTCGTTTTTACGTCCTTCTAATTGGACCTATGTACAATATTTTTCTCATGGAAACCTCGTAGAATCTTCCCTTCAAATTTTCCCCTATTTCACGTTTATGACTAATCCATTGTGCCACCAGGTGTGCCTAATTCAACTAGTTCTTATTTTATCTAGAGTTCTCCTTATTGTCCTTTCATCTTCTGCTCTTATATATGCTTCCCCGTTTCTCACGATTATCTGTCCATTTCATCTTCAGCATTCTCCTCTAGCACCGTGTTTCAAAGGCTTCTGTTCTTCTCTGGTCCACTTTTCCAATGTTCCATACCCCTGATCCGTGGGAAACGATGCTCCATACGAACGGTTTGACGAACTGCTTCCTTGTTTGCAACCTCAGTCTCTTTGAACATCGTAGTTGCCCCTTCTTCGCGAGCATCTCAATAGATTGAGGCATTCTTCGCTTGATGTCGGTCGAACTTCTTCCATTCCAAGTTATGCTGCTGCCGGGTTAGATGAAAGATTCCACTTGCTCTGTGTTGGCTATTCGAATTGAAATATTTGATCTCAGTTTATCTCTTCCATTTACAAGGATTTTAGTTTTCTCCCTGTTGATGATCATATTCTCTAAGTACATACAGGTACAAGCCCCATAGCAGTCATAGTTTCTACAAGATCCTCTCCTGTCTTGCTACCTCTGAGATCTCATCTAAGAAATGCAGCATGTTAATTTCTTCATCATTCGACCCGATTCCTTTGATGCCCAATTCTTCTGCTTACTTTATTGCCTCTTCTATATATATATTCTATATACCATATATGTGTGTGTATGTATGTATGTATGCACATGCATAAATATGTATACACATAAAAAATATGACGGGTCCAGTGGGTAGAGCGTTGGACTACTGACCGTCGGGTCCCGGGTTCGATTCCCGGGCAAGGCACTCTGGACACCTGCAGCTCCACCCAAGCTAATAGATTTTTCGGGTACCAGGTCTTCCTGGGAAACCATAACCGGCACAGGGAAAGGAACTGGCCCCCCTACCCTGATGTGTGAATACACGCCGTCGGGCTTGGTACTGGGTGAACTCTACCATCACCTACCAAACCGACCTTCGGTTGTGTTTATGGTTTTACATTGATATTATAATTTATTTATATTTATATTTTATTTATATATATATATATATATATATATATATATATATATATATATATATATATATATATATGTTGAATGGCGCTGGCAGAGTTTATTACGAACCAAGAAATTGCTCTTTTAAGTTACGATTGATAAAGCATCTGTTTGCATAATACATAACAGCTAATTTCCCAAGCGCAATTGTGTGAATTCTAACGCAGCGAGGCAATGCTCTCAAAATTTGCTTTTATTTGCTTTCTCGTATATTATATTCGCGGGTCGCGGTGGTAGAGCGTTGGACTACTGACCGGAGGGTCCCGGGTTCGATTCCCGGGCAAAGCACTTTGGGCACCTGCAGCTCCACCCAAGCTAGTTGATTTTTCGGGTACCAGATCTTCCTGGGAAACCATAACCGGCACAGGGAAAGGAACTGGCCCCCCCTACCCTGATGTGTGATTATTCACACGCCGTTGGGCTTGGTACATGGGTGAGCTCTACCATCACCTACTAAACCGACCTTCGGGTTGATTACTGTGTTTATGGTTTTTAAATTATATTCATGCGGTACAAGTTCTTTCTGTAGTGCTATCTGGCGCAGTTCTGAATAGGTGACGAATATGTGAATGTGGTCACGGAAGATTAATAAAAATATTTTAATTGATGACTGCTTAAAATTTGAGTTTTGGAAGAATAAGGTGGAAAAAAGGGGGGTAATTGTGCATTTGAAAATTGTATGCAGCTGTGAGAGCATAATTTGACTGGCAGCTTCCAGCTTTGGATCGGCCAAACAAACTTTATTACTGAATGAAATAGGAGTAACGGGGAGGTTCGGAGAAGTCAAAACTTCGGTAGGACCAACAACGAAGGAACTACGGCCCAATTTGCTATGATAGACTTTCTACCACCCAGAAGGTGAGTTTGGGCGTGTGTGCTAAGATTCCAACGCCCATCATAAAAAATTGTTCGTTAGTGTTTTTGTGAAACATAGTTCAATTATTCATCTAAAACGAATGGAATTCGCCTATTCCCGCAGTATTTGGACTTTTGAGAGCGTTTTGCGCCCAGCAATTCTTAGTAAATGGCAGATTTTAAATGTAGACGGATTAAATTTGCTAATAAATTTGTGGTAACATACTTTCTGATGCTACCCCGTTATTTAACGCCAAGCCTTCCGTAAAACATTTAATCACTGGCTGGTTATAGTTCTGCGCCGGTTATGGTTACTAACACAGGCAATAGGATTAGAAAAAAATTAACGTATCTGCTTTTTATCAGCCACGTGTACTTAAAATACCGGCAGGTTTCTTGAGTCGAAATGCCGCTACAACCAGTCATCCTGGGGTATTGCAAATAAATTTTAGTGCATCGAAATCCTCTTAAAATTTCATCAAGTCATGCAATACTTTTTGCAATTTTTTTCACGCAATTAATCAAATGCTTTATGTTGATTGTGATGAAAAACTAAATCAGCTACATATGCTCAATTTTAGTAAATCTCATCGTCATTTAAGTTAATGACTGAATGACTTGTGTCCACAACTCTATGATCGCTCAAATACTTGTACACCGCGGGGTTGTGGTGGGGCGGGCTGCGACCAGTGTTTTAAAACAGCCGTGCGATGATTACAATTTTTCCATCAAAATTGATTTATTAGATATTTCAGAGTCACTTTGATGCGTTCGCTAGCGAAGAAAATTCATGTTAGGCACAGAGGTATGGACTTTTGATGTTGACAATGACGTATGAACAATTAAATAAAATGTTCAACCTCTATCGAAGTAGTACGTATAAAGAACCCAATGAAATTTTCCCACCGAGCGGAACTCAAACGAGCACGAAAGCGTAACTGGATCGTATATGTATGCGTCATTTCCCGCCCTCTATTCCATGGTTCTATGTCTTCGTTGTCAAATATGTCCCCAACAGGCCGAACATTCACCCGGAAATGCATTCGATACAATCAAACAAAATTTTCAAAAATTCTTCAATACGACAAAAAGGCATAGTGATGATGGCTCAACGTTGAGAAACTATGCATTTATTGTTATTACTCCTTTGAAAAGTCTCATCTTTTATTTTTTATATTTGAGCGTGAGAATATGTTTTTCATGATCAAATTTTTTCACGGCACTAATTGGACATTTTCAGGACTATTTTCTCGTTTGTGAGGTTTTCCTCGATGTTTAAGTTTTCAAATTGGTGACTGGCTAATTATTCCTTGTCGATATCAACTGAATGATGGGTTACATTCTCGGTGCGTTCGTGTTCCTCGATATCCACAAAAGCGTGTAAATCACGACAATGCCCAAAATTCCTCTTCACCGACCAAAGCGTGATCCCCGTGACAGCTGTTTTCAGAAAACATTTTTCCTACAAATTTAAATTTTACCTTCAAAATGCATTCCCATGAACGGTCAGATTTGTATGCCATTTCTTTTGTGGTTAACAGCTCACGAACTTCGCGTTCTAAGGACAACAAATATTTAAGTATCTCGTGTCTCTAACTTACCTCAAAATCAAGAATAATTCGTTTTTTTTGGATAAGTGAAGTGGTTTTTTTGGTAAATAGGTAACGGACCCTTATTTATTCATCTTTGAACATAAGAATGTAAGTAGATCGATTTTCCTGTCAGTGTTCTCAGAGGAGTGCTTTCAGTTCGAGACTTTTTCCGTAATGTTGAAATTCAAACTGTAGGTACAAAAGTTTCGTGGAAGCAGGTCAAAAGTAAATTTGAAATCATCCATACATTTGAGCTGCTCACGTACGGTGAGATTCTTTTGGCTAATAGCTATACAGAATGGGGGATTCACTGACCACCGCAAGAGACTTCGTGGGTGTGTTTAATTCAAGCTCGTGTTTCATAAAAAATAAGCGAATAAATGGAGTAACACGATCCTTAATTTATTTTAATCCTGCTTATTTTGGTGCTTATTTTAAGTCGAAAGGGTTCACTGGCTGTATTCGATGAAGTAGTTTACACTCGCTGCAATTGTATTGCTGCTCACTTCAGAAACCTTCACACGTGGTTTTGTCATTAAGAAATTGTTTTGCGCTGCCAGGATGAGTTTGCTCTATTTTTGGACGATTTTTACCAACTGCTACCTGTTACTCCCTCAATGCTATGCCATCTCTGCCAATGTCGTAGCCCTCCATCAGTGACAATAGAGTACGCCGTCCTGTTTTAAAGTATTGAAGATAGTTTTCCGTTTGCATCTTCAGAATGTGACCTTTAAAGTGAACTGCGCTCTAAAGGAACCACGTATTTAAATAGTCATCCACGACCTCCTTTTTTCATTAATGATTCCCAGCTTGATATTTTGTCCAAATTGTCCAAGAAAGACCGTCCTTCTGCAATCCGTCTTCGTGGTAGTTATTAGGGGAGACGCCCGAAAACCAAGGTCACTTACGATCTATATTCGTATTGTTCCATCTGAAATAGCAGTGTTATTATTCGGATTTTTGAGGCACTACATATGATTTGTCCGATTATAGTGAGATCTTTCTAATGGTGAAATACCATGTGTTGTAAACGTTCACGATAATTTAGTAAGTCAGTTCTGTTTCGTAAAGAAAGTTGGCCACTTCCGTAATGTGCCCCAACTTGTGAAAACCTCGCCTGCGAGGAGAGGTCCCCGCCCTCTCGATCGGGGGTGGCTTGGGGATAGCCCTTGATCCAGCCCCTCCCTCGCGTGACTCTGACTACCTCAGAGTTGCCCTGCGTAGATTACCCTCTCACCCGAAGAAATGGGACGTGTATAAGTTTAATGTTTAGTCACCTTGAATGGGATGAACAAATCCTGTCGTTCAAGAAAAGGTGAAGGTAAGAGAGGGTAAGATCGCATGGCAAAAAAAGATGGAACGAGTGGAATTTGTTTTTCAAGCATAACGTGCGGGAGCGAGGATTTCCGATAACACCCACTTTTCCCGTTCTCGCAAAAGCTTTGTGTCACTAGAGTGGAGAAAATCCCGGTACTTAAGTGATCGTAACCATATTTTTCTCAGAATTTCTTAAAGCTACAGGGTGAGGAATAAAACCACGGCGTATCCACGGAAAACGTCGTTATAACAGAGGAGCAGTTTATATTTATGTGGAAACTTTGATTCCTAGTAGTTCAATCTATGAAATGGATTATATTTTTCCGATGAAATATTAGCGCTAGATTATATTTAAAATAATACAATCAACATAGAATTATAAATCAAATAATGTAGACAAATGGGTGTTAAAGGTAATAGTAGGTTACTTTAGTGCAACCATTTTGTGATAATAATCGATTGAACAGCAACATTGCTCGCGATAGCATTAGATTGGAGAGGTGTGATTGATTGAGAACAGTGTCGACACACTTCTCGTCGCCTGAGCTTCGGCGTGCCCTCTGCAGTCAGCCATTGGCGCACACTGCGTGTTCAGACTGCTGCCGTACGTAAGAAGTCCCGTTACTCCGCCGCTAGCCGGTGTCCAACCTCGCGCCTTCGGGTCCCCCGCGGGATTTTCGGGCGGCCTGCCACTTAACGACTAGATGAATGCCGCCTGAGCGTTGCGTTCTCCGTATTTCTAATCTTTCCTTCTTCCGGTAATTCCTCGCCAGATGTGCCGTCTAGTGAGCACGATTGCTATTTGTGAGGTAAACCTTTCCAGCCCCTCCCCATCCACCAATCGAAAGCCGATAAGATCCAGTGAGCCTCCCCTCAGCAGTTCTTATCAGAAATGCCCTACACTATTGGGACATCTTACATACACACACCTCTCCGTACACTTCGTTGAGATAATCATAATGGCTTGGGCACGGGATCCAGATTTTCTTTACATGTGAGTACAGCATTACAGCTAGCGATGAAAGTGTAGTTCCAGTCAATTTCAAATGACAGCCGTAAACTCTCACCCTGAGTTCGGACTATTTCGATCAAGAGAGAGATTCCCCGGCTGTAATGAGTCGTTGTCACCTACTCCATCTACACCTACAGGATTTGAAGGACGCGGAATATCGACTACTTCTCCTGCCCGATTTATACGAATGAAAGATCTCGAGCAGTTAATATTTAAACAAGTTTGTTTTACCATTCTGATGCAGTGATTGTATTTCCCGGGAAATCGATGAAAGTGAATTGAAAAGGAAAATTTTAGTCCATTCCCTGGCACTGGTGTTTGTCTAATCAGCCTTATTTACGGGCAAGAAGGTAGTTTTTACGGGTTTTTGTGATTGAAGTCTATTTTAACTACTGAAACAGTATGTTTGGTTGATGGAACATCACTGAGTCATCGCTACCGGGCTTGAAGCAAATCACTTCCATTTTCAAACGGATCAAATATATTCAATTGTATGGGATATAAGGGTTTACTCAACTAGAATTTTGAAAGTTGTATTTTCTGAAAAGTGATTTTACATGGCTGCGGAGAACTTGCATTAAAGTCATTTTTTCCCTTGTGGTTTCATGTAAGTAATCCTTTCCTGGTTTGCAATCTTGGCATCAGTACTCGCTCAATTCAACTTTACATATGTAGGTCTACCAAATAGTTTTTTGGTATTGACAATTCACTTGAGGTTAAATTTATTTCATATATGCCGAGTAAATTAAATACATATAAAGGATTAAATGACTTCCAAGTGGAAGTGATGTTTCCAACCGTCAGATATAAAACCAATGAGCATTATAGTTTCCATTGCGGATGATCCAGCTGGTTTTGCAGTAAAATGTAATGAAAATTGCTTTTAAAAATTTACCCACAGGGTATTATAAAATTATGTTAAAATTTTTTAATTACTGAATTTCAATCTTATTAGTTATTACTTGATCATTTTTATAATTTGTTTTCATGTTATTGGTGTAATTGGTACTATTTTGACCTGATTTCTAGTAATCAAGGTTTTTAAAAAATTATTGAATTAAATTGATGTTTATCTCTGTAAAATTTATTGCTGGAAGTAATTTTGGAACATTTTGCTAGAACTAGGTTGAAAACTGTGTGATTAAGCTACTTAGAAATGATGAAAAGCCATGATGATAGAAACAAGCATTTAATATATAATTTTGGTTGAAAAAAGTAAATGGTGAATGAGAAATATAGGAATAAACAATTCTGGATTGATATTTGTCATTCTTGTTATTTTATCACCATGAACTATTGAATAAGCAGTTCATGAAAACTAAAATTTTGTTTGTCTGGTTTACTTCAGCATATTATTTGACCTATGTATGCATGTATATTTTCCTAAGACTTGGAAAAATATCTCTTTAAGTGATTTAACTTGACTAATACTTATTATTTTTTTTTTTTTTACTCTTTAGAGGACAACCTGAACTGCAGCAGGCAAGTGCCTATGCAGTGGATGTGGCTTACCATCCCACCAATGGTCATCCCGATAATCATTCTCCCAATTCGTCACATATTTCACTGCACGGTGGAGATCCAGCCACAGCAGCTTCTACTGGAACATTAGTCTCTAGAACACAAAAGCAGCAAACTACCCAACAGGTAAAACGCATTCTTTATCTCTCTGTCTGGATTAATGTAAATTTTGGATGATCCAATTATTCAAATAACTATTTAGTGAGTCTTTGGTAGTAAGGTTGGCACTTCATGTTATTTTATGATGAAGAACTTTAATCCATGACATGTATAATTTTTCAACTTTTTGTGCTATCTGTTATTTGTTGGTATTTCATTCATAATCAAAATCCTCATGGCAAGTCATGTGATCTCAAGTAAGAAACCATGCATCTGCTTGTAGAGAGTAGTAATACTGAACTCTACCATTGGACGGAGTTTAGGATTATAACTCCATTTTTTCTTCATCTGTGAAATGCAAAAGTTATGCATATTTTGAGGGCGTTTTCCCTTTTCTTGAAAAATCGACCTAATTCAGCAGCATGATTTACTTCTCTATCATTGGATTCTAGCAAACTTTTTTTTTGCATTGCACATTCTATGTAAATACTCAGAGTGGAGTGAGGGCAAGAGGGTCTTGGAGGATGGGAGGGAGAAAGGAGAAATAATTAGAGTATCTCCGTAGCTGAGGTTTTCCATGGGTGGTAATGGGTTACGTAGAAAAAATAGTATATGGATCAGGCAAAGGAGTTAAAATGTATTTCGTCAGTCAAGATTGTGTCTTCCGAAATGACTAGCAAGCATTAGGTATTGGCTGGGAAACACTTATTCATTGAATAGCATAATTGGATATTGAGTTTTAATCTCCCAATTTTTCCAGAATTTCAAAGCTTTCCCTTCCATGTGCAAAATCAAGTCATATTAGTGTGCTTCTCAGTAGCTGTTTGCTACAATGGATGTACTACTTTGCCAGGCTACTTCCTGTACTTCCCCAATTGTGTCACAAACTTCCTACCAATGTCTCTCTGGTGTAGCACTTACTGATGTCGTTTTACACAATTTCATTATATGTGCCTGCCTGGAGAAAGGAACCTCGGGTCTTTAGCTTTACACAGCTAATTTAAAATATTATGTATGGCTGTGTAAAATCTCCATCTGATACATGAATGCATTTTTATTCTCACATGAAAATTTAATTGCTTCCTTGTATAGGTGACCACTGTTACCAAAGTTGTACGAGAAGTGCATCACATGGGGCCTGATGGACAGCCAGTTGAATATGCCACCTATGGTGGAACAGGAGTAGTCCCCCCAACTGTTGCAGCTGCACCTACGTACCCAACATTTGGAAACTATGAGCATCTTGCTGCTCAAGAGCCTTATCCTGATGTTGACCCATGTAAGTAGTCACCTTTAGCAAACTAACGACAGTTTTGTGTAAATGAAAATGTCATTCTAACATAAAAAGGAAAGTTGGCAGTGAACTTTGACAGTGGGAAATCTTGTACTTGCAAAATGAGCTCTGTTTTGTGGGCTAAGAGAGCATGTATGGAATCTAAATCTCTTAAGATCTGTGGGATGAATAATTCCATGTACATGAAGTGCATGGAACTTCATTTGTCTCTTACCAGGTAGAGTGGTTCTGACCTAAAAGGGACCAGGTGTTATCTAATTAATTTTCTCAAAAGTGGAAAACAATATACGTTCTGAATCTTTTTGAGAGTCGCCAGTAAAGGGAAGTGTGGAAGAACCTAAATTTTCATTATTATTACCAGTACTTTATTTCATTACTCACTCAAATGATCATCCTTAAAAAAAGTCCTGTTTTTTTTATTTTATCTTTCATCTTGCTACTATAGGGCATGCCATTGTTGAGTCAACAGAATATTTACAATTGATAGCTTTTATCTTTCTGAGATGAAATGCTGCTCAATGTAGAAAATCTTCTTTTAGCAGGGGAAAAAATCTCTATAGGCAAATTATATATTTTATAACTATTTTTAGATAAGTGCATATGCAGTCCTATATTTTTTCTCTAAAATGGAAGAATGGCTTGAAAAATAACTTGACCTATTTTTCTCCCAATTAGGAACATCAAAGTCACATAAAAACTCGTTGTTGAAAGAACTTAAGCAAACATTTTGTCAGCATTGATGATAATATTTCTATTTATTTCATTATTTTGTTCTACTGTTCATTCTCTGTCTGTCCATCTGAAAAATTTGTGCTGTCCAAGCAAGGCGTTCCCATCTCCAAAACCTTTTCCGCACTTTTAAGGAAGACAGTTATCATAACCTCTGGAAATCTTGTTCCTAATCAAATCTTTCAAGTATTTTACTAGTACACAGTGTACACAAATTTTGTATTGAGTGAGAAAAAAATATTCATTTTTTGGGTCAGTTTTCTAAATGTTAATTTTGATTTCAATATCACTTTCATTTGCTTTCATTTCCTGCAAATCTAATTAAACAATGTTGAACAAGTTTAATGATTGATGGAAAAATAATTGATGTATTACTCCACTATTACTGTGAACAATATTTTTATTTGTAATTAATGTTCTTGTGAACAAAAGTATGCCTTGGATCCTTCAGCAATCCTTATGGGCAACGTAGGTATTGGCAGATTTTTTTAATTTCTTTGTTGTGTTCAATTGCTATCCATGAGGCACACATTGTAAATTTTGGCATGCTCAATCGATTTTATCTTGGCAGTATCAGACTTCTGCTTTGTGAAATGTCTTCTTTGATGGAGCAAAATAATGGATAGTTGGACTTCTTCTATCTATTACTATAATAATCTTTCATAAAATGGGATATTAGTAATTGAAAAAAAGTTGTCCCAGTTTTGCAGCGTTGTGTATTTTTCCATCTTCCTTATATCTATACTTTGGCCCCTAAGAAGGTGCCTTTGTATTAACTTAATAGTTTTTGATAATACTGAAAATAATTACTGACAATAGAACTCTTATTTATAAATAAATTAATGTGGAAGTATTTTCTCATGGTGAACTGCTCCCAGCACACTTCTAACAAGTTGTAACACCTAATGGTGAACTAAATCAGGGGAAGAGTTCCAGAATTATCCACAGTAAATGAATATTTGTTTTATTTAGTTGTGGACTAAGAGGCAAAAGAGTTGCTGAGCTGTTCACTGCAAACTATTCATATCAAACTCTTCCCAACAACTATACCCAGTGAACTAAACCACATTGTACTATATATTTTAGTTCACTGCAAACTAAAATGGAAAAACAATTCCTGTGTTGATTCCCAGACACTTTTCTTTTCATAACCCCCTCAGGTAGTGGTGCACAATCTATGCCTATCAATGAGTCATGCTGCAGATTTTCTCAGTTTGAAATCTGCACTAGGAATATTGCAGTAATTACAGAAATTACCATGTGTATTTGAATAATTTTATGACAGCAATAGATACATAGAGTAACTAAGTCACTGGCAGTGTTCATTCAATTTAATAACAACATTTAAACTAATTTTCTATTTTTGAAATTTCATAGAATTTAGTGCAGAAACCCTTTCTGAATCATGTTTCAAAATTTTATCCTGTATGTATGTATATTGGTTGAAACATGGCATCCATAATATTGTATCCCAGTTCTCAGAGCAGTCTCATGTAGATGTCTTCATCTTACTTTATGGAAAAACCATCCTGTAGGTAGACCTAGAATTTGAAAATAAACCTAAGGTAATCAATACTTGTATTTATTTTCATGACAGATAGTGTTAGGACTTCCTTCTAATGGACTTCAGTTGAAATCCTCTTTCCATTTGAGACTTAGGGAAATCATTGCTGGGTTTTTAATCAGAGTTAAATGTATTAGTATCTTACAATTTAACGGTGGCAGTTTTTCAGATGCTGGTCATTTCCTTCTGTATATTCAAACAGCTAGATCATTGAAGAGCCTCATGTAGCATTAGGCCTCATTAGTGTTTATGAACATTTGAAGTTTACATTCAGTGGATGATGGAAATAGCCTTTATTAATTGAAGTGCAAATAGCTTTGACATTTAGTTGTGCACACATTGTTCTCATGAATTATATTTTACTTTCACTGACAATCCATTTTACTTGTGCCATAAAAAATATCTCAAGTTTATGACATGTGGCCCATGCTCAACCTTGTCCACTGGAAGTGTCTTGCAGTCCCTAATGGATCATGGAAACTTTAATGCAAAACTTATAGCAATCATTCTTGAATGATTGTTATAAGCTTTGCATTAATTCCATGTTTTTTCATTTATAACATTTTTGTAGTGTAGTTATTTCTATGCTAGTGACATTTTTCTACCTTTTGTCATGCTTTATAGTATGTAGCTTAGTGCTAATATTGTTCTACTCGGCTTTTGTTATTTTCCACATTAGCACGGAGGTATCAGGATCCATACAGACCAACGTATCAAGACTATGACCATTATCCTACCCGGCCAGAGTACCAGTACCAAAACCCAGCTTACCCTTCTGCCTATCCGGGCTACCCTGATGCTACTAACTATGTTGAGCAAGGTGGAGGTCCAGTGGTTGTGCCAGGAGCTGGACCAGTAACTTATGGTGAAAGACCTCCAACCCCGCCAAGCCCAAGTGAGCGCAGTGAATCACCACCACCACAACAAGCACCACCCTCTCATGGTTAGTAGTTCAGTGTGACATTGATTGGGTTGAGATTTCAAATCTCTCTTTAGTCCTGAGGTTTGGCTTGATTATTGCATGACAATTTAACTTGGAATTTGGTATAGTTAAACTCATTATTAGTGGTTTTATGGTAAAATACTATGGCCTTGATATTGACAGATTTCTCTCCTCTGTACAAATTTATTTCATACAATTACAATTGATGGTATAGTGTGGTTCATGAGATACCGATGTTTCATAGTTTTTGTTTTTCTTATATTAGAGGAAAGGAGTAATATATTCCTTAGATTGACCATGGAATGATTATTGTAACAGTAACATTTATGAATGGAAGAATGAAAATCGATGAGAGAAGAAAATGGAAGAATGTAAACACTGAGTGAGGCAAAAGGACATACAAAGTGTTAAACAATAAATTGAAATGGGTAACAAATAAAGCAAGAGAAGCATGGTGCAAGACGTGATGCGAGGATATGAAAAGTTTGCAGAGGAAGGGTGAAATTTGTGCACTTTACAGCAAGGTTAAATCACTATCGGGAACTAAGAAGGGAAGTTCAGTGCTAACAGTTAGAGAAAAGTTGGGTAAGATAATAGTTGATACAGAAAATATCCAAGAGAGATAGAAGGAATATACAGAAGAACTGTATGGTAAAGTACTAAGGCCAACAAGTTTAGACATAAAAAAGAAACATGAGGTAGAGGAAAATAGCTTAGGTCCATGCATACTCGATGATGAGATGGAAAGAGAGGATGATGAAAGTTTAAGGGGATGAAATCAAATTAGTTGATGGGGGTAGACAACATTCCTGCGGAACTACTAATATGTTTAGGAAAATGTGGGAGGAAGACTATATGGACTGATTTGTAGTGTTTGTGAGGAAGGAATCTGACCAGAAGACTTTGTGAAATCAGGTTTAGTTCTTATTCCAAAAAAAGGTAAAGTCTACATCTTGTGAGGACTACAGAACAATAAGTTTGATATCCCACACAGCTAAAGTTGTTCTCAGGATTGTCAACAAAAGGGTAGAGTGTAGGGCATGTGATTACTTAGGGGATGATCAGTTTAGCTTTAGGAAGGGGAAATGCACAGATGATGTGATTGCAGTAATGATATAGCTAATCGAGAGGAATATAGAATACAACCAGGACTTAATTGCCTGTTTCATAGATTTTGAAAAGCATTTGATAAAGTGAATTGGGAAAAACTAATGAGTACATTGTAGAAAATAGGAATAGATTGGATGTACAGGAGGCTAATCCACAACCTGTAAATGTCTCAGAATGCTCAGATGCGAGTGGGGAATGGAGAGTCCGGATGGGCAGTATACGTGGAGGAAATGGTTAAAGAGGCATGGGAAGAACTGGAGGTGGGAGTGAGGGTTGGAGGGGAGTTCGTAAAATCAGTTAGGTTTGCTGATGACCAGGTTTTAGTTCGTCACCCAGCCAAGGGATTGCAAGCATTGCTGAGTGAATTGAAAATTCAGTGTGATAGATATGGGATGAGAATAAATATTAATAAAACAAAGGTTATGCGATTTTCCAGAAAGAAAAAGGCTAAGCGATACATTAAAATAGGAGGGGAAAAAATAGAGCAGGTAGAACAGTTTACGTATCTCGGAAGTGTTTTTGACCAACATGGTCAAAGTAATAGGGACGTAAGGAGAAGAATTGCGCTAGGCAAAGAGGCTTTCACAAGAAGGAGGGAGTTGATGACCGGGAATATGAGTTGGGATGTTCAGAAAATACTTGTCAAAACTTTGATATGGAGCATAGCTATGTACGGCGCGGAAACGTGGCTGCTGAAGCAGGAGGATAGGTGTATGTTGGAGGCTTTTGAAATGTGGGCGTGGAGAAGAATGGAGAAGGTGAAATGGACCAGAAGGAAAACAAATGAGGAAGCACTAGAGATGGAAGGTGAGGAGAGGGGTTTGTTGGGAGAAATCCTTTGGAGGCAGGAAAAATGGATGAAGGGCATATTAATCGGCAGTGGGATGTTGAAGACTGTAACAGAGGGGAGAATGTTAGGCAAATGAGGAAAGGGCAGGAACAGGATAGGGATGTTGGATAGGATGAAGGGAGGAAGTACACAGAGATGAAGAGGAACCTGATGCAAAGTGGGTAGCTTGATCGGGTATTGTTAGGAGTTACAAAATATTTATTTGGTAGTTGTGTCCATTCAAAAACCTACCTTAACCAGTAGATTATCAAATAATAAAATTTATGAAATGGAAATAATTTTAAATTCATTGAAGATACATGCTCTACAGTTTTATAATTTCAAGTTAATCCTTAAGACTTTAATGGTGTATTTTGATAGCAATTTAGTCAACACATTGCATAAACTCCTTCCATAGTTTTCTTAAAAAATGTGATGTTTGCAAAACCTTGGTTCTTAAATCTACAAAAATAACAGGGAGTATATTTCATGTTGTGAGTGAAAGTGAAAGAGAGTGAAAAAGCTCATACCTATCAATGATTTTTGCACCTAGAGCTTCTTGCGTGAAAGAAGTAGTAAGAATTGTCATACATTTCAACTACAAATTATTCAATAAATCATAAATAATCTTGGTTATAGTCGCACACAATTGGTGAAATTTTACCATTTTGGCCTTTTTTGTAGCCATATCACCTTCAGAAACCCACTCAGACATGCCAACTCTCCCGATTTAAGTGGGAGACTCCCGATTTTTCCTTCTTACGTTCTTGATGAACTGTTCAAATTGTGTACTTAGCTTAACATGTTAATAAAGTGTGACATTCATTAAAAATTGGCAAAGTGTCATAAAGGGATTAAGGTGCCATGCAAATATTGTGGTAATTAAAAGTGATTACTTCGTGATACACTTCTAAAAATCTCCCGATTTTTCATTTTTGAAAGTTGGCATGTCCTCCCGATTTTTCATTTTTGAAAGTTGGCATGTCTGCCCACTGTTTCAACTGATCCTTTGTCTATGGAGTATAGTAGTGTATCCACATTTCTTCCGCAGTTATATATTGATACAGCAGCTTATCAAGATTGTAATTGAAAAGCATCAAACTGGCCTCTGAATCAATCATACGATTGCCTTTGTTCTAAACCGAGAGCAAATGTGATACCATCTTACTGAGAATTTTTTCTTGCAGAATTCTTCATGCAAAATTGAAAATACTGTATCTTGTCTTATATGTCACTGTATAAGTGCCAGATGTCCTTTATTCATGTGGCTGAACTATTTCACGAACTTCGATTTGCCAATTGTGGATTTTGTCAATTATTTCAAAGGAAGTCATTTCCACTGGACCTCTCAAACAATGCTCATCATTTGTGGATGTACAGCCCCATTGAAATTCATTTACCCAATGATAAAGAGTCGCAAGGACATCAGCAGTTGTGCCATGAACTTTATCCAAATTGGCTTTAATCTCTTTGGGTGTTAAGCCTTTTAAATAGAAGTGTTTAATCACCACACAAAACTCATTTTTCTGAATAAATAAAAGTTTGTTGCTTTAATTGGCAATGGAAATGAAACCACTTGATAGATATAGCTAAAACTTACAGAAATCTAGTGAAAGATGAGGCTTATGCAAAGTAAAGCATTTCCTATTCTATCCGTGCCATTTCTTGAACTTTCTATGGAGTTATTGAATGACCCACATATTGATAACCTCTGGTCTCCTTAAAAATATTTGTAATTAAAGATCACACTTTTACATGCTTTATATTGCATATGTAAACATGACGTGATTACTAATTTTTACTGGCATAGATTTGACATATATTCATAGAGGAAAGTTTTCAGGTATGTAACCATGTCAGCTCTTCCTGTTAGCAAATCTGATTCAATGTGATTTTCTTTGTTAAAACTGATTTGCTTAAAAAATGATTGAAGATTCTCCCTCCTCTCATCCTGTATATTAAGTATATCATCACTACAATAAGGTTTTATAACCTGTAATTCCTTATCTCCACCTCTGGAACCAGGGATTTGATTCATCATGGCAAGAAAAAAATTTTAAATTGAATCAGTACATCAAGGTGTCCTTATATTGGCTCTACTACAATCTTAGATTAACACCACCATAATCAATTACTTTTGTCTTTGGACATATCTGATAATGTTCAAACACATTTCTCTAACATTCTTTATAAGCAAATATTTGTTTGTATATATCCAAATAATGAAATAACACTATCCTAGTCCTAAAATCCATTGTAATTGTTATAATCTTATGAGGACATGTGAATTTCTGGTGGAGAAATAAGTGTATATATTTGGATGGATTTCCTTCCCATCTCTGTCAGCAGTTAGTTTCAGCATATAAAGCTTCAGTGGTTGCCAATTAGTTTGCTTTTGTATAGTATCACTTGCTGCATTACATGCTTATTAAATATTTAAATTGAATTTATTTTGGGAATCCATTTGAGGTTCACTACAAATAATTTCTTTTACATAAATCTAATGAAGATGAAAGAAAACAAAATAATTTTGAAACCTATTAGAGAAATTGTGGATAGTCCAAGGCCTTTTACTTGTGTCTTTGGTATATGGTATAATTCCTTAGATGATGATACATCACTGTGGTGGATGACCTTATATGCAATGTTGAGGGATTAATAGTCAGGTCCCCATCAAGTGCATCTGATGTCCAGGTAATGGATGAGGATAGACACTTCACTTTTTTTTTAAATTGATTGCTTCACATGAATGGGCAATAGGAGGAAGTCCAGTGTTGCTTGTTTGCTGGTCCGTTGGAGACTAATGAAGTAGATGAAGTGTATGGATAAAAAAGTAAAAGATGTAAAGATAAAAAAAAATATAATTCAAAGCATATACAGCTGATTAGATTAACAAGCATGGAAATATTTATCTTTCAACAACTTGAATTTTTTAAAAATAAAATTTGTAGAAAATAATAGAAAAATTTCTAGATCCAACAAATTATCAGTGTGATAATTTTTAAATATTATATTTGGATATTAATTTTAACTATTTTATATTTGATACATGACTATGATGCTGGACTCATTTATGTTAGTCTGCATCTCTTATTTTTTTAAGCCGGCAACAAAATTTATCTTATGGGAATAGCTATTGCTTTTTGGTTATCTATTTGTGCTCCACTGCTTATTGTGTCAGATTGTACTTTCTTGTGAGAATGGGACAAGTACATTTCTCTATTAATAGCATATGATCCATCAATCATGGGAATCATATGATGGTGGATTGTGTTTGGTGGTAACTTTAATAATTTGATGCTTATAACTTGAATTCATAAACAATAAAGATGATAACTTTACTTGATTCATTTTGGTTTCATGTTATCAATTTTTCTGTGTGGTTAAGATGAATTACAATGTCAGTTTTCTGTTATGGAATAATATCGGGTTGTTTGCATGCTGTTCTTTTTATCTAGGTAATCATGGTAATATGCTGTGTTTAGGGCTCAAGTCCTGGCCACTGCAAAATATTGTACCCTTGTTACTTGTAGAAAGATGTAGATTTTTTAGCCTTACAAGCTTGGTGCTTGGCAATATTTCTAGTTTATAGTTGTTTTCATGTGGATGTTGAGCATAAAAAATTTATAAAATGTGTATTTTGATAATAGTTACAGCAATTATGCAACCCTAAGATATAACCAGAATGCATCTGCCAATGAAATTTGAGCTTCATTTTATTATTTTTCAAGCTCTCAGAATCCCTCGCGAGGGTATATTTTGGGTGCAGCAAATACAAAAATGTTCATGCATGTAGTCATCAATTTTGGTGAAAATTATGGTTGGTATTGGAATTTGTGTATTTAGTACATTTGCATAAATTTTATGCAAATAATAATAATAAATTTGCAAAGCCAATTAAATTCAAATGAATGCTACTGTGAAAAAGAATTGTTCTAAATATTCATGTGGCATGTAATTGGTTGGTCCACATTAACTGTTGAGGTTCTGCCATTCTCCTCTAACATCAGAGTGGTTGTGGAAATTAAAAAGGAGTAATACTCTTTTTCTGATAAAAAGTACTATATACTTCAATTTCTTTACCCTACTTTTCAATGGAATGGTGAATTAAAGCTATTCCAAAATTGTAACTTTGATGTTATTAGAGCTGTTCTTGGTAATATTTGCTTGCATGTTTAACAACTGATTAATTTTTATAAAGTATTATGGCATAGAAGTTATGAACACTCGGTCTTTTCACCAGCTAAATGAATCATTTCACAAATTAGAATCCATACATTCATAATGCCCTTTACAATTTTCATAAATCTTTTTCTGAAGTTTTCACAGTCTCTTCAGAGATGATATGACCCAGTAACTCTAATTTTCCTTACACTTAGTTCACATTTTTTTCTATTCTACTATTCCAAAATCTCTTTTAGGAAGGTTATCCCCATATCCCACCTTCCATTATTTTCCATTTGAAGCATTCCATATACCATTGATCCATTAAAAAGTTTTTCCCACTCACAGTCATGCACCACTTGATAAGTTATTTTGTGATACTGATGGATGATTTTGTGAAGTGGGAGAAATTTAGACTAAGCATTAACCTGTTATAACTGTGCAACTTTTAATAGAGGAAGCAATAATAAATCTATAATTTTTATCATATTTTATTTGGTGATTATTATAATTTGGTGGTGTATCATTTAAGGTAGGTTTTGGATGGTCAAAGATCTCTTCAGGGGTGCAACCTGATCATAAACTACAATAAACCTTCTTCAATTCTGCATACAGTCTACCTCCCTTCTTTCCATTCAACATACCTCTCCTTTTCCTTTGTCTCCTCATTTGCCTACCATTTCCTCGTCTATCACAGACTTCACGATTCAATCACTTATCAAAATGCTCGGTGTCCACCTTTTGTCTCTCTTTTGGATTTCTCTCAATCTCCTCCCCCACCATACTTAGCACCCCTTTTTATTTTCCTCTTTGTCCATTTTACTTTTCCACCTATCACACCCATATTTGGTGATAATAAATAATAATGAATGTAGTTATGCAAAAAACTATATCCTCCACAATTATAATTTAACAGGCTTATTGTTTGGCAAATGACACTTCCCTTGTATCTATCATATTTTCTTGTTACATAATCGATTATTATTCTCCAATCCTTTCTAATTTGGAACCATAAGAGAGGTGTCATCCCTTGATCCTCCGGCCAGTTTTGCCAATAATAATCAATGTTAATCAGTTGTCTTTATCGAGCAATTTATCGACTTTTCAATCAGCCCTCTCATGATAAGGTGTTTATCTGGCTGACTGAGCTACTGACATGACATATTTCACCTGGTATTTCTTCAATTAAGGAAAGTAATGAGAAACCGCCTCAATTTTTTCATGATAATATGATGGATGGGTCCAACGTGAGTCATGACAACAATGCGAGGCTGGACCCAGCCCACTGGGCTCTATGTTGCCCTTGGCAGTGGTAAAGGCAAGGTTTCTGCAATTGTTATATCATGAATTACTAGCAAAACAAAATTGGCAGTAGCAGCGCAGAAGATGACAAAACCAGTTAAAATGGGGACTTCACACCACTGCAAAATGGAATATTCGGACAATTTTGGGGACAGGGATATTAAAGAATATAAAATAAGATATGAAAAGAGGAAATATATGTACATATTTTAGGGCTAAGTGAAGTGAGATAGATAATTGGTTAGACTGGAGCATTAGTTTCAAAGTAATGTACGGGAAAGGAGACACGAGCCAAGTCGTGTTTAAGGTGCCTCAGTCTATAATGTTAAAGCTAATCTTTAAAAACAGACCTTAGACAAATTTGAAGAATTACGGGGGATGCCACAACAATCTTTCATGGAGTCATCCACTAATATGCATTAAAATGCATGATTTCAAAGTGTAAAAATCATTTGCCCTGACCAGGAGTCAAACATGGATTCTTTGTTCTGAATTATTTTTAATTAAGTAATGGTCAAAGGAATACTTCTTAAAACTTTGATATGGAGCAATGTTTTATGAGGAATGTAAACATGGTCATTGAATCAATAAATAAGTATAGATTAGAGACTTTTGAAATGTGGGTTTTTGAAGGATGTAAAAGGTGAAATAGACATATAGGAGAACAAATAGGAAGTCAGGAAGTATGGGAGAAGAGGGGATGGTTGGGAGAATTCCAAAGGAGGCAGGTAAGATGGATGCAGAGCATTTTTATTGGCAATGAGACGTTGAAGACTATGATAGAGGGGAAAATTTAGGACAGGGTAGGAATAGGGTAGGCATGTTGGATAAAATGAAGAGAGGATTTATGTATGTAGAATTGAAGGGTTTATTGCAGTGTCCAATGCCAGGTTGTGTTTTGTTTAGAGAGGCTAAGAAATTAATTATTTTTCAATCTCTATCCATCTTAAACCTACCTTAAATGGTAGAATACCAAGAGTAAAAATAATTCCATCTATTTACTTTCAATATTATGTTTTGTTCCTGTTGAATTCTCACACGTATAACAAAGAACTTTAAATATGCCCAACTCTGCTTAAGTGTTTTTACTCATAGGAGAGGCACATCCATCGAGAACCAGAAATTGTAAATCAGTTGCAGCAATACCAAGCACATCATGTGCTGAAAGCACATGACACTTTTCCTGGTTTATTTAAACCATAAGCATACACTTTATGAATAGTAATTTAAGACCTGCAGTTCACATTATTTTGCTCAAGTCTTCCTCTCATTTTTATCAATTGTATTCATGGTGGCACCAGAATCAATTAGTATTTTTCCTGACCCTGATTCTTTTTTTAATTAGTTAAATTTTCTTAATCAGTAAAATTGCACAATTTAAATTGAATAAATTACCTCTTGTATACTTCTTTGCCTTAGTCTGATGTGTCCAATTTTGGGTTATCATTCTTGCCTATTATTTTTTAGCCATATTCTTTATTCACTGGCCTAGCTCCTTGCCAAGATTCCATTTTCTATTCTAGAATATTTTGTTTAAGATAATTCAGCAAAATACCCTAGGAGACGGCATTTTTCAATAAATGTTGTACATATTTTGCTGGAAATTTGAGTGCCCCTTGCATAATGTCCCTGTTCTCAGCATTAAAGGTTCTTACCTTCCTTATTTATTGATGCAACCATGGTTGCTTCCATCATGTCTGGATAATGTTTATATTGAATTCAACAGAAGTCTCAAGCAATAGCTTGCTTGGATTGCAAATTATTGCCATTGATGGTAATGTTCACAGTAGATTTTAAGGTCAGCTTTAGACCCTTGACCAGGAGTTAGGATAGAAAATCATTTGAATAAAATTTAACCACATAGGCTCATTCCCATCTGGTGTGAAAAACCTGGTGCCTTTTGTAAGGAATATTTACCTTGGTGGTAAATTTTTACTCAGCTTTCATGTACATATCATTTTGTTTTACTAGTTTTTGGCATAGATTGTCCACTACCATCTATTGGTTCTGCAGTTTGATAAGGGTTCACATCAGAAATGATGATGAATACTATATCGTGGATATTTTGACTGGCACAATGGAAAAACACAGCCCATTTCTGTGTAGTACCAGTAATCTGTTGAAGACCTCTTTGCCAGTGTTTCCATCAAATACAAAGGGTTGCTGAATTGCAGAACAAAACAAATAGCTCACATTTGGTATCCATTGCAGAGCATTTTGAGCTAGTTCAAAACCACCCCTCATATTAATATACTTTTTACATATTAATGATGCAACATTGTCTCTTCTCCACTACAAATTGGTCAGATTCATTCATTTCTGCTTCTAATACTTGGTAATATTAAGGACTATCTATTGGCTATTAATTCTATTTAAATTCCTTATTTGTCCACATTCTCATTGTGATATTTTGAATATTAGAGAAATAATATGGGTATTAGAACAATTAACCAATCCATATCGTGAAACAAACCCTTCCTATTATTCATAGTGATGTGTTGTGTACAATGCATTCTGGTAATTATACAGAAATAAACTTGGCACATGTTGTTGAACTGAAAATGTTGCATTTCAAATGAGGCAGTAATGTCACACAATTAAGTACTTAAACCATTTTTCAATTCATGTTAAACAATCACTAATAAATCCCTGTGATTTCACTGCCTATCCTGTATGTGAAAAAGTGTTTTGAATACTATGATTCCCCATTCCCATTCTCTCTACTACTTGGATTCCCATTCCTCAATCGAGAAGATGTTATCATGGGTAAATATCAGGTAAAAAGGGGGAAACATGAATGGTGTATTCATTTTCTTAAGGTATCCTTATAAATTACACCTAAATCATCTTTTATTCTATCCATTAGAGTTACATAAATTGTTACCACATGAATTTTTAATGGTAAGGTAAACTGCTTAGGTCCATGATGAAAATTTATACTCATTATTTACTGACTCTAGCTGTGCTTTTGGAAAAAAAAGAAACCCCAGGAGGGTGGGGTCCTGTAATATTTATGGGAAGGGGTTTTGCAGCACATCTCAGCAGTAGGTGTTCCTGTAGGAAATTATATCAAGATCCTAGGTTGTGTCAGGATTCTGCCATGTTCCTGCAGTGTAGTTCTGTTTTTTAACAGTCAACTTTTTCATCTTATTTTTTATTCCCTGACACAACTAAGTGTACAAACGGTATCTTTTTTCCAGAGTAATTTTATCTCTTTGGCAGAATTATGCCTGCTTGTGCATATTTTCCCATAACCCATCCCCGTTATGATTTATTGGAAGTCAGTATGTAGTTTATTAATCAGAAGATATGTATAGGAGTGACACATTTTTGAAGTATTTCAGAGTTAACATTTACATTTTGATTTCTAAACAACATATACCCTACAACCTATATGTTTGTTGAAATAATACTCGCTGCTACATTTTCTCATTTGAATGTAATCAGTTGGCGGTTACAAACATTTTGTTTTGTTTGGAAATATTCTTAATGCTCCTAAGAGGCGAGAAACATTTAAAAGAGTAAATGTGTTTGTTTTACTTCAGATTACCTCAGTAAAGGTGCTCCATACCCACAGTCTGGCTATGATGAGTTGGACACTAGCCTGTTGCCACCCCGCCAAGATCATTATCGTGTTACTCCATCCCCTGGTGCTCCAGGTGATCGTTATGGTAATATTAATATCATTAGAGTTGTCACTTGTCATGTGATGTCACATTTCACACCACATTATGGAACTTAGAATATACATAAAAGTTGTTGCACTTGAGGATCACCTGATTATTAAGTTTTACTAAGCCTAGAGTTTTGTAGCCTTACAATCATGGAGTACAGAAATATGATTTTAAATGTTGGTTCCCTTTTTATGTCTTTCCCTTAAGGAGATTTAATTCTGTGTCCCAATATCTTACACCTTTAGAATTGACCATTCCTAAGAGCACCAGTTGAGTTGCCGGTTCAACTTAAAAGAGCTGGCAAAGAAGATCAGAGCCAATTACCAATTTATGTTTTTTTCATTATATACTAATGAATGTTATGTGATGTTAATTTTTATTTGCTGTTGATTCATGTCCTGTGTTTCAGTAGTCATTGCAATTGGTACATTAATCATTTTTAGTGACATAAACTTTAATATAGGAGAGGGAGCTGAAAATAAAAAAAAATGTATTTAGCTGGTGAAAAAGGTATGATTCAAATACTTGGTAAGGGTTTGTTGATTCATATTATTAGAAAATTGATAAGAAAGGTAATTTTAACATCGAAATTGGCATTGGGAGTATTAAAGTGGTGATGGTCTCTGGTTATGATTTATGAAAAAACTGCTTGAATGGTCCTTCATAACTGCATGCTCAGTAGCCTATTCTTTATCTGACATATCCAATTTCAATTGGGAAATACAGTTGCTCTCCAGTTGGTTGTGAATAAGCTATACCCCTGCTCTTTTTTGTAAACAAAGTGAAACATTCTTAAATAAATTATCATATTAAAATTTTCATATCATTAGACAACTAAGAGTTAAATGAAAATACGACATCTATTATTCTAAAATATGCTTTTAACTAACTACTATGAAACTCCCAAGTGAATTGGAATACTTGCATTATGAGTACTGAGCTTAGTGGTGGAAGCATGAAAGAGTAACTGCAGTGTAAAAATTCTGTTTGCACTAATGCTGTGTAGGGAAATAAGCTGTACATAGAGTAAGCTTAGTGCTTAATAAACTGAGAGCCCTAGGCTTAGTATTGGTTGGCAATAATAAGCCATCTTTGAAATTCCATGAGTTGCAACATTGGAAAATCAGTTCATTGCATGAAAGGGAGTGAAAAGATTTTTTAATAGTGACCCCAATTCCTGTGCAGCTTCTTTGAGTTAATGCTTATAAAATATGCCATGGCAAAATGTTTTGCTCCCTTTGGGATGTTTTCACCTCTCCACGTGGTTTATTCATTGAAGAGGCAGTAACTTGAAGTTGCTCAATTTTCACCCACTAATATTTTCAGGTTCTCAATTTTGAAAACATGCCAGTGTATTCATTGCATAGCCTTTGAAATCCAAAAGGTATAATTTTCCTGTGCCGCAACTTTGTTTGCTTTTTCAAAAATGTTGTTAATTATAACCAAATGTTTTGCAGAAATAATTTTTACCACTGCTTTTAACATTAAAAAAAGTGCATAAGATGTATATAAAAGGGATGTATTATAAGCTGAACTGGATGAGCTTTGAAGCATAATAAATAAATGTGCATTAAAGTACGTGCTTGCATAATTGTGTAACTACACTTTTTTACAATTTATTTCTTTCAGCTCATCTTACACATCCATGGACAATTGATGAAACTGGTGAATCAGCACAACTTCCTCATGGTGAGCTATTTTAAAGCCTTGTAAATAGTTCCTACTCTAGTCTGTTGGATATATTTTGATTTCAATTCCATAAAATCCTTAGCAATACATACAAGAAATTTTGATGAAGATATTTATCTTATCCCTGTAATGGAGAGTTTTTGTAGGTCTCATACTCATGTTGTTATCATGCTCCTGAATCTATGCTATTATTTGTCTTTGATATGGGCACTTTCTGAAATGATATAGTTCAATAGTCAGCTAGCTGCTGTTTGCATAAAGTTCCTCTTAGAGAGTATGCACATAAGTTTTCTTGAAGAAATCACCTATTAAAGTGATGAATATCACTAATTTTTTTATCTCGGGTAGTAAATTCAGTGAAAGACAGTGTTAATGTTTTAGTTTAATGCTTTTTGTCCATCTAGTATTGAAGCTTAATATTTTTTTGCATGCTTTATTTGCTTTTTTTTGTGTGTAGATGACCAAAAGATAGTTTACGGATACACTTCCCCTTCTCCATATGGGTCAGTCCCAGGTGCCTATGTCACCAATGATAGACACCCTCGAAACTATGAAGAAAATACATCTGCGCCAAGATCTATGTATGAGGAGGAAGACGAACCAACAGACCATCTTCCACTGCATGCAGCTAACCATTCTCCCCTACTTGGTGATGACAGTAGGGGTTGGTTTCTCTTTAACCTCCATTTCATGCCTCCCTCCCATTGACAATCCATGCCCCATGTAATGTACAGTATTTCCTAGAACATTTTATTATTCTGGATTCATTATTCATATTTAAATTTGGCTTTAATTGGTTTAGAATGTTTGGGTAAAGGTTTATAATCGGATATTATTAATTTTTAAGGCATCCCTTTTATTTTTACATAGTTTGTGACTATTTTTATCAATAATTTTGTTAAAATCGTGTTGTATTGTAAGCATTAGAGGCAAATATTGTATTTGCTTGATTTTAAGCCAACATTTTTTTCAAATAGTAGCCCTTTATATTTGGAGGAATCAAGGAATCTGGCATCTTTATCATAATGTTGGCTGAATAAGGCACCTGGTACTTTTGAGATATAAAATATATAGTACTCCTTGGACTAGACTGAAAAAGACCATACCTGTCCTAACATTTTTATTAAGCTATTATCTTATGCTTTAATGCCTGAATAGTCCTTCATTAGTTAATCACTCTTGTGAAGAATGCTTTTTAGTGAAATTAAAAGATTTTTGCTGTACCATGAATTACCCATTATATCTGTCAAAAATTGTGAATTGCTACCGCTTTATAGTATTAAGAGTATAGTGGAGAATATTTTCGTCCATTGTGAATGGCTTCGATTTCTTGGTGAGTGAATTACATGCTCCCAATTTCCATTTTATTTCCATCTCAAAATGTGGAGGATATTACTGGAAATAGATAAAAAAAAAGAAATTTTGTATCAAAAGTTTTCAAATATTTTGTAGTTTATTTGCATTCAGTGGCTGACGCACCAATTTTTTTAGAGTATTCCAGGCTCTTGTTATATCAAAATGCCAGTATAAAATACTGGCAGACACCAATCTAATGGCATCTAACAGCCTGTAAATGACCTGTGCAAGGTTCCAGTGGTCCTGTATTTCTCCATGCATCATGTCCCCTCCCAGAAAGCTAACAAGTGAAGTATAATGACTTCTCCCTTTCCCAAAAATATGATTTTAGGAACCATTGTCTGAAGATATTGTCTTAAGTATGCCTACTCAGTGTTATGTTTTTATTTAAATCTTGCTTAATTTGATATATTGAGTGATACAAACCTCAGAGCAGTCCTCAACAGAAAGTGTAGAACTATGTGCTCTTTTTACTATACATAATTCAAAATATAACTACAATGGAATTCGAAACCATGATTTTTTTCCAATGACTAGCAAACATAAATTTTGAAATATTTCGCCAAGATGACATTAAATGAATGACCAGGTTTCATGAGGAAATCGTAATGTCAGCATATCTTTGCTCTCAATTTTTTAACAAAAGGGAAATAAATGAGTAGTTTCCTTTCCAATGGAGATGATACAGAGATAAGCAGTCGATAAACCTCAAATTCCGAGATTACGAGGGTAGTCTGAAAAGTTTTCAGCCTAACACATACACGATACATTTTTTCTTCAAAGTTATTTTTATTTTTCAACAGTGTCCTTTAAAGGCAATAAACATTCCAGTGATGCTCTTAACTTTTTTATGCTTTCCAAATGGTAGTAGACATCTTTCTCCAGAAAATAGGCATTTACATATGATTACTTGTCCAATGAAAAATTCTGTCCTCCAAGCGAAACGAGAGTGAAGAAAAAGTCTTAGGAGACAGGATAAATTTGCTGGAGACACATGTGGTGAATTCGGTCAGTGGGCTACCAATTTTAAGTGCAATTCACCAATTTTAGCTATGGCGACTGCCAAAGTGTATGCAGGTTCATTGTCCCGATGGAATAGCACTTTCTTCTTCTTCAAATGTAGTTGTTTATCTGCAATTTCTTTTATCAGATTGCCCAAGTAATGATGTGTAATGCTCTACCATTATTATGTTTTTGAAGATAATGATGAACACAATTCTGTGACGATAACCATAAATGATCCCAAAGACTTTATGGGATCGTCACAGCCACCTTCGTCGTCCACACTGCCATATCTTCACATACCACCTTCCCAGCTGGTGGGACAGTCTTCACCTTTTTCTGATCAGATTTACCCTTCACAGTCCACTGTTTTCACTGCTTTCATCTCAGGAGTGTAGTGGTGGATCCAAATTTCATTGACAGTTATGAATCAATACAAAAAAATCTGACCCTTTGCTTAAACTGCTCCAACAAGGCCTTGGAAATGATCATTTGAATGCATTTTTGGTCCAAAGTGAGCAAATGTGGCACCCGATGCACAAATGGCTTATGCATGTCCAATTCTTTAGTCAATACAGGCCTGTATATGACAAATTCATTCTTTCAATATGCCCATAGCCTCTGCTGTCTCATTAACCTTAATTTGATGATTGTCCAAAAACAGTCGTCGCAGTTTTTGGCCATCCTGAACTCTTCATCAGCCAAGCCTTGTACAGTCATGTTTGAATTCAGCTGTCCGAAATTTCACAGCAGAAAATAATGCTGTAGAGTTCTGGTATACAGGTTCCAACTCACCTTTCATTGGTATTGGTGCATTGTCTTTTTAAAATTTATATTTAATACAGCTCGATACTCAATTTTTTTCATTTTCACAAAAACTTACTCACAGCAACTTACTCAAAAGATTGTCAAACAACAACTGCGTGTCCAAAATGACTGAAATTTTGGTGAATACCTTTCAATGCATGCGCAAACGTATTCCCCAATATTTGTTGAAGATTACTTTCATGTACATAATGAGGTGGGAAAGTTTTCAGATCACCCTCTTATATGGGACTAGGTAGTAGAAGAGATTCCAGTCTCAATCTTGCCCAAAATAAAGACAACTATCTTATCTAAACCGTCAAGAAGTGTGAAAGAAGGCTGATAACTAAAACTATGTCAGTCTTACTGCTTCCCGCTGAGTGCTGTTATTTTATTCTACAAGTAGATGTTTTTATACGTCCATGAATGTGGTAGATAGAAGTCAATTTATCCTGCCATTGTAGCCTAGTTCTCTGAGTCAGGTCCAGTGGTGGAGGCAGCTTACACACAACAAACAGTTTAAGATGTCAAGTTGGCCCTTGCGTCTCAAAGACCTTGTGAGACCACATTCAAAATGCAAATGCCATTAGCTCTCAAAGTCTAAGTAGAGGTGGATGGGAGGGTCTCTTGCCTGAGGTCAGAGATGTCTCTTGCTGTAGTCAAGGTTCAATCCACTTGGTGGTTAATTGGCACTAGAGTCTTTAATTCATGAAAACTACAAGTGGTAGCATGACAAATTCATTAAATAATTATAATCTTGTTGATGATGTTGCTACTCAGTCTTGAAAATCTGGTCAGTAAGCCAGCTCATTTTAATATCAAGAACATTGGAATTATGAAGCTTATTTGAACTTTAAGAATGCCTGTGTATGTAAAAAAAAGACTTTTCTACCCATTACCATCATTATTAAAGTTATAAAAGGCGGTTCATATGATTTTTTTACATAAAGAATATGCTTGTAATGTCGAGAAATTGCAGTGAACTTAACAATGGCATAAGGCTTAACAAGAAATCCAAGGTCCTGCACTAAAAAGTATTAAATCAAAAATTAGGGTGTCAGGTCATTATTTAATGTATTCATAATGATAACCAATTTATTTTTTTCCATTGGGAAGACCACTTTGACTGTTAGGGTGAGAAACCTATGTTCACATGTGCAACAAATCTTTGATTGACTATGTCTTTATTTTGAATGATTTTAAAATAATCATCAACATGGTGATGAGTGATATCCGGTCTCCCTCCTGAATATTGAAATAAAATGAAATTATCGACTTTGTCATTCCACTCACTTTTGTGTGTGGAATTTCAAACTCCACACACTACTTGAATTAGTAGCTACTTCAAAAGTGTTTGGAATGACAAAGTTAATAATTTCATTTCAATATGTTATGTAAAATCTCTAAAGTTACACTGGAGACAACCAACTCCCTCCTGAAGTAAAGGAAATCTGAATAAACTTTGAGAGAAATAGTGTCACTTCAGAGTCGTACCTTGAATTCCCTTTAAAATTAATTATTCATCGTACATAGTACAGCATAGTACAGAGATGTTTTGTTGCATTTTAACCCTTTGCATTCGAGAGGTGAGTCTCACTCACCACACGATTTCATGCCACAACTCGAGAGGTGACTGTCACTCACCACTTCG
This sequence comes from Hetaerina titia, assembly GCA_037158775.1. Classification (NCBI taxonomy): domain Eukaryota; kingdom Metazoa; phylum Arthropoda; class Insecta; order Odonata; family Calopterygidae; genus Hetaerina; species Hetaerina titia. Next base: position 30,598,528 of record CM073779.1, read on the forward strand.
TACGCTGCAGTAACTTCTTGCGCGTAGTTGTTTATGTTTAGTTCCTTCGACACGGGTTCCTACGCTCTGTTTGTATAATCTAATGAAGTGTGAAATTATATCCCTTCAAATGGAAATAAGACTTTCTTATCCTTAGTTCCTTCAAATGGAGGTAAGACTTTCTTATCTGAAATTAGTACGCAACCACGAACCGGATAGCATTTTCGGTCTCAGTTAAAAACTGACAGCCATGGCAAAGAGCCTAGAAAAGTTGAAGTTTTTGATCCCCATTACCATGGAACATAACAATGAAGTAAGCTCTAGTGAAGATGGGTTTGATTTAGAGTTGCTAAACGAGGAAATTACATCTATACACAGAGAGCTTGACGATAGAGAGAACGCGAGCAGTGATGATGATAATGATGAAGTAAGAGGTGTAAGAAGGGGAAAAATTAGAATAATAGACAGTGACAGTGATGCTGGATAAGAGCCAAAATCCAACAGTTCCGAATGAATTAGCTGTCCAGAATCCGAAGAAATACCCCTGAGAATACCATTTATAGCCGGCAACAATCCTGCAGGACCGCACATATTCGTAGACACGAAAGAACCGTTAGATTTTTTAAAACTATTTTTTACTGATGAACTCGTAAATGAAGTAGTTACAGAAACAAATAATTATGCTAGAAGAAAGTTAGGGAACAAGACACTATCACCGTTCTCGATATGGCGAACTTGGCACAGTGTGACTAACGAAGAAATGTGGGCATTTATTGGAGTCATAATAAATATGGGGACAATGCCGCTCACAAATTTGCAAGAGTACTGGTCACAGAATGTCAGTTGCAAACCTTTTTATTCGAACAAATTTGGTACCACACCAGCTTTATCCTAGCTGAAGAGTTATTGAAATTGAAATGCCACTTGTCAGGAACAACACTAACAAATGGGAAGCATTTGCCAAACCAGATCAAAAAACCAAAATTTGGCAGGAAATCAACAGTAGCGTTCCGCAAGGGAAATACATTAGTTTTACCATGGAAAGACAAGAGGGTTGTCACGGGCTTGACGAATTGGAACAATGCAGGAATGACTTCTGTGAGAAGAATGTTACGAAGTGGTGTTGAAGTTACCGTCAAGAAGCCTAATGTTGTAATAAATTATATAAAACATATGGGTGGTGTCGATCATGCAGATCAATTAGCCGCAACTTACTGTTTCTTATGCAAATCCTTGAAATGGTGGCATAAACTGTTTTTTTGGGGGCTTGAAATTTGCTTTGAGTTTTATGTCAGAGGTAGTAAAGTCGCCAAAAGAGCTACGAAACGTCTCGAGTTGCTGGTTGGTCCGCACGGAAACGGCCTCAAGCGCAAAGGGTTAAATGTCATAAATATCAAGTGTTAGACGTTGATAATGGCTTAATTTACTAATTCATCAAAATATAAATACAGGCATTAAAAGCATTCATCTTACATGGATCCCTAGTGTTTTTTGTTTACCGTTGTGCTAATAATCCCAAAAATCCAACCTTCATTTCTTTTTTGTATGTAGCTGATGCAAAATTATTGCATGTTGCTTGTCTAACCTGAGGTCCAGATATATTATACTGTGCTGATGGAATAATACAAAAAAATGAATAGTCCAGTCAATTATTTTAATTAAGGAAATAATTAAAACTGTGAATAATGCTGCTTAGATTCATTCTGATGCTTATAAAATTGACCTCTTTAAAAATGCATGTTTGATTGGATAAGTTTTCAGGAAAAAATAGGTCAAGATTTCCAGATGAGATTTCATTTAAAATACCTGATCGGGAATGCTGATTATTTATTCACAAATGCAGATTTCTCTCTTTTGTGAAACAGAAAAATATGATGATGTTGGCTCATAAACAAGTGAATGCACTCTTTGTCAAGGATATGATGCATGAATGAGTTCCACCAAAGTTCTTTTCTATGCTTGACGAGTTATATTTTTCCTTGGTGATATTTCCTTAGTCCAAATGCGTCTGTGAATGCATGTGCTCATGTTTTTGTGTGAGTGTGTGGTCTTTATGTACATATATATTTACACACACATGTATGTAAATTTATTTGTTCATGTTTGTGTGTGTAAATAAATTCATTTCAATTATTTTTCCTTATTGAACTTCATTGCATCAATTTAAATATCTGAGTAAAAATTAATGACATGAATACTGTGTATTGCTACTTAAATCTAGTGGGAAATTAGCAGTTTATCATTCTTACTCAGGTAAAGCACATGTATGCTTAAAATAGTTCATAATACTTCAAACAAAATTTGGTAGCTGATGAGTATTTGTAGCTTCGTAGATAAGTAATATCCTTTCATTCTCTTTTTTGTACATAATAAAAAAATTCTTCTCTATGAAATGCTATGCTTCGGTGTTTTCCTAACTCTTGCCCATTTGGCTCAATTCTCTTATTTTTTGTTACTTGACTTTTGTGATTGGTATAGAAAATCTTTTTGGTTATGTTACGTATTATACAGTTATCACTCCTTTTATTTTGTCCTTTTTGAATAAAAGGCTTTGTAATTGAGAAAATTTCAAGTACATCTCCATAATGATGCGTAGGTTACTTTAATTACTTTTTCCTTAGTTTGAGTCCAATTCTACCAGTTCAGGGCTGCAGAAATAGATTACTTGAAAAATTGAATATTCATTGATCGGGAATTTTTTCTTTGTCAAGTCTTTCATTATTGCTCTTGATACTGTCTGTGAAGTACTAAGGCATAATAAATATGTGGCAAATAATTGTTGCAAAGATTGATGTCCATTGCATTAGGAATTTTTTACCTGGTAATATTGTTTTCTTAAGCATAGTGGTTTGTTTTCTAGTGTGCTTGAAAGTCAATTTAATGTGTTAGCTATATTTTTTGTTTGCATTGATTCACGACCGTAGCTACATTCCTTGTACATTTAAACTATGTTTTATAAAATAAAGAAAAGGAATGATAACCTGATGACTTCTCTACTACTACCTGCCATATTCGGATATTAGTGACCAAATAATGCATGATTACATTGACAGTTCCTTATGCATCAACCAATGTAATTCTGATAGAGTAAGTAATAGTGGAAAGAGCAGTCCTGTCATACTGTAAGTTGTATGTCAAAGGAGTAAGAATTGTCAAGTTGTTGTAATAAGTAGTCGGCCGTATTTTACTCATTAGTGAGTGTTTACCTCTCTGTACTAATCTTTCAATGATATGAGTGCGATTCCTACTGGAGTCAGTTAAATTAAAATATTCATTTTATTCCATTTTTGGCATTATGCATATCTATGGCATCACTGGTAAGCTTGGAGAGATTTCTTTGATGTTTAGTGATTACAGTTTTCTCAAGTTCCTCAGTGTTTTTTTTAAGTGTTGTTCATGTCTTATAAAGTTTGCATACTTTTTCTTTCAAGTCACTTAATATTTACATTAAATGGACAAGTGATTGCCTTATTACATAATGTCCTACTTCTGTGTTTTGCAAGGTTTATTTGAATTCATTATATATTTAACATATGTGCCAATTTCACTTACATGATCCCTATCTTAAAATGCTATTAGATTAATCTATATAATTATTGCCCTGATTTTTTTCCTTTGTACTGTCAAATGGACTATACCAAAATGGAAGATTTTTTGAGTCTCCAATTCTTTGAGAAATGGATTATAATAATAGATAGATAATTATCTATGCTAATGAGAATAAACACAAAAACATTATTATTTGTCACATTATGGGCACATCACATCTTTATTAACTAATTGAAGTTTATCTAGATATGTCATCTTGTTTCCAATTTTATATTCAGTTTTGTATTTACCTTGTCTTGCTTTGTTTTAAAAATATTTTGAAATGTACTTGTCTTGTGAAAGCATGCATTTTTCCTTTACTTAGTTTTGAGAATGAGTCCACCATGTAGTGCATGTGGAATAATTTTGTGTGCTTATCTCATTCACTTGTATTACACTATTAAATGTTTGTAGAAATATGTAGGTCTATCCAGCATCATACTATATGCATATTGTGTGTTTGCAGGAATGAGGTGGAGAGATCCTAACCTCACCGAAGTGATTGGGTTTTTGACCAATCCTAACAATGTAGTAAAAGCCAATGCTGCTGCTTACCTTCAACATTTATGTTACATGGATGATCCTAATAAGCAAAAGACAAGGTCTTTGGGAGGGATACCTCCATTAGTTAAACTTCTAAGTCATGAGGTTCCAGATGTGTACCGCAATGCCTGTGGAGCTTTAAGGTATGAGGAAATAGCCCAAAGGGTTTATAGCTATGTAGTAACTCATCCATCCTGAGAATTTGTAATGTGTAAGATATATCAGTATGTGTAAATGCTTGGACATATCATCGGATAAAATTTTTTCGATCCAAATGTATACCTAATGTCTGGTAAATAAGATAAATGGTTATTTCTTGATTATCCACTTTGCTAATTACCCGTTTTGGAGATTATCTGTGATGATTTCCTTCCAGATCCTCAAAATTGAATAAAATTACAATCATTAAGAAAATGAAATCCTTTGAAACTTCATTATATTCCTTTAAATACTAGTTTGAAATATTGGGTCTTAATTAAAAGTCTTTAATTTCACAAAAACAAAAGTCAGTAGTAATTAATGTTTTGATTTTAACATTAAGGTACTAACTGTACTTTCCCAATGTTAGTTCTCTTGTATTCATTCATTATCCATGAGAATTCCATATTTTATTTTTTATTCCATATTCCCGTTAATGTGAGCAAATACATAGTTAAACTATGCACTAAATAAGTCATTAACTTCCTTCACTGTATTATTATAATAGGTATTATATGACTAATATATTTTCCATGTATTTCGGTTATGTGGTTTTCATCATGCATCCATTAAGATGGATAATTCTGAGTTTACTGTATGCTTTATGGATGATAATATTTTAGAATATGTGATAAATTGTAGAGATTTTTACTGTCAACTATATTATATTTTTTGTTTTTATTGTATATTATTGTGGATATAATTTATTGGTCTAGAATTTTACAACACAGCAAAAAATTAAACCTTTTGCTCAGGTTTCAATGAATAATCATCATTATTATTAGATGAAGTTTCACTGTGATCCTCTCTCTAGTTTTCTCTTGTAGTGTTTGTTGGGTTTTCATGGCTATTTTGTGTTAGCAATATAAGCATTGAGACACATTGTGGCTGCAATGTATTAAAATACTTAGATTGGAACTTCTTCCATTTATTGAGAGGACTTGAAACAAAGGAAATAATTTAATTTAGCATTGTGAAGTGACTTGTATGTTTGAATGCCTTGCATTTCCTTTTCATGGTTGCTTATAAACCCATCTTTCATTTCAAAACAGGAATTTGTCATATGGGAGGCAGAATGATGAGAATAAAAGGGCAATCAAAAATGCTGGTGGGATACCTGCCCTTATAAATCTATTGAGGAAATCTCCTGATGCAGAAGTGAAAGAGCTTGTCACTGGTGTCTTATGGAATTTATCATCATGTGAGGTGAGTTTGTTTTAAGAATTCTGTTATATTCAGATGAAATTTTCACATGCTCACCAAAATTCCTCATGTAAGGATAAATCCTTAATTTAATCCTTCCATCAGATTTGACAAAAAAGTTAAGTGCAGCCTGGTTATGTTTCTTCTGCTGGAGCCACAAAAATGGAATGAACTAAACAGAATATTGTGCAAACCAGGCTGTATAGTTTACAGTGAAATGTTACAATGATACAAACTTCTGATAAATGATAAAATTGAAATTTTACATAAATGTTTTATTATTAAGTAATACACCCAACCCCATAACCAACTACATCAAGTCCCTCTTCATCTCTGTGTACTTCCTTCCTCCCTTCATCCCGTCCAATATCCCTATGCTGTTCCTGCCCTTTCCTCATTTGCCTTACATTCTCTCCTCTATTACCTTCTTTAACATCCCACTACCGCTCAATACGCCGTTCATCCATCTATCCTGCCTCCATAGGATTTCTCCCAATAAACTCCTCTCCTTGCCCACCATACCTAGTATTTTATCATTTGTTTTCCTTTCGGTCCATTTCACCTTCTCCAATCTTCTCCACACCCACATTTCAAAAGCCTCCAATCTACTTCTATTCTCCTGGTTCGATGACCACGTTACCTCGCCGTACATAGCTACTTTCCATACCAAAGTTTTCATGAGTCTTCTCTTAACCTCCTTACTCAACGTCGCTGTCATTAACTCCCTCCTCCTTCTGAAAGCCTCTGCCTAGTGCAATCTTACGACCCTGCTACTTCGACCATGTTGGTTTGAAACACCTCCAAGGTACGCAGACTGTTCTACATGCTCTAGTTTATGCCCTCCAATTTTAATGTTTAGCTTAGCCTTTTTCTTTCTGAAAAATCTCAAAACCTTTGTTTTATTAGTATTGATTCTCATCCCATATCTATCTCACCGAGTTTCCAATTCACTCAGCAACGCTTGCAACCCCTTGGCTGACTGCCAAATTAGAGCTTGGTCATCAGCAAACCTAACTAATTTTACAAATTCCCCTCCAACATTCATTCCTACCTCCAGTTCTTCCCATGCCTCTTTAATCATTTCCTCCACAAAAATGCTGAACAGCACCAGTGATAATGGGCAACCCTGCCTTACACCTCTTCCTCATCTGGTCTCTCCATTCCCCACTCGCACCTGAGCAGTCTGAGATATGTACAGGTTGCGGATTAGTCTCCGGTCCCTCCAATCTATTCCTATTTTCTGTAATATATGTATTAGTTTTCCCAATTTACTCTATCAAATGCTTTTTCGATATCTACAAAACAGGCAAAAACGTCCTGATTGTATTCTATATTCCTCTCAATTAGTGATCTCTATACTGCAATGCCATCATGCGTACATCTTCCCTTCCTAAATCCAAACTGATCATCCCCCGAGCAATCATTTGCCCTACTCTCTATCCTTTTGTTGATGATCCTGAGAATAACTTTAGCTGTGTGGGATATCAAACTTATTGTTCAGTAGTCCTCACATGATTTAGCCTTTACCTTTTTTGGAATAGGGGCTACCACTGATCTCACAAAATCTTCATGCCAGATGTCTTCTTTATAGATACTACGAATCAGACCATATAGTCTCCTTCCCACATTTTCCTAAACATTTCAATAATTCCACGTGTGGGTATCTTAAGGAGACAAAAATGCATAGATAATGCTAAGAAAACCACCATCACTAGAAAATAGGGCAATGTCATAATGAATAGATTTTGGCTTCAACCGCTCTGATTGAAATAACTTGGTTCAGGTTCCACTATTGAAATCTTTTATTAACACCTCAAGAGAAAGGGGAGTTAACTAGAGAGTAAAAGAAAGAAAGCCCTCAGTTAACTCCTTCATGTTACTCATCTTATTCATCTGAGCAAGGGGAGGTTGGTTTATGCACCATCATTTTGATTGATCAATTATGGCTCTGGCAAAAATGGCATCATGCAAAGAAATATGATAAGTGTTTAGATATTCGTCATCATTCATTTGCTTTGATTTGCTTCCCATTACCTTTGAATTGTCAGCAGTGGCCTTTTACACCATATATATTAATACTGGCAAGTGTAAACACACACACATACATCAAAGCTCTGGATCTTAAAAAAACTTAAGCCCAGGCAGGATGTGATTGGTATGCTAAGATATTGTTAACTCGCTGCCACTGAAGTTAGTGCATTTATGTGGATTATTTTTTAGTAAATAAGTTTTGGTTGTTTGGTTTGGCCTGTAATGAAATTTGTGATCAAGTGATGTTATTGCACATGCTTTTTTGTTTTGCAGGATCTGAAAAAGTCGATAATTGATGATGGGCTCACAATGATTGTCAACCATATAATTATTCCTCATTCTGGGTGGGATCATACTACACCAGGAGAAACCTGTTGGTCTACAGTTTTTAGAAATGCCTCTGGAGTTTTAAGGTAAGATGCAATTTTAATCAGTCACATTTAGTAATTGGGTAGGCTTCATAATATCCTTTGATTTTATTGGTTTTCATTGTTGTGTTTGCTGATGGAGTTTGTATAAGTATATTAAGTTGGGGTGCTCAGCAATGAGGGGGTTCAGGGTAAAATCAGGGCTGTCGAAGATCGGGGGAAAAATCAGGATTCATGGAGTCTTAATTCTGAAAATAATTACTTGTTCAATACTCCTTGCATGAGAGCTCCCTGAACAGTTAAGGGGAATATCTCATGCAGCAGGGATTGCTACGACAGTGAGCCATATACAGATCATCTTGACCAAAGACCATGCAATAGTGGGTATTACTGGCCATATTGTCCAAACATTCACTGTTCAATATACTTACATGCAGATTTCATGTTGTTCTTCTCAAGAATCATTCTGAAAGTTTGATTATTAATAGAAAAAACATTTAACCTTTAGATAAGTATGTAGTTAGCAGTTAAAATCTGTTGAATGATCAAGTTCTTGTAAATGAAGTATGGGATTTTGTATCAGTTACCTAATGACCAAATGGAAGAAAATAATTGCATTTCATGGCTAATGATGCACTTCATTAGGTATAGTTGATGCCAAAGAGTATGATCGACATTCATAATAATGCTCATGTTGCTGTGTACCTAACACCATCATCATCTAAAGTCATGCAGGGAATGTATCCTTTTTGCAAGGATGATATTGTGAAGGAAGCTAAAATTGTATGGGCTATGTACATAGTGGTATAAAACCAAACCTTCAGATCCCAAGATGGCATTAGACAGAAAGTTGCTTGGATTTTTCAGAGTTTATTGATGGAGTTGAATTGAATTGTGAAGATTCATGAAGTCCTTCCTTGCCATTCTTTTGGAAATCAAAGGCATCATGAAAACTGACTTTTAATAATCAAACCACTTTACTTTTCCACATAAACTTATGTGTGTGAGTTTATTTGGAAAAGTAAAGTGGTTTGATTATTAAAAGTCAGTATGAAGATTTTCCACCAAGTTATGCCAGAAACTGTTTTATTTGTTTTATGCATCATGAAAATTCAAGTCTGTACTCCAAGTTTGAATACAGCTAAAGACCACCTGGACCACTGACTTTGATCACTAATCTATTCCCTAGATGAAGAGAAGGCAGTTTATCAAAATTCTTTTTATTCTCTCTTATGAAAGTTCCATCATTAAAGGTACTTTCTTTCTGAATTAAAGAATGCTGGTAGAGAATGTGCTCGTGCAGCTCAAAAGAGTTTGGGGTGGTATACAATACTATGGTGGTTAAGATAGAGAGATAACTGGACGAGAACATGCTCATCAATGTCAATGCTCACTTGAGGTATCAAATACAGTGGACAGAAGAAAAATTGAAGCTTCTGCTACTAAATTAGGTATGCAGGAATGAAAAAAGAAGTGGACCCAATGAAGAATCAGAATAGGGAAATGGACCAGGGAAATCAGAGAAAAATCAGGGAATATCACTTTTTATGGTTGCTGGGTAACCATTGTGGTGGGGAGGGGAAAGCCGATGCTTGCTGTCTGTCATTTATCTTCCATCGGAACACATGATGCACCAATCATCACCATCTTTTATTTCCATCTGGTGATACCAGAGACAAGGAAACTGGTTTGTGGCAATACAAAAAATAACACTAGGACATGATGAATGAAAATAGAGCTTAAGGGCTAACTTGTGTGATCAATAGCTTAGCAGTAATTTCAACTTTCCCTTCCTTGCTTCTTCAGCTCCTATGTGACCAGGGTTAGTTGCTTCTTTTAATGGGTATCTTGATAATTATATCCTTAGATTCCTATATTCTTCTTTCCTTCTGCTAGGTCTCATTTTAAAAATTAAGTCTTGTACCAAAATCCATTTTTTTTATTTCACATAAATATGCTGAAGTTTGCATTTAAGATCTTAATGCTTAAGCAGAGCTTAATACTCTGAAAGTATGACACTAGCTTAAATTTTAGTTCCATTTGTTGACATCTTGGTTTCCATTGCTTTAACAGGAATGTAAGCTCAGCTGGTGAATATGCTCGGAAAAAATTGAGGGAATGTGAAGGCTTGGTTGACTCATTACTCTATGTTGTAAGATCTGCCATTGATAAGTCAAACATTGGAAATAAAAGTGTTGAGAACTGTGTATGCATATTGAGGAACCTGTCGTACAGATGTCAAGAAGTAGAGGATCCCAACTATGATAAACATCCACTTCCCACCCAAAGCAGAGCTGGGGCACAACCAAAAGGTAGGTAGAACAATACATGGTTTTATTCATATTTGACACTTAGAAAAAATGCTAATTTTTATATCTTGTGTTTTTATTTAAAGTTCATGAACGTGTATTTTCGGTCTTGAAATCGATCGGCACATGAACCAAACTATTTAAAATGTTATGATAGTTTAAATATTATTTTTTAATTTTTGCTGCTTTAATTTCTCCATTCAAATTGTTCTGTGATGATCGTCTTTATTTCTAATGCCTCTCTTCCCCTATACCTACAGATGTTATTTTTGTATACTTTTCTGTTATTTAGAATAGTTTAAATTACATTAAGACTTTGTTTTATTCTTTTTCCATGAGTTGCATAAGTAGTGCACACAAAAATGAAGAGTGGCACTTGTGCAGACGTTTGTTTACTTAGTGTTGAATGATATCTTGAATATGCATAAGTATGGGCACTCAGATCTAAATGGAACTAGGCTGGCAAGAGCAAATTTTGAGATATTGCTTTCTTCAATAATTTTTATTATATGTTTTGCATTCAGGCCTTTGAAATTATAAGTCCAATTTTATTCAACTTCATGGCACATGCCCTTTTCAGTGAAAAACATGATATGAAATGCAGGATATTTGTAATGATTAGGATTAACCTATGGATGAAAAATATTGTTTGTCCACAATAAAAATTAATTAGATTGGACCCATGATTCATCATAGTAATAAATAAATCATTTTTACCTGACTATAAGACAGCATCATCCCGCTAAACCGTTAGAACAACTGCCTGCTGTTTTGGGGTCACAATCACAGTATTGTATTTTATATCAATGAGATATGATTCTGAACAGTGCAGGTTGATTATATGAAAACTATTAGAACTCTAGTGGATGATGAGTTTATTAATGTATCAATGCTTGATCAAAATTCAATATCTCCCATGAGCACTACTGAAATGTGATAAATGGTAAAAATATATATCCACCCTTTTCAGAAAACCAAGTCAATTTTCGTTAGAAATTCCTTTGCCTTAGTACTTCTTAACCAATTTTTTCCTTCAGTCTCTCACCTTCCCCCTCCCTACCCCCCCCCCCATTAATTGTAATGGCTTAGTTTGGGTCTGTACCTCTGCCTCCTCCATGTGGAACTCCTGTGTGTTCAGGTAAAAATGGATAAGAGAGAGTGAGGCTGCCTCCTTCCATGGGGATTGTAGGTGGATCACAGAATGGGGAGAAGTGAAGGCAATGTCAATTTTGGGGAGGAATGAGTTTGGGATCCATCTCATTCCCCACTCTTTCGCTAGCCATGCTTGTATCCTTCTTCTTCATCCTCGTTCCCTCCTTGCCCAGCTGAAAAAGGCAGGGCCCCTCAGTCATTTTTTGGTAGTCCTCAAAATTTGAGCCATCACCTCTCCATCAGTAAGAGAAGATATGCAGCACTGTCAAACAATATCCTTTTCCAAAACACTGGTCATATCCCTAAATAAAATAGCTTCCAAGTGAAATATTACCAAAGTTTGTAAGAATTTTGGGGTGAGTCAGGCAATTCCTAAGAAATCAAATCATGCCAAAAATGGAACAATGTTCACTGATATTAGAGTTCCAAACATACCAAATTTCTTGTATTCACATTTCCTATGGTAGGATTCTGGAGTTATTGTGTTGGCATTAGAGGATGACATCAAATAGGAAAGATGGTGGTCCATGATTATGAATGTTTCTAAGAAGATAAGTTAAAAATGAGCTAATAAACTTTCATTTTTTACACATTCTGAAGATAGCTTGAACTTTAGGGAATAGTGAGAACATATTTGCTGCGTTTAGAACTTGACTGGTACTAGTTTTTTCTGATCTGTTAATTATATTTTGCTTTTTTATATTTTAATCTGCTGATTAGTTAGTCTGTTGGTGTCTCAACTAGATTCCATGAACTGAACCTCTCTGAGGGACATGAGGGATAGCTTTGTTCTCTCATAATTATTAAATTCCAGCATACCTTTCTCAGTGGTTGGTAAACAAAATTTTATCAAATCCGAATCCCAAAATGGAATATCTCTTATTCATTGAATCTGGAGTCATCCCTTGTTGTCATCACATATTGTAACATTCCAGTTTCTTGATTCGTCGCTATGATTCAATTGATAGTCAAATTTATAATGAGTAGGAATATTTATAATAAAAAGCTTTTATAAAAGGTAGTAAATTTTTAATGCATTTTTTAATTCTTTTGGCTGAGTTACTTGTCAAGGAGTAACATTTCATAATGACAGTTGTAAAATTATCATTTGTCCATACGCTTGATGAATGAAAATGGTTGTTTGAAGCTTCAAAAAGGTTATATCCTTGATATTCTCACATGAAGTTGTCTAGAGAGTATTTTTCTCTCTACAATCTACTGCATACTCTGCTTCTACGGTAGAATGTACCACTGTATACTGTTTGCTACTCTTCCAGCTCCCTAATGTTCATTTTGAACATCTCTGTATTAATACAATAATGCCAATCTTGACTTTCTGGGCATAACTCATAAATACTCCTATATAGTTCATAAACATGATCAGGATATTGTTCATTGAAAAAACATTTGAGTTGCATAACAAAAACTTTCTCCTTAATCTTCCTGTTTTGGTGAGCAGAAACAAAGTTAATGAGCTTGTCATTCCCATCATGTTCAACACACAATGCCAACAACATAACTCCTTTTAACAGTTTAGATTCAGAGTAATAAACACCTTGGACCTAGTTATACCCTTGTGCAATCAATTTGGTTCACGACACCATCACTTTCACCTCACATCATCATCATTACTTGAATTCCTCTGCAATTTGGAAACCCACTTAGTTTCTATAATCTTTTGATTTGGTAGCTCTTCAACTTTTCATTCAACTTCTTCAACATTCAACTCTTCAACTTTCAACTCTTCAACTTCAACTTTTCAAGCTTTCAACTCTTCAACTCTTCAACTCTTCTTTTTCATTTGCTTTCAAATAATCATCTTGGTTACGTTTGCTTTGCCCTGACCTGCAAAGAGTGAACTGTACACCATTATCCATGACTACATTTTTCTAGGCATCTTTTGAATTCAAATCACACTTTGAATCACTGCCCTGCTCTGTTTCTGAATCCCGATGTTTGTTTGCCTTTCATAGATAATCATTTCTTACTTCCCTCTTTTACAAATCTCATTTGAGTTTTAATCCACATTTAATTCATCTTTGTTGTCTTTAGGGGTACAAGAAAATACCTTTCCTTATAGCTACCTTGTAGCTATAAGTACACATTAATCTTTGATGCCCTAAATATCATATTAACAATATTCATTTGGGTATTTGTAGGATGCATGTTACATTCCCTTTCTCTAGGTATCAACTTATCATCAATCCAAACATGCACCCAAACTTTAAATCCAAAGGATCTTATTTTCTTAAGCTCTCTCATTGGCAAACTTTCACCTGTCCACATTTCTCACGATATGCTTTTTACTGTAGAGTACACACCAGTTCTTAATATAACATGCTGTGCTAAGTGCATCCCAAAACTTTTACAGAAAACCCTGATTCAATTAATAAGCATCTCACAATGCTGAGAAAAATGCTGGTTTAGTCTCTCTGACCATTTTGTTGAGGGTTTTTGGGGAGTCAATCCCCTTTGCACCCCCCCTTCCTCGTTCGTTAAATGACAAAATTTATTGCTCAAATATTCTCTACCATTATCATTCTAAAGTGACTCTAATTAATACCATGAAAGGTTTCCATTAATGCCTTCACTTTGAATAGACAGCTGCTTCTCCATTTAATTTTCTTCACTGACTCCTGCTGGCACTTCTCTCATCCTTCTTTTAGTTCTCCTTCCATATGATGTACCTGACCGAATTTACCAGAGAAATTTCTTAAATTGTCCAACTTGAGAGGAATTATAGCAAACCGCATTTCCTTTCCTCTGGGCTTCACTAAATTCCTCACAAATCTTAGAGATATACCCAACCCAATTGCAGTTGTAATATCTCAGTTCCCAACTCTTTGATTAGCAGGGAATATTATCTCATCTCACCTTCCCCTTTCTTCCCATTATCATCTCTTCTATTGACTATCAAGTAACACTACAACTTCATCACTTTCTTCTGCCTTCAGTGGTGGCAGCATTTTCTGGTTTTTTTCTTTTCATTTTGAATTTCATTCATTTTTCTTCTAGGAGTAACTTAGAATTCACCACCATAAGTTCATTGCCTCATCACCTTCCTCTGGGACCCTTTTTAAACTTTCATTTCTAAAAACAGATATTCCACCATCTCTACCTTGTTGCACAGATTTTGTTCTTTATCAGCGTGCTTCTCATACTAGTGTCATCTGGCTTTTTGTAATCACATGCCTTTTTTGCAGCCCTGTACTTTATCACATCCATCACATACTGGTCCTTAGCATACCACATGATTAAGTTTTTGGCATCCATATCTTTAGATTTTGCCATAGATTCATGTTATCATCCCAATATCAATCCCAGGGATTCAGAATGCAACTATTTTTGTCTACGTTCTATTCATTACAAAATATGACCATTTTTTTCTTATTTTACATCAAAGACCTATAGATTTTCAAAAGTGTAGGTGTAGTTAGTGCACATCCTTATGTAGTCCAGTTGTGGTGATAAGAGTTTGATGATAATTATAAAAGAGAATGAGATTAGACAGGAAATTACTTGAGTAGTTACATCATGGGTACTGAATCAGCAGCTGATGATGTCCTTAAGATCTTTCTTGCAGTTACTCATATGCTCCCTTTCGCACACTTCTTGCAGTAATTTCATGTCTCTATACTCCATCTAGTCTTACTGAGCACACACTATTTTCCTCAAAAGGTAAATCAAATATTGGATATTCAAACTGCACAAAGTTTTATTTCATATAAAAGAATATTTTCTTCAGATTATGATTTCATGTTGATATTTTCTTATAGTCATGTAATTGTGATTATTTTTTGAACTGCTAATAGAAACAATTGTAATGAAGAGCTAATAGGTAGGGTCTTTAGATGATAAGTGGCCAAAACATTTTGCCCAGTATGTCTGTGTGTGTGTGTATGTGTCATTTACAGATGATATACTTGCCACTTATTTTGGATGAAAGATTACATTTAGTCTAAAGGTAATACTGATTTTAATATAAGACCCTGAATTTGTACTTTGGATTTGAGGAATAATTCTGGCTTTAAGTTTTGTGGTTGCAATGAAATAAGTTTTTGCACTATTGAAATGAGGTTTTGATATATTACAATCCACAATTGCTTTTGATTTTCTTTGTTGCACCCTTTTGCACTCTTGCATATGATGAGCTGTGAACATGTTGATCTTTGAAAAATGCTGTATTACGTATCAATTGGTTATATTATTTCAAGTTTTTCTCTTGTCTTACCATGCACACTTCTGTGCAGCCTGTGGTTTCTGCACCAAATTGTTAGTAAAAATTTCAGAGATTAACTTTTGCATGAGCAATAGTAATTACCTGAAAAATTGAATTGAGCCAGTGTCATAATCATAAAGTGCAAACTAACCATTAAAGGATGTTTTTTTGTAAACATTAAAAATTGGGCAATAATTATTACCAGGAAAACCCAGTTAGGGCAATATCTTAATCATCATCAAGTATATGATGATGATTATGATATTAGCAAACTAACCAGTGATGGATAAGTTGTTTTTTTCATTCAAATTAGAAAGGAATAATTGACGTAAATAGTATCGGCAGCCTTTCATCAACTGGTCGAGATGTCCAAATGAAGTTGGCATACTGTATCTCAAAAAACAAAGCCAGTACTGTAAAAAGAAAAAGTATTCAGTAGAATGAATAAAAACCCTTTTATATTCTGATTATTGGATTTTTTAAATAAATGTTGATGTTGGGGAAAGATTAAATAGGAAGGATCTCTGGAGTTGGTTCACCAAGAGCACTGAATAGACAGATGGTTACATCCTTGAGATCCTATGTGCAAGTTCTGCATATTCTCCCTCCTCCCTTTTCTCAATGCTCCACCCTGTCATACCAATGACAGGGTGGAGCATTGTCAAGTCATTTCGTCCAAGGTGAGTCAAACATTGCATTTTTAGCCTGCACAAAGCTGTGAACCTTTCAATTGTTCCTTATTTAACTAACAATTGAAATCATAGTCATTTTCTATTAGCATGATGTGTTCACCCAAGTAATGTAATATTGTGCAACTGCCAATGTTGTTTGTGATAATTTGCGTGGAATATGGTTTTTCTCATTATGTGTTACAAAATTAACACAAAGAAGGGAAATGAGGCCCTATCATTGATACCCTTCAAAAAATAGGCAAAATCACTATCTGCATCATTGCGTGCAGATATTTCAACAATGCTTTCCCTGGTTAACTAAAAATGAAATAATTGTACTAAACATGTCCCAAGAGACTCATTACCTTCCCATTCTGCCTTCCTGCTTCACCTGCCCATCATGAAAATCTTTCCCCATCTCCTACCTTGTTCCAGTTATTAATATTATATCAATCATTTGAGGATTAATTACTACATTGTTTGAATCATTAAATGAGTTTTCTAAAAAATAACCAATGGGATAAGTATATTGTTTGAATCTTTAAATAAGTTTGCCAGAAATTAACCTGATTCCTCAAGTTATTATTCTAGAGATTATTAAATGGGATTATAAAAGCTCAAATCTTGGTTCCTTGGGGAAAGTCGGGGAATAATTTGTAAGTGCAGAAACTGTTTAATCAATGAAAAATCAAATATTAACTTAGTAACATGTTGGAATATATTACAGAAATGACTTCTGGAAACATACCTCAATCTAATATTTACTTAAATACTTACCAAATCTTTTGAGGTTAATGTAGGACAGTGATTATGAATATTGGGGCAAAAGTAGGAAATTTTGTCCAAAAAAGTGGACACCTTATGTTTGTGCATATTTGCTCAAATGGACACTATTGCACACATGGCATGTGTGCATAGTTTTCATTGTTGAGAAAATTCCAGATGTTAATCAAAATTCCATCATGATTCGCTCATTAAAAGAGGGTACACCCAGGAAATAATGGTAACCCTAGCTGAAGCAAATGAGGATTGGCCAGAGCTGCTTCCACATCCACTGCATGAAGCGTATTTCTCTTTGCTGACTTATTCATCATGTAGGAAGTATTTAGAAGAAATTGTGGCCATTTCCACCATTACTAAAAGAAGAGGAAATTGAGTGTTACACCAATTAACTGTGGATAGTATTTAAATAGTGATATTAATTTGTTTTGGCTCTGTTGCATCATGGGAAAGGTGCATTTCAAACTAATAATGACTATTAAATGTATACTCAGGAATATTTTTACAGGCAAAGATTCAAAGAATTTGGTTCGGAAGTAGTGTGATCGAAAACACTTCTTTTAGCCATAGTAACTTCCAAACAAAAATGCCCCAAAAAAATTTAGCTGCTCTACAATATATAAGTGCCATATTTATTCAATAGCCACTGTGTGCAGGTTATAGCAGGTTTTTACCAGGTTCTGCCAGTTTAATTTCCAAAGTGTTTTACTGTTCTTCTACTCACAGAATGAATTCATTCATTATTCACTGAAAATGAAACCAAAATTAACTAATTTTTGTAGAACAATATGTATAACAACTATGCACATGATAAAAATCATGGTGCAATAAGGTAGCAATTGATTTATCTATGTTATAATACAATGCAAATATAATGTATGAATATCATAAATGGGTAGACATACTTTTTTGATGATTTTGAAAGCAACAGGAAACCACCACATTAGTCTCCTTAGATGAAGCAGCCTTGGATTCAAATATGATGTGATGTCATTTCTCCTGTTAAAATTATCCTGAAATAAAATAATCCCAAAATAGGATCTCTGAGAGGGGGACAACTGGGAGGGGAACATCAGGCTAGATGCAGGATAGAGATATGGAATGTTAGGTCATAAGCAGAAGTTGGAAAATGCTAAGATGGAGATGATTAGAGATAGACATCCTGGGATTTAGTAAGACTAAGTAGTCCAGGGCTGACAACTTGGAGAGATGGACACAGTGTGTTATGTACAAGAGACGCCCAGAATATGTATTGCTGGGGTGATACCCTAGAAGGAATGGTCAAAAAGAATCAAATCATGCTGGCAATACAATGAGAGAATTTTCATGATGCATTTAGAAGTATAGTCTATGGACACGGAAAGGGAAGGTAGAAGAAAACCTATTAAGAAGAAAAGAGGACAAATGATACCCATGAGTCCAGTGAGTAGATAATTGGGTAACTGACTGGAAAGGTTTGATTCCTGGGCATGCTCTGGGCCCCATCAGCTTCACCCAAGTTGTGTGATTTTTTGGTTAACAGATTTCTTTGGGAAACCATAGTGGCATAGAGAAAGGAACTGGCCCCTCACCAGGTTAGTACTAGTTGAGCTCTAACCTTGCCTATCAAACCAACTTTTGAGTTGATAACTGTGGTTTGGTAAATAAGCCATTGTGTGTAGCATTCGTTGACTTTTATTAGACCTTCAATTGCCCTGAACAGACCAGGATGTTGAAGATACTAAAAGTGGTACTAAAAATGGACCACAACAACTGAAGAATAAAATACATCTAAAATATTCAGTTAACCATCATGCAAATGAAAAATGCACGGAAAATAGATACTAAAATGAATAAAGGAGTTAGACAAGAATTCTACCTGTAACCAACAGTATTCAGTATAAATATAGAAGAGGCATAAAAGCGCAAACATTGAGCATTAAAGTAGGTAATAAAGTTAATGTACTCTGGATCACAGATGACAACTCAGTATTAGAAGAAACACAAGAAGACCTGCAAGCAACTAAGAATACTATGAACCAAGTACTTTGGGATTATAATATGAGCATCGACAAGAAAACCAAATTCCTTTAGTGTGATAGAGATGAACTGAAGGCATATTGATGGCAATTGGAAGTGTAAAACTAGAGTAAGTGGAATCCTTCAAATTATCAGGGCAGCAGAATAACTTGGAATGGAATAAGTTCAACTGACTCGATGAAAAAATGGCTCAACTGTAAAGGTGTTCACAAAGAACAGGAAACTACTATGTTCAAAGAACCTGAGGTTGCAAACAAGGAATCAGTTGTCAAAATGTTAGTATGGAGCCTGACTTTTCACAGATCAGAGACATGGACATTTGAAAAAGTGTACCAGTGAAGAATTGAATTAAAATAGCATAGCCTATTATAAAATATAATAACCTTTGAAACATGGAGGAGAATGGTGAAGAGTAAATGGGCAAGCAAGAGTAAGAAATGAGGAAGTATATAGAAGAACAGAAGAGAAAAGGGCCCAATGAATAACCCTTTTACAAAGAAGAAACAGATTGATTGGACCCCCCATGAGGCAAAATGGATTAGTTAGAAAACAAAACTGAAGGGAAGATCCCATGACAAAGACCAAGAGACAAGTATACAGGACAAATTAAGAAGGAAGTAAAGTAGAAAAACTATCACCGGTTGCAGGAATCAACACTGAATATAGAAGAATGGAGGGGTGCAGTAAACCAGTCTTAGGATTAAAATACTGAAGATGATATATTTTGCATATTGTGCATAAAATACTTAAGTTTCCTACTCACATTGAACTTACTACTTACTTACAGTGGGTACTTACATTGAAGTTGCAACAAATGGTTTTGTGAATATAGTGGAATTTGGTTGGTGGCAGATCAATATTTATTTGAATGAATAGCTTGAACCTAAGCAATGCAGCGTTAGCTAATCTACATAAATGAATAATTTCGCCTTTTAGTTACTTGAATAAGGAATCCTGCTCAGCATATGAATATACTGGTCTTTATTTATATGGTTAAATTGTGGCAGTTTGTCCTTTAGCATACATAATCGAGAAACCCATGGGAATAGCCTAAATAAATTGTAACATAAGTGGAAAACAATGAAAAAAGGGCTACCACTAATATTGTCTACATACCTATAGTTTTTGTGTACTCTGTGTGTGATTGCATCTTGTTGCATAACAGTCGGTGTGCTGCACATATATCTTGCCAACGGCATGTTAAAAGCTAGAACAAGGCGCTGCTGTCATAGAAAGTGCAGAAGTAGATGTGGGGTGAAAATGTCAAAAGTTTTTATTTTACTGAAAAGTTCAACTCCTACTGTGTACTGTTTCACCTTAGTTGGCACAATCTTTTTCACTCAAGAATGCACATGAAGTCATATATTCTCCATTAAAATTTTCTTTTATTTTTTTTGCATCAAAATTGCAGTAAACTATGAGGGTGTATTGAAATGTAAGGTCTCCTATATTTTTTTTTCATGGGAAATCAAATTTATTCTCAACTTTGCATGCATCATGGGAAAGTTTGAGCATTTAGCTATTTTTGTGCATAGTTGTCTTGAAAATCAATCCCTTTTTGCAAACTTGTAACGGGCTTTTTATTACCGGCATCATACCTTTCTCCCACCACGTCGCAAAGACAACTGACAACTGCTTCTTGCACTTCCTCGTGTGATTTCTGGATTCGATAGTGACTTGGAGATGAACCATGGGCACAACATTACACCCTGGAAACAAAGGACCAATCAAAACAATGGCATCACCCGACCTCACCAAAGCCCAAAAAGTTCAAGACAGAGAAGTCAGCGGGAAAGGTTATGGCTACCGTTTTCTGGGACAGGAAGGGGGTTCTGTTGGTGGATTTATTGCCGAAAGGAACAATGATCAACTCAGAAAGCTACTGTGAGACTATGAAGAAACTTCGATGAGCCATCCAAATTAAAAGAAGGGGTAGGCTCACCAAAGGAGTGTGTTTCCATCATGACAATGCATGTCCACATGTGTCACATCAAACGACCACCCTACTCAATGAATTCGGCGGCGATATCATCGACCACCCTCCTTACAGCCCAGAAGTTGTCCCCAGCGACTACCACTTGTTGCCTGCTTTCAAAAAACACCCTAGGGGACAGAAATTCAAGTCAGACGAGGAAGTGCAAGAATCAGTCATCAATTGGCTTTGAGACGTGGCGGAAGACAACACTGGTAATAAAAAGCTGGTTACAAGGATGCAAAAAGTGATTGATCGTCAAGGCAGCAATGTAGAAAAATAGCTAAATGCTCTTTTTCAATGACATGCGTAAAGTTGAGAATAAATTTGATTTTCCATGAAAAAAAATGGGAGACCTTCAATATGCCCTTGAATCAAAGTTGCATTTTGCACCATTGAATGGTAACTCAAAATTGCTGAGAAATTAGCATGTTTTGATTAAGTTTTATTTGCAAGGGCCATGTTCATTTATTTTGCATGTTGGCAATATTAAGGTAATACAGTTTATATAAATTATGTGTAATCAAACATGAAATTAGATAAGAATTATATCCTGGCTGACATTTTTATATGCCACAGAAAAACTTCTGCTACATTAGTTTTTCAAAAGAAAAGTATTTAAAAATATTTTTCTCTTGATGAGCTACATGCACATACATATCTCATACACTGTATGAAGAGCTTAAGAGAAATTCTCCAAACAGTTATTTGGAGGAGGTGGCGAGATATGAAGAGGGTGTGACATTAGCAGCAACACATTAAATGCACTTCCAAAGAATACTTAAAAATCAGTTTGTATATGGGAGCAATTCTTGGGCTCATGACAGGGCCTTTAATCTGCTAGAATAACTTGTCTCTGAAGGAGAAGGCATTTTTTTAAGCACAATAGTGGTCAATTGAAGGATATTGGTGGAAGCGACATAATGAGCTGGACAATGAGAAAAGTAGTGTCTTAGGACAGAAAGACTATCACTATGGGAAAGTGAAGCATATAGGGAGGTTACATCTATTGTTACCATTGTAATGCTTTGTAGAGGGAGTTGGAGACAGCATAGTATCTCTAGAGAGTGTTGTATGTCATGGTGTAGTAGAGACCAGGGGTTTGAGATGAAAATTGACATGAGCATAAATGAATTCTGTGAGTGAATTAGTATTTAAAATGAGGTTGGCCTGAGTTGCTTGGTTTGTGTATTTTGGGAAGAACATAGAAGTGGGCGAGTTATGTGGAGAAAGGATGATAATATTTAATTTTGTCAGCCCTTGGGCCAGTATAGAGTCTGAAGCAAAAGATAATTTTGAATGGAATACAGGATTGTGATTGTAAGTTGTTGCTAAAATGAAGTATCATTCAGCTGATGAAGCACTTCTTATCAAGTCCCAGGTGTTCATAACCAACAGTGTAGGTGCTTTTGTTGATCAGAAGAATGGTGATCCTGGGTTCAAATCTTAGCTTTTGAATTTCTACAAGGTCTAGGGTGGTGAGGTTGTTGGCTGTTTTCATTGAGTTTGAGGAAGGAAATGAGGAGAAGTCAATGGGATTTATGATCAGTTAGAAGACATAATAGCAGGTGTTCCTGCTGGAAAGGATTTAATAGTCATAGCTGATTGGGATATGATGGTAGGCTAAAGAAGTGATAGTAGCGAGGTAGAGGACTACAAATTAGGAACACGAAATGACATGTAAGCATGATAGAAAGTACATTAAGGGAATTGAGATCAAACAAAGTTGTGGGAGTTGAAAACATTCTCATGGAATTGCTTGGAAGGTTTAGGGAAATGTGAGAGAAAGAGTTTCTAATGGACTAATTCATAGTATTTATGAGAGAAAAATGTGATCGGAACACTTCACCAGATCAGTGTTAGTTCCATAAAAGGGAAAGGCAGCTGTATTTAAGGAATACAAAACAATAAGTTTGATTTCACAAAAGTGGTTCTCAGGATCTTCAATGAGAAAATTGAGAGGGGAGGGGATTGATTGCTTAAGGGATGATCAGTTTGGGTTCAGAGAGCCTGTGATGCCATAGCAGTGGTGAGAGGTATATAGAATACAAACAGGAGATACTTGCCTGTTTTGTAGATTTCAGGAAGGCATTTCATAGAGTGAATTGGATAGAATTAATGAATTTATTGCAGAGTAAAGGAATAGATTGTAGAGATAGGACACTGATATCCAACCTGCACATGTCTCAGAGTGTTCAGGTGTGAGTGGTGGCTTGAGAGTCCAAATGGGTGGTGTTAGAAAGGAAAGAGGTAAGAGAAAAGTGTCCATTACCACCTGTTTTTTCTATGTATATGTGTAGGGAATGGTTAAAAAGGTATGAGAAGAATTGGAGGTAGGAATGATAGTTGGTGAGGAATTCTTAAAATAAGTTAGGATTGCTGATGATTAAGCTTTAGTTTTCCAGTCTTCCAAGGGGTTGCAAACATTGCTGAGTGCTTCAGAGAGTCAGTACAATACGAGGGTTGCTATATATATTTTGAGTCTTGACAACACTAAGTGCTTTAGGTGCCATCTGACGTTTAGAGTGACTGGAAAATTTTGTCCCAGTGAAAAAATGGATTTAACCCTTCAACACTTTCATGGGATAACTTTTTACAACTTTTGATAAGGGTTATCAAGACAGGAGTGCATCAATCAAATTACTTCTACTTTTGGAGATGAAGCCCCATCCTTTGCCACTGTGAAACCCTGGTATAGTGAATTCCATCATGGTCGCCATTCACTCAGTGACGAAAGTCGTGAAGGTCATCCAAAATCAGTTGTGCCAGAAAACATTGATCGTGTGCTAGAACTAGTAAAGGAAGATTGTCATTTGACTTATTGTGAGATTGTGGGACCCTTGGAGATTAGTATGATGAGCATCAATAAGATGTTGCATGATTATTTAGCTGTGAAAAAAATGTGTTCACGTTGGATCCTGCGTAATTTGACAAAAGTTCAAAAAGATGCTTGTGTCAATTGGTGCAAAGAAATCCTCAACAAATATAATCGTGTTGGATCAAAAGCTGTGTATAACATCTACACAGGTGACAATTCATAGATCTATGCGTATGAGCCTGAAACAAAACAGTAATCCATTGTATAGGTCTTCCAAGATGAGCCAAATCCGAAAAAAGTGATTCATGCACCAAGCACATTGAAGCAAATGATCAAGTGTTTCTTTAGAATAACTGGACATGCGACAACTGTACTGTTAGAGCAATGTAGAACCGTGAATGATGAATGGTACACGAGCATTTATTTGTCAGAAGTGCTTGGTGAAATATGGAAAAAGAAGCGCCAACTAAGGATCATTTTTCATCATGACAATGCAAGCTGTCACAGATTGGCTGGTACAACTACCTATTTGACTGGCCAATTGATGGGTCATCCTCTGTACAGCCCTGATTTAGCACCAAATGACTTCTTTTTATTCCCGTTTATCAAGAAAAGATTGCGTGGCCAACTTTTTTCAGCACCTGAAGAAGCCATTGATGCATTCAAAAATCATGTTTTGGAGGTACCTCAATTGGAGTGGAGAAAGTGTTACAGGAATTTGTTTGAGCGAAAGCAAAAGTGTATTGATTATCATGGAGAATACTATAAAAAATAATAAAGCCATATTTAACAATAAATTACTGTCTTTTCATTAAAAGGCTGAAAAAATAAATAGCAACCCTCCTAGCTATGGGATGAGAAAAAAGTAATCAAAATGAAGTTTCGTGTTTTCGAGCAAGGCTAAGTTAAATATTAAAATAGGAGCTCATAAACCTGTGCAGGTGCCAGAGTTTACTTATCTCAGAAGTGTTTTGGACCAAGATGGTCAAATTTGGGGACATAAGGAGAAGAAATGCGTTACACAAGGAGAGAATAAATGACGTGAATGTTGAGTAAGGATGTTAAGAAACAGCTTGTTAAAACTTTCATATAGAGTATGATTTTGTACAGAAATAAGCGTGGTAATTGAAGAAAAATAATAGGCATAGATTGGAGGCTTTTAAAATGTGGGTATGGAGAAGTATAGAAATGGTGAAGGGTACAGAAAGGAAAAGAAGGGAGGAAGTGCAAGTCCTGGTGGGGGAGGCGAGGTGATTGTTCAGAGAAGTCCAAAGAAAGCAGAAAATATGGTTTTGGAGAAGTTAAATTGGCAATGGGATGTTAAAGACTGTGATAGACGGGAGACCTTAAGGCAAGCCAGGAGGGGGAAGGAATAGAATAGCATGTTGGATGGGATGGAGGAAGGAAGTATACTGAATTTTAGAAATTTATTATACTGTTGGATGTCAGGTTGTGTTTGGAGTGAGAGGCAAGGGAGATATCATGTATTGTTGTGTAGCCTGTGTCCATTTGAAACCTAGACAACCCCTGGAGATGTATGGGCAGTGGCAAGAGAATGCTTCTGGTTGGGTCGCCTGTGCCAAATGGAATGTGATTCATGGAAGTGGTAGACCCCAATTTCCATGGCATGTTTAATGTATTTTTAAATATCAGTATATTACTTGTCATTGGATGATGTATAGGATTATTTTTTTTTTAATTTTTATATGCAGGTGAAGCTAAAATGGAGATATTATGATATACAGGGACCTCAAATGTTGGAAACTTATGAGAGTCAAAAAAAAAATTATAGAGTTGGCTCTGTATATGCTAAGATTGGCTTTAACAAGATGCACTCACAATTCTGGTAGTTGTAAATAAAATGGAATGTTTATAAAATTGATGAGGATTAAACTTATCTTTATGTAACTCTCTCAAAGAAAAATTAGCATTTCAGGAACCAAAATATGTACTTTTACCCAATATCAGGATGTAGTTAAGGATTTCGCTCTTGTAATGTGTGATGGTAAGTTTTGCCTCTGAACAATGGTGTTCATCGTTTTTGGCTGTTAATAAACCTGTTCATAAGTGAAATCTTTGATACCCATATTGAAAATATAAACAATAAATGTTTTGTATACGATGGGATAAAAGTGTCTGTCCTGAAGTGTCACTTATTATCTCATCTGAAATTGGCTGCATGTATAAAGTCTTTCACATTATAGATTAATGTAGTTCTCAGAACTTTAATGTAGAATTAAAGAAGGGTCTGTTGGACTTTCCCCATGAAATTAAGATGGTGTTGCTATTGTGTAGTCATTGTTTATTTATTCATTACAACTTACACTTGATCTTGAAAATTTCCAGGGAAATGTGTAGGTAGTAATAGTTTTTACTGATTTGTTTATTTAATTAGCAATTCATGCACAAAATGCAATAGGTGAGTGCAAATTTCAGGTCGATTAGTTTCCCCTCCATTAATTGTTTTAGTTCACAATTGTTAAGGTCTCATATGTATCTGGTTTATAAAATATGCATGTTCTAGGCATTTTTGATGTTCTATGATTTAATTTTTTTGTCAAATAAGTTCTAATCACTGCCCACATAGATGCTCTTTTGATTTATCACATTAGAATGTAATTGACATTACAAATGAACATTTTGTATTCTCCATAAGCAGTCAAGTACTCCTGATTAAGAAAGACGGTAGCTATGATTATTTACCACTGTAGATTTATGTTATATATTTAGGAGAAGGTTAAGTTATATAATTGGTTTGGACTGAAGTGCCATACTTGATAGGTTAAATAAAAGACTTGGTTAACAAAGAAAATGCATTTCATGCTGTAGCATGTTGTTACATAGATTTGATTTTCAGCACTTTTATAAATTTGTTTTCTTACCTAGTGATTGTGATTGTAAATAGAGAAAAAATGTCTGAGGATGACAAAAGATAGTACCTTATCAATTGGAGTGGATGTGATAACAATATTTATTTTTTAGTATTGATTCTGTTATTTTATAAGTCTAAGTTAAGATTAATGCTTGAATGAAAAAGAATCTCATGATGCTAAATTATTTTAAATAGTCTATATTAATATATGTTTTATTATTAACTGTGAGTTATTAGCTCAGATCTTTCAAATGTTTTTTGTAGCATACAGTCTATGCCAAGGTAAGAAAAATTGGTGGGAATAAGTCAAGTATATGCTTTTTAAAATCAGCTTATCAAGTTATAGCCACTCTGAAATTTGAAATTATTGCTACAGTATCAGCTCATAGATGCATGTCAATAGTTAGCTATTTATTTACTTCGTCTTACAAAATATAATTGCTTTTTAACATAAGTTGTAGAATTTGCCTAATACTATAAATAGATAAGGCTCATGTACATAATTGATATCTTTGAAATCTTATTAATTTTTAAGCAATTTATAGTTTGTCAAGCAAATTCCCAATTTTACGAAAAAATATTTTCTTTCAAGGCGATAACTTAGGATGCTTTGGCGCAAATAAAAAGAAGAAGGAAGCACAACCTACTCAGCAAAAGGAGTCTGCTAGTACTAGTCGAGGCATTAGTCAGAGAACAGAGCCTGTGAAAGGAATGGAGTTACTGTGGCAGCCTGAGGTATGTCTCATCTTTCATTGAATGACAACTAATAAAACTATTTAAATTAATGATGCGTTGCTTCATAGTACATTTTTTTGCATTGTAAGAATTTACCATTGGATTAAGCTATTGTGCATCGCACATAGAAATATGAAATTGGTATCACTTTCTGTAATACCCAATATTAATGAAATTATGATATAACAATGTATATTATCTACAAACCTTGTAGTTACTTATGAATAGAGGCCATATCAAAATATTCTATTTGATTTTTAGTTACTCCACAAATCCTGTATACATTGCATTTACATAATTATTTATTTATTGAAAAGTTTGTGAGATGAGAGTCAAGTATGATATTCAAAAATGCTCCTTGCAGGTCCCCTAGCTACTTCACTTTCTAGCACTCACATGTGAAGACAGCCATCCTCATTAAGATGCTGATAGCATTTCAGTAACATCACCCACAGTAGCAATTAGTTCCCAGAAAACTAAAAGCCTTTGATGAACTTTCTGCATATGTTACAGAGTTGGGCATTGATGTTAGCACAAATGCCATCTTTAACACAATATTATTATTCCCTTTGGACATACACCCAAGGTCCTATTCAAAAACCAATTCTGATTAATTCATGTAGCAATAACTTTTCCTTCTCATATTCTTCTTTTCTTGAACTGCATTCTAAGTTTCCTCATTGAAAAGTCATATTTTATGTTTTCCTTATTCTGTTCCAAACTAATCTATTTTGCATTAGGTTGGACAATTAGTCCATCTTTTTGTTTCCATGTTTTGTTCCATATTGCCTTTCATCTTCTGGTCTCCTCTGTATTCCAACATTTCAAATGTTACCTTTCAATTTGATATTCAACATCTACCTCCAGTGCATAGAATGTTTCAGAGGGTTCTCTTTTTTTTGCAGTCTACTCAATTGTCCATGTCCCTGGTCCATTGACTGTATCATTCCGCGTACATTTTCATGAACTGCAGTCTTGTGTGTGATGTTATATTCTTTGGGCACCACAGTTGCAAATGATATATATATATATATATATAGGAACTCTTGCTTGAAATTTCTGTGCAGAATAGCCTAGGCTATTCGTGAATTCATAGTCCTTTAAAATAGGCTAACTCAGTCAAAAAAACATTTCTCATTGCTGTTATGTACATTTGCTGAGGCTTGTTCTATGAAAAATTGAGGTGAATACTTGTAAATTTTGGTCAATAGGGAGCCATAACTAAAGGGCATAATTTACATTAGTATAAATTTGCTTCCTTCGTACTAAGCTTTGTGTAAGTCTCTGTTGCAAAGGAATTATTACACATCGATTCTGCCGATTATCAAAATAAATTTGTTCAGAAAAGAAAATTTATTCCAGAATCATTATTGATTGCTATGCTTTTCTATTATACTTTTTCTAGTGCCCAAACCCAGCATCCCCCAGTGAGTGGCCAAGTACTATTTTTTAAGTCTCTATGCTGTCTCTGTAAAATCCTCATTTCTTTATTATTTGCAAATGAGTTATGAACTCATCAGATTCTTGGAAAATTCCCAGAAAATCTGCTCAAATCCTTTCACCATACTTATTAAACCTTGAATAACTTGTTGGGGCATTCCATTCTCTGGTTACTTTAGGGTAAGGACATTTTTTGGTCCTCTTAATGTTGAAGGGTGAAGTAGCCCAGTGAGTAGATGATGCAACTATGGAATGGAATGTATCATTTTTTTATCCAGGTGATCCTTTTGGATAAATTAATGTAAAATTCAAGTGGTAATGTTTACTGAGCATGTAGGTAGGAACGGGTAATTACTACCCCCTACCTAAGATTTTTTAAATTTCACATGCTTTAAAGCATAGTTCAAGGTGAAGTCCACCATCACTGGAAAAGCCAGCATTCATGTTGATTAATAGGGTAGTGTAAGTGCACCTTGTGAGGAAGGCAATTCTTGTATCTCACTCTGAGAAATTTTTCTTAGGTCAGATTAATTAAAAAGCAATGTTTTGCAAAATGATAATAATAGAACAGGCTCTTATTTTCTAAATGTAATCTACACTTTACAGTAAACCCATTGAAATAAGGATAGGTAGCAAGGATTAAAAATACCTGAGTAATTTTATTGTTGTGATAAATGAAATCACTGCATTTCCATCTACATTATTTTCCCCTCATCCTTTTTATTTCCTCTTTATCTCTCAGCTGTTATTATCATATATTCCTTAGGTTGTCCAGTCATATCTTCAACTTCTTCAAAGTTGCTCAAACCCAGAAACCCTGGAAGCAGCAGCAGGGGCCCTTCAGAATCTGGCGGCTTGCTACTGGCAGCCAAGCATTGAGATCAGAGCAGCGGTGCGAAAAGAGAAGGGTCTACCCATTCTCGTGGAATTGCTGAGAATGGAAGTGGACCGTGTCGTGTGTGCTGTTGCCACTGCATTGAGGAATCTTGCTATAGATCAAAGGAACAAAGAGCTTATTGGTAAGTATTATTAACCTTTTTTTACAAACTATAATGATCTATTTTTTTTTAGAAAATATTGATTTTACCCAAGAATTTCTATGATTGATGCAACACAAGTAACTCTATTCCAATGGTTTTGTTTAATGGTAATTTTAAGGCATGAATTTATATCTCCAGTTAAGTGGTCATATGCAGATAATTCCCATGAATCTATTCCCAGTAAAATCCTATAATTTGAATCCCACTTCACAATATTAATTAGTCAACTCTTGAGCACACTGATTTTTTTATTGTTATAAAGTTGATTATTTTTTTAATGATATAAAAAATATTTGTTTTTGGTCATTCAAAATCATGGAAAGTTACTCATGCCGAAGCCACAATTACTTTCACATTTACTTAACTGTTATTTAATATTCATAATCTGTTTTTAGCATTGAATTTTTGCATACCACAGTAGATACCATCAATAATATTAAAAGCGCAAAACTGAATACCTGTATACATATTAATATAAATTTTACTTGAATATGAAGTCACTGGCATCAGTCTCTAGAAATTCATTGGGTGAGTAAAATACATGAGTCATTTAATAACTCCTTAGAAAATCCAAGAAATATAGCACTGGTAGTATCTGAAAAGCTTTACTTTTAGTAAGCCTTATTTCTCACTCGACTGTTGTTAAAGTTTCCTCTTTGTCTATCACATGGCTTAATTTTCATAGTTGATTAAAGCAAAAAGCAACTGTTGTTTATTTAGAAAATGGAAAAAAATGTTTTGTGTGGGGATTAAACACTTCTATTTAAAAGGCTTAACATAGAAAGGGATCAAATCCATGTTGGAAGAAGTTCATGGCACATCTGCTGTTATGTTTGTGGCTGTTTACAATTGGGTAAATGAGTTTAAACATGGCTGCACATCCACAATGAGTAACATCATTTGGGACGTCCAGTGGAAGGGACTACCTCCAAAATGATTGACATAATTTACGATATAGTTTTGAGTGATTGATGAATCAAACTCCACGTAATAAGCTGGCTGACATTGATTTTTGTTATTGAGTATTAAGGAAGCGTTATTCTTCCTTTTTGCATCTGCTATTTTTAGTCTCTAGGTTCAATCCTCTTTGTATTGTTTTATGTATTAGTTCATCATTTGTACTTCTCAATTTATCATGTAGCTGCTCTGAACTGAACTGCTAGCTGCTAAATTGTAGCTGCACTGAACTGCTTTTTCTCATTTCAAAATATTTAATATTGAACCAATTACTTTGATTTTTGTTGTTACTGGAGCTAGTACTACTTGTAGAATAAAGAGAAACATGCATCAAGGTATTTTAACAGTGGGTAATGGAGGCTATAGAAATTTGTATAACCATTAATAGTACTAGGTCCTAGATAAGTTTCCCAGTTAATATTTTGCTGGAGATATTAAAATTGAGACAAGCTATCTTCATTTATCAGTCTCTACTTAGAGATTTTTTTATTGCCCTCAAACTTTATGAACTGAAAATAGTGAACTGTTTGAAATGGTGACAGCAAAATGACTTTATATAAAATAATCCATAACTGAGTATTTACATAACGACTTTTCATAATTGGTTGCAATGTTGTTTGAGAAGGACGACTTGCATACATTTTCAGAAATTTAAAAAGAAACTCAAAATATTTATATAAGTTAATGAGCATTAGGCTCTCCTCTAATCAGGAGCTCATGTTAATGGAATGATCACTACTATGTGAATAATAAACTTGGATAACAATTAAATTTAAGGTCATTGACAAGTTCAGATGCAATTTCAAAAATTCATTTCAAAATAAAAATGAAACATCCTTAAAAAAGAAAAATACAAATCTTTTTGCACCCCAGTTGACAGCACTTCAGATGACTTTTATGGGGAAGCATTTCAATCCTCAGTAGTGAGGGATAAACAGGAAGGTGAAAGACTTTAAAGTGAGAGGAAGAAGAGTGGGTTTAATGTGATCGGCAGTGAAACTGGAGAGAGGATGTGACAGAAACTACATGCACCTTACAGACACTCATAGGGCCTAATATAACCAGGCCACAATCAGAATGTTCAGTATTTTTGGACTTAACATCAGATACAGGAAATGCCTATAGGTGGAATTTACCTCCAAGCTGTAATATGGCAATAAAACTACGGCATTGGCATAGCATATGCTCGGATGATAATTTCCCACATTTTCTCCATATTTCTGCCACATTAACAAGAAAAATTGTCACCATTTTTTATAGCCGATTGTATTAATGCATACTTCTCGTTGTAGTGATCATATTATTTTACAATTGGATCTGCATCCATGGAATATTCATCTTATCCTGATTAAATATAAGTGGAAATACTTTGGCACTTGGAACTATTGATACCATGGTAGATTCACATTGTCCATGAATGAGTTTGGTGTAACTTGCCATTTTGTTAATTGTACCTGTATGTGCTCCATGCAGTGTGGCAAAACTTTTGTTAAGGAATTTACTTTTAAAATACTGCTCCTGCATTCAGCATTGTCATTTCAAGGGGGAGTGGAAATTGTAATTATCAGCTGAATCAGAGAGCATTAGATATAGTCCATTGATATCATGATTGATTTCCCTAAATGAATGTAAATTATACAAGGATTTCATGAATTTCTCTAAAGAATAACTGAAACATCGGAGTATTTTTCTGATCTAAGTTGCTTCAGGGACTGCTCCTGGCCTATAATTGATAATAATTCAAATCACAACTTGAAGCTATCAGAATAACAAAGTTTGTCAGGAATGGTGAAATACAATATATTCAGATTCCCTTAGGATAAAGTAGGTTCCTCTGATGTGCTTGGAAGTAGGTTTTTTGGTGGTTGGTGGGAAAAGAAAGCATTTTGTGGATTGAACTTACCAACTGGTCAAGCTTTCAATGTATAGTTTAATTTTTTAGGTATATTTAAGATTCCAAATTTTAGCCATTGATTTAGGAGCAAAAAGAAAGGTAAGGGGTTGAGGGAGAGGCAAAGAAGGTTGGTTCGAAAGTTTGCATGATAGTACCCAGGTAGGAGTGAAATTTTATAATCCAACTCAATTGATAAAGACATCTCAAGTGTCATCTGCTGAGTATTTATTCCATCCAAGAATGGAAGGAATCTGCAAGGCAGCGCCTAAAATTATATATAATTAATTTCAAAGAAACTGTGGGAGATGCCGCAACAGTAACTTTAACGGAGTCATCCGCTACGTGTGCATTACAATGCAACAATTTCAGAGAGTAAAAATCATTCGCCTTGACCAGGATTCAAACCCGGATCCCGCGATATCCGGCCGAGTGCTTTAGCCAGTTAAGCTACCAAGATGTCCTCTTACACTGTAAAATTTTGAATTGAGGACGTCTCGGTAGCTTAACTGGCTAAAGCACTCGGCCGGATATCGAGGGATCTGGGTTCGAATCCCGGTCAAGGCGAATGATTTTTACTCTCTGAAATTGTTGCATTATAATTAATTTATTAGTATAATTCCTTGGAGAATTCTGAGAAAGTATGGTCTGTGCATTGGGCCTGTAATACATTTTTTAGTCTTATAAATTAGCATCGTAAAGTGAACATTAAAATTTTGGTTCATTCATTTGATTAATAGCTGTATTGGTAATGCTAGGCATGTATGCAAATATTTCATTGAGTAAGAGACTGAGATAATTGAAAATTGTTGACCTATGTATGAAACACTGTGATTCATTAAAGGTAAAAAAATTCAATCGAATTTAATGTGAGGGATGATTTGAGTTTCAAATCTCAAAATAGCTACTTCAGCTATGGTGTTAAGGTGTATGTTGTTTTATTTATAATATTTCCAAAGTAATCAAAGCTAAGACCAAAGTGTGTTACATTTTATGGTAGAGTAAATGTTAAGCTTATATAATTATTCACCCCTTTGTGGTTGAAACTTTTTTCAGGGAAGTACGCAATGAGAGATCTTGTTCAGAAGCTTCCATCAGGAAACCCACAGCATGATCAAGGAACATCTGATGACACAATAGCAGCTGTTTTGGCAACTTTGAATGAAGTCATTAAGAAGAATGCAGAATTTTCTAGGTCAGTTGGACCACATCAGTGTTGTACTTCAAAGGGATGAATGATGAAGTACTGTAATTTGAAATGTCTCCTGTACTGTACTAAACTCAGTCCTGCCATAATATCATAGGAAATCTTTCTATTCTTTCTGTGCACATATCCTGCAGTCATTAGGTTTGCCCCTTTTCTACTAAGTCAAAAATAAATTATTATTGCCAGTCACTCCATTCTATTTAGTTACTTAAGCAAACCCATTAAATCTCATTGATTTTGGCAATTTCTTTGTTAATGGAAATATTCCTACTTAGAGCTTTTACCTGACCTATACAGCATAAAAATTGTTTTGGACTGGTGAAGATAACCCTTGTGTTTACTCACATTTTTTAGGTCCGACTCCAGTGACTTGGAGCATTTTACATTTAAAATTCACTTTCTTGTTAGTTCATAGCATGATCCTGTAGTCAACAAATTGTATCTAAATGTGTTCTTACTAACAAGAGAAAGTCATAACCCTCTTGTGACTGATTGCTATCACTGATGCAGGTTTGTACAACTAATAGTATTAGAGCTATAATTGAAATTTCCAAAGTGAGGAAACACATTGTATAATTTTTATGAAAAACTTCACAAAATCAAAGTAATATAATCCAGTATTAATGGCTGGCAAGGTTAATTAAAGAAGTTATGGCAGAGAAAGGTCAAAATTTCTTTGAGATTAAACATTAAACTGGTTGTATATTAAGTTCCACAGGACGATGATGCCACAATGCATTATTACAAGCTTCAGGTGCCCATATTTGTTAAAGCAGGCCATATTTTTGGCCATTCCTGGGTAATATATGGGTTGGAAAATGATGATAAAGATTGTTTAGGATCAAACAAGAAGGAAAAAGATAAATCTGATGTCACCATTAACCTACTCTTTTGATGGAAATTATCAAAAATGTTATGAATTTAACGTCCCATCCAATAGAGTTTACTGTGCATTGCACCACAGTTTCAAGTGCCACCAATCTTCTAAAATTTGAATATGGGAGAAGGATGCAGGTGACCAATGCACTATCAGCCACATTAAAATGATTTCTGCATATTTCTTACAAGCAGGTTCAAGGGTCATACTGATTGTAAAAATAAGTAAAACATAACAATGACTAAAAACACAGCCATGATCAAATAAAAAAGGTGACCTTTTCATATTCCAATTCATTTTTATGGAGGTGGAAACACACTATTAATTATAAGAAAGGTTTTTTTTGTCATATAATTGTGTATGTATACCACTCCACAATTCATCATATCATGGAAAAGTAAGGCAATGGGGCAATGCATGATATTTTTGGTGCCATGTTATGACAGAAATTTAATTCTGGAAGAAGTCATCCATGTTTCATGTTTTACAAAACTTGTGGCAAATTAGAGCAAATGCCTGGGTCCCATGGATGTACTCCAGTGTGCACTTCCAGAGATGTTGGCCTGAAAATTTTTAACTCCATTACCACCCTTCTTTGCAGTGGTGAATTTATAAATTGGTTCTGGATATTTAGCTACTGGTCAATCATTGACTGGCAGTGAATAAACATTAGCAGGATGTAAAGCAGGATTTTTTCCCATGATTCAAATGGATTTCAAAGAAAATATATCCGAGGCTAAAAGAAAAATATTGTAGAATAACTTACATCATATCATATGACTCTACTACATATTAAATTTGTTATCATGATACAAATTGAGAACTGCATAAATATGGTCTTTTTCCCATAAATTATAATTGGGCAGTTAGGTTTTAAGTTGGTTTTAATAAAGCAATTTCATAAAAAAAGGCATGAAGAAGTGTTACCAAGATACATACATTTTTTCTGTCTTTCTAGTTTAATTTTAATCTATTTAACACATTCCTCTGTAAGCCTTAAATCTCATCCATAAATTAAAATCTATATGTGAAATGATTATGGTGTACATTTACATGATAGAGGATTGTGCTTGATTATTGTAGAAATATGTATTTTTTATATTTCAGAACAACCTTATTGAAATTTATTTTCTCTATGCAATATTGTAAAGTCTGGTGATTTGTTATCACTTATGAAACACTATAACACTTGAGAAACATACTATGATTTATAAGTACATAATGAGAGAGAGAATGTACTTTTATTTACAGAATTGAATTGATTCTCTGGAAAAGTAAGTTCTTTCTTTCATTTGAAGGATGTTCAAAACTTCCACAAAGTGAAGCCTGAACCTGTAAGGTATATGCTTAAAGTATATTTAATTCATGGTTTAAACTATGTATATTTCTTTCATAGTTTCATATTTAACTATCTCTAGTATGTACCATATAAGTAATCATGGATTAACCCAGCAAAATGCTTGTTTTAAAATAATCTTTAAATATTTTTATAGATCCCTTCTTGAAGCTGGTGGAGTTGAAAGATTAATGAACATTACTCGCCAAAGGCAGAAGTATACACCTCGTGTGATAAAGTTCGCTGGTCAAGTTTTGTATACTATGTGGCAACACCAAGAACTGAGGGAAGTATATAAGAAGCATGGTTGGAAAGAACAAGATTTTGTTACAAAGACTGTGGCAGCTAGGAATGCTAGTCCTAATTCCCCAAATAATGCAAATAGCACATTAAATCGACCTATGGCTAGCCAAGGAGGCACAAGATATGAGGACAGGACTATGCAACGACCGTCTAATGTGAACAGTGCGTCAAGAAGCCCTGGTCCTTCTAACTTCCAGAGGGTGAGTGATTAACCCAGTGTTGTGTGGTGCAGTGTGTAAGAGACCATCTGTTGGGTATTCATCTTTGCATTTTGCAT
Source organism: Hetaerina titia (assembly GCA_037158775.1). Lineage (NCBI taxonomy): Eukaryota > Metazoa > Arthropoda > Insecta > Odonata > Calopterygidae > Hetaerina > Hetaerina titia. The sequence goes on from CM073779.1 coordinate 30,635,313, forward strand.
TGTTTTTTCCTCTTTAAAATGAGTGTGAGAAGGATATTGCTTGTGTGACAGTAAATTCTAAAAATTCAAGTGGCATTGTACCATCTTAATCCTCTTGTGTGATGTTTTTTTGTAAAAATGCATGTTGTTCACATAACAGGAGACTAAGGAAAGTAATATGATCTTTGTGAACTCATAGAATTGACAAGTGATTTTTCCGATCATCTGTGAAATGATCTTAATTCCAGTTAAACATAGATCCTTGTTGTATTTATGAACTAAGATATATAATATTTCAAAGTAAAAGTTTAAAACTTAGCAAGAAGGTGGAAAATTTGAATTTATCATTGGTACTAAGTTTTGTATTTTCAGTGCAAAATGTTTACATTAATGTATTGCATAATATTTATTTTGTAGATTTAACTTCATGTACCAATGGTAAGGAGAGTGATGCCTATGCAAACATTGTACATCTTTTTTGGTCATTATCAAAACTTTCAGATAAACTTTGAGCTTAATTTTCCTCAGAAAATATATGTCATTTCCAGCATTGGGAATATTTGAAAATGCAAGAAAACCAAGCAAGTATTGCAGCTACTAAATGAATTGAATCTCTTTAATAATTGTTGTGAAGTATTCATAAGAAGAAAGAATAACTGCAAGAGAGGACCCTTGGGAGGGAGCATTAGCATTGATATTTAAATCTTGCACTGGAGGTTGTAATATGTTCTTAGTGAATATATTGCTCATACATAGTTGCTTCATTTTAATAACTAGATGGTGTCTGTAGTTATTAACCAAAGTCATAAGTACCCCAGTATTGTATAAGTTTCTGTGAGGACAGTTAAATGAATGAAAGCAAAATTTGCTGGAAATTAGAATTCATTGAAGTCAGTTAAATATGAATTGATCTAATATACTTTATTTAAAAAACTATTGGTTTTATGAGGTTCTTCTCATTAAATTCCTTAATAATGTTATTGGCCCTATTTGTGGTTGTAGTTATATCTTGCCATGATTTTAAACTTTCCTTACATTTATGAAACAGTTAAATAGAACATCATTCTTCCACGGTAGCTCAAAGAAATAAAAATTAAATATTTCACTTTTCTTTAACTGGCTCATATGCTGAAAATGTTGCTAGTGTGTTCTTTGTTCTTAGTAATATGTTATTTTTATATTATTTACATGTTATCATAGTGCTTGGACAATTATTATAATGATTTATTATTACATTTTACTGAATGTTTCATTAAAATGTTCATTATAATTTTTGTTCAAGACCAACTCCCATGAAGGAAGTATTTGACTGTATTAAATATGTTGTTCAAGTACTTCAGATTAATTATTTACATTTTATAATGGCATCAACTCTGAACAAATAAATTTCATTAATCATTAATGGAATTTGCGATTTGTATTTTAGTGTGGTTGTATTAGGAAGTTTTGTATTTATTGATACTGAATTTATTGAAAAAAATAATACCTTTTCAGGGTGAAGAGATACCCATGGCTGATATGTCATACCCTGAAGGAGGTACTCATGCCCCTCCTGCTGGAGGGGTAAGAATTTATCCCCCCCCTCCAGTAAGTGACCCAGCTTCTATACACTTATGCATGTAACCATGAGATTGATCCCTACTGTAGCCCATCCATATTTGGAGGTGTTTGATACTTTTATTATTTTTGTATTGACAGTTTAGTCAAAATACTTTGGGGTATATTAGTAGATGACTTGCCTTGGTTATATAATTTAATAAATTCCTGTATGATTTAAAGAATTTTTATGAGTTATTTCTTTTCCATTATATAGAGCTAAATAATTTTATCAGCTAGTTTTCTTCACTTTCTTTGGCTGTTGCATGAAGTATCAAAGATGCATGACTTTAATTTGTGGAGTAGAATGTGGGAGAGGCAGGGCTCTTATGGGATATAGGGACAGAAGGAAGACTGTAAACATTTGTATCCTTGTAGTATACTGTCACAAATGTTGGATGAATGGAAGAGGAAGAATATCATTGTGTCAGTAATTAACAATTTAACTTATGTGGACTTTTTTTGCTTTTTGTGTACTTAGTTGTGTTCGTATATGTGTATGGATAATCTGTTTTCACTTTCCATCTATTTTGAAAAAAATTATGGTCTAACTTGGTTCTCTGTTCTCATTGGCTCACAGCAACTAAATTTTTGTTCTTTTCCTTTTGCCAGCCTGTGCAACGCAGCTAACCTGTCCCTGCTTGTAACTACTGGTGGGTGTTTCCTCTTCTCTGTCATATTTGTATTGGGTAATGGGAAATTTTTATCCTTATTTTGGTGGGTGCTTCTGAGTATCTTGGTGTTTCAGCTCTCTGTGCGTGTAATTGAGATCCATAACTTTGAATTTGATTTTTCCCAAATTTTCCTTTTGGTTGCTAGCTCTGGATTCAACTTCCACTTCAGCAATTTTCTCTGACATTGAATTGAAGAATTTTTATGGCAGAAGTTCTGCCAAGTTTGCTATTTCAGATATTTATTCATGTATATAATTGTTTGCATATCTGAGTGAGTAGTTTCTCTAATAAATATTTGACAATATTTCTGCTATAAATAGATAAACGGGTATATTGCATTACATGAGCACAGATTCAATAGCAAGGATTAAGATACAGGTGGTAGATATATGAAAACTATCAAAGACTAAGAGACTTACTTGAATATTGTGGTGTAATAAGTGTACATACTTCATTTCAGTAATGGTCATTGAGCCATAAATACTTATATTAACTTATGTATGCTCAAAATCAAGGTGCATGCCATAACCTTGTGAGTTTGTGGTCTTTTTGTGAATAGGTTGTAAAATACCAACAACATAACATGAAAATGATGTTTGCTTAATTATGGACATTGAGTTGAGGTCAGCTATTTTAATCCTATATTTGTAAAAAAATCTTCAAATGTTGACCTAATAACCTATTATTTCATGTTTTATTCTGAATTATTTATAAGTATTTATGGTTCAGCTTACATACAACTAGTAATTTGTAGCTGCTGTTAGCAAAAATGTTTCTTCTTTCTGCCAAATTCTGCATTTCTCCTCAGTTTCCTTATCTATTACTTATTATCTCAATCTCTGGGTTTTCAAAGAATAATTAAGTTATTTTTTTATTCTGCAGATGCAGTTTGGCCAACTGAAATGTTAGACTCTTTTAAACTTGGTAAATTATAAGGGCTCCAGTTGAAACTGAAAATGCATATCTGATGTACTTTGCTTAAAGTGCATCATATCCAGCATACAGTTACTGATGCCATTCATTTATGTTTGTAGTACAGGGTGATCCTGACGTTGCCTTATAAAACAAATGCCAACATCAACAAAATCATTATGTATTATAGGCTAAGTTCCTTAGATAATTAGAAGGAATAACATGTAGTGAAATGTGAATTTCTACCTTAGCTACTAGTTAACTTCTGGTACCCAGAAAGTGCTTTTTCACATTTATGAAATTGTCAGTTATCTTTCACTGTAAGAAATAAAATCTTCTGGATTTTTTTAATGGTCTAATGCTACTAGTAATTGCTAAGTTATCTTAAAAAATATGACATAGTTGTTATAATGATTTTTTTCAAGAAAAACTAAAACCCTAATGTTTCATCTATAAGAAAGATATCAGATTTTACACATTTGGCCATATTAATTTGAGAACTGTAAATTATAATTCCAGGCCTAATTTTAATCTGAAACCTGCTCAATCCATAAACTCAATTCATTGAATTCACTAACTATTTATTGTGTCATTTATATATATATATATATATATATATATATATATATATATATATATATATATATATATATGCCTGGTGGGTTGCATTAATCCAGTGGTAGAGCATTTGACTACTGACCGAAGGGCCAGGTTCGATTCCCTGGCAAGCCTCTCTGAGCACCTGCAACTCCACCCAAGCAATGTTATTTTTTGGGTACCAGATTTTCCTAACTTAACCAGCACAGGGAAAGGAAGTGGCCCCCCCTACCCTGAAGTGTGAATTTTACATGCCGTCGGGCATAGTACTGGGTAGACTCCAACATCACCTACCAAACCAACCTTCGGCTTGATTACTGTGTTTATGGTTTATATATGCCTGATGAAATCAGAGCTTCAAATCTCTTTCAATTGGGAATCTTTTTCAACATGTCAGGAGAAAGAATCTAATAATATTTCTCATGAAATATTTTCTCTAAAGCTTCCTCATCACCAATAAGCAGCTACAGAATTCTATAATCCAAACTGAAAAAACTATGAATATTGAGGGTGTGGTGTATGAATCTGAAGCAGAATGAATGAAAGTTTTTTAACCTAAATATATTCAGTCTTTAACTATTTGCTTCAATTTTTTTATGGGGATGTACCAAAAATAGAGTGAAATAAATGAACCCATTCCTCAAGTGTAAAGATTACATGGATACATTTTGTTGAACATTGCATTTCAAATTTCTAGAATTTCACTTGGAAAAAACAAATATTTTAAGATTTATTTAGTTTAAACTGTCATTTTTTGAGTTTCTTGTGGCATACTATTTACTTTTTAGCATCTGTCCCTATTTCTTGAGCATTTAATGTTGACAGAGGTCTAAGTACCTATATGATTACATTGTTATAGAATCATTAATTATTTTGATAAATTTCCAGCATCTTGGTAGAATTGTAAAGCACCATTTGTTAAACATCTCACAAAACAATACTGATTGAAAGTGTTCAATTAGCATTTGTTATTATCATTGGAATTTGAATGTATGAATGTTAGGATTTTATATGGATGTAAACAATCTTAACTTCACCAAATTCAGTCCACTATGGCAGCATCATCAGCTACTATTAAAATTGTAGCCTCTTGATTATTGGAGGTACCTAATCATTTCTGGAAAACTTATGAACATTTGGAATATTTGTCTTTAGAGTCAATGACAGCTGAAATGCTTTGGTTCTGAAATGTGATTATGGGGACTAAAATAGCTGGTTTCATTTTATGATAGTACAGCAAGTAAATATGGGTGTAAAAACAGGTGAACTGATGATTTCCAACCTAAATTGTAAATGGTAGTAAAAGAAAGTCGAATTCATATAAAATTATTTTTTTGAAGAACAATATAACTCAGTATTGAGTCACTTTCTATTCTTCCACTCAACTCCTTATAGTGGAGCATCTATCTGAAGTTGTGTTATGTTGGATTTCTTTAGCAATCACATGATGTATACAAATTTTCAAAGAGTTAGCCAAGGGGTCAACTGCAGCTTATTCAGTGACTCTGTCATAAAGTCGGATGATAATCTCAGTTCTCAATAGGATAAATGTAGATTGCAGCATAATATCCATGTAAGTCTCTTTAATAGGTAAAAATCTTTTGTAATATGATTTCACCGGAAAATATTCTTATGAAGTCATCCAACTTAGTGCATCATTTTCCTCATTAACATTGTTTTTAGAGAATATTCCAAGTGATCTTGACTTAGTGAGACTGTTGGCCAACATACTTCCATAAAATGGTGTGGCTACATGCGACTTAAATTTCTTGAGACATTAAGTATATTGTTATTGAGTGATGTCATTGTGGCTGAATGCATAGAAAGTGTATTCATTAACTCCAAACAGCTTATATTAAGCTTGTGGTTGGCTTACTCATACACTGGCAATGTATTAATGTACCTCACCTTACATTCTGTATGCATTCAAAATTTCCTTGTACTTTTCAGTTACATAGGGTTATTACATCACAATATGCTTTCACATTATTTATCAGAAGTTGGCCTTATTGCTATGCCTTTGAATCACAGTCATTTCATTTACTTGCCATTAAAAAAGTACTTAAAAATAATTTTATGCATGACAAAAGCTTTATCAATTATTTTTGTACTGTATGCCTTGCATGGTAATACGTAGACAATTTTTTTAAGTTGCCATATTCTTTACCAATATATCTCAGAAAAAAACACTCTAGGGAAGAGGTACCATTAAAATTGAACTCAAATGGCTTGATTTTGTGAAATGCGGACTGTTCAGTAAAGAGTGGTCATTAATATTTTTCTTCATGATAGTGCTCTTTATATTATTGAATAATTTTTTCTCAGTGTTAGCAATGGTGTTGATACTCACTTCCATAACAACTAACTGGAGCTCTTTAGTTCACCTTCATTTGAAATATTTCCCCTTTAAACAATTAAAACCATTTTCTAGCTTTACAATAAGGAAAAGCAGATTCTTCTCAAGCCTTCATTAGCATTGTGTGGACCTCGGCTGATTAGTTCAGGCAAAAGCAATGAAATGTATTGCTCATTACTGGTTACCTCAATCATTGGCATAGTTGAACTGAGCATATTCAATGCATTGCTTATCACTTGTTACCTCATTGTCTCGCAAGACAAGCTGAACAAACAACTTGGAATGACTGTTGCTGGTTTTCACAATAATGTGATCAAATCAATGACCCTTATACCATGTATACATTACACTTTAAGGTAACAATAGAACAAAGTTATGGAAGATTAAATAATTATGAACACTCTTCATTGAATAGCTGTCATATTTTAATAATTATTTTATTTTTAACAAAACTGCCCTATGACTTACCTAATATATTACAGACAAAAATTAATCTAGTTGCCAAATTTTTGCCTTTAAATGTTTAAAGTCTATGTATGAACCAGGGGTGCTTGTATTTCACAAGTTTACGAGAAAGTTACCATTTTAAAGTTATTTTATAATTAGTCATCAGTCTTTAAAGTTAAAATATTTTAGTAGTGTGGGGAAGGATACCGGTGATATCCTTTTGAGTAGTGGAAAAAATAGCCTTAAGAGTCTACTTAAAATTACTAAATGGCATCAATTCTCCTGTAGACTAGCATGTCAACTTCAGTTTATCAAGACATGTCAACCATTTTCATAACTTGTCGTTTTTTTAGAGAATTATGGTTTTCAGTAATGAAGCAATATTCTTTTTCTCTCAAGGTTCATAAAAGTAACTTGTCAAAGTTTTTCTTTTAGAGCCCAAAAACACTTTGCATGCAGTGGGATTCTAAGACTTACTTTACCTTAGAATTGAATTTGACAGTATTTTTTGGAAAATTCTCATAAACAATGGATACTCTGGTATTTACTACCTTTGAAACAAAATTATTGGTATTATTGATAATTTGTGGAAGTGGTTTATTACTTTGTATGTATTCTCATATTTTTCTTTATTTAATGTTTGACAACTCCTAATTGTTCATATTTTTCATTTGGACTGGAAACTGAACATAATCATTGAGATTATTCTTAATTTTTTTGGCTTTTTGCCATAAAAATGACTATAATAATGATCAAAAAGTAATACCGAAATTTTTTTTACAATTATTTAACTAGATACATTTATTTTGAGCTATTACATGATATTTATTTAGCATGAATGTAATGCATGGGTGATGCATCCATTTGATGGCAGCAATAGAGCTAGATGACTAGGTGACTTAAGATTGAATCTCAGGGTTTCCCCCATTCTTTTTCTAGCCAGCCAAACCAGGTGAACCACTGTATGCTCAAGTGAACAGAGAAAAGAAAAAAAATAGACAGTACGAGGCTGCCACACATCCATCCTATGAAGGACCCAACCAGCCTGGCCCTGGAGACGTCTGGGGTTATGAAGATCAAGCAAAGGGTGTTCTCATGGATGGCCATGCCACAGCTCCTCCTGCAGGGGGTGACTCTTGGGTATGAGACGCTGTATGTGTTCCTTAGGATAAACTTCGTGCACGTCTCATGAGAGTTGACTTCTGCAGCTAAAAAGTAAAAGAACAGTTAGGGTGAATGATTTAATCAGCATTGGACTGATATAGAATCTACATTTGTCTCTCACTGCTACTGTTCCAGGAAGAAGCATGAGTTGAATGTTTAATGGGTGATTGATGAGGCATTTCCGTTAGTTAATGAAGAAAGTTGTTTTCATACATTAATGTACATTTTACAGTTGTTACCAACAATGACATATTTGTAAATATAAATGTAATATGAATGGATGCATTGCATTAAATGCTGTGAACCTTGATATAGTGCAAGATGTTTCTTACTTGTCTTCTTGAAAACCAGGGGTTTAAAAAGTTGATACCTCAAGTTTTCAGGCTGATGCAAGTGCCATCCAAGAGCCCATTTGAGTCCAATCTCAGGTTAAGGGTTGAAAAGAAGGAAGCATGGAAATAGTTAGGGTTTGTGTGTTGGTGTTAGGAAACCATTCCATTTATGTAAATGTTTGTTCTTGTATTGGTGAGATATTTGAGCCAAATTTTGAATTGTAAAGCCATTGTGTTAATTTCCCTTTGTGATTTTTTTTTAAATTTTACATTGTGACACATTTGAGCTTCCCTGAATTAGTTTTCTTTAAATTCATCATCATTCATGACGAGGCAGCAATGAAGACACTTTTGAAGCCTATTTTCCTATTGATGGCAGTTTGCAACATTAAATTAAGGTGTGATCCTTTGTTATAAACTTAACACTACTTTCATTTTGAATGAATGTGAAAATTGATTTGTTAGTATGTTGTGAAAAGTATTTAAAACTTTCTTTGTGCTTTTCTACAAGTGCTGGACTATATTATCTTTCAATACTATATGTGTACCTACAGTTTGTAAGATAAACTATGTTATCATTTTTAATATGGTTCTTTAGGGAACAAATTCATAGAAACTATTCTCACAAAAATTGCTTTAGTATTTCATCCAACATACCATGACCAAAATGTTCTCACTGTTCCTACAGTGTAGTCAAATGTTGTTAGAGAAGAATCATTAAGCATGCCAGTCCACAAAACTTGCCAAAACTGTATAGTGCACATATTAAACATATAAAAGCCTAATCTCATCATGTCCCTTTTTTACAAGTCATGTAGTATGACTTTCTCCTATGCACTGTGAAATGACTAGCTAATTCACAGCATAATTTTCCCCCTAAACCTTTATCATTTTATAAACACAAACAAATACATAAGTATTGTGACTGATGTTTCATTTTTGCATTCATATTTTATCCTTTATTTCTGTGATATACTGTGAGTCAGGGTATTTCATTTAAATGTGACTTTTTTTCACATGGTCCTTTGGATTCATTGAATTTCATTATTTGTAGTTTATGGAATTTACTTTAGACTTATAATCCATTGTTTAACTTATCAATGAGAACTCCATTTTTAAAATGTAGGCATTATTTTAGTGTATCAAAGTTTCATGTCAATTACAGCATATTTGTGAATATTAGCAGTTCCTTTGAAAACTCATAAAATGTTTTGTATCTTTGTATATGAATTAGTTAACATAAAAGTGATATTATATGCTAATTTTAGTATCTGAATTTTCTAACCCAGAAAATGTTACCTTGTTCATTTTGTCAGTTTGTGCTTAAAACTGTTTTACTTGAAATAGACTATCACTGAGCACAAGGTGGTCAACTTCACAGACTGGCATTTGGCCATTTTTCAGGTAGCATCTAGTGACACTCGTGACTATTTTGGGTATTTGGTAGTCATGATCTAAAGGTCATAAAAGCTCAAGTTTTTCTAATTGAAAATCCAACTGCCATTTGCATTACTGATATTGTCAATTTCATACACAGCAGTGTAAAGAAATTAAATGTTTCAAGTTTAATATTTAAAATGTGATTCTTGAAATTGGTCGGCTTCAATCTGGCACTTTTAGAATACATTGGCAGCATTAAAGATTTTATTGAAAAAAAGTAGTGTTCTCACAAGGCATGGATCAAAGAAATGGAGGTAAGGAACATCAAAGGCAGTAGTTGCATACATGGAATTGAATTAATTATTTTAGTGTGGTGCCATTTTACGAAACATTAAAACAGCTGTTCATTTTATCCCATTGAATTGTCTGGATTTCCTGTGTAAATTATCAATTTTTTATGTCCTAATAATGTACAATTGAAGTAAAGATCATTTTTATAAGCAGTCTTTTGGTTTCCAGTAGCTAAATTCCCCAGTAGTGTGAAATATCACTTTAATTTGTGCATATCTCATGCAATACACAATTGATACATGATTAATTTGCTACAAGAACTGAAAGTTAAGATTAATTGGAAAAAAGTAGGGAATTTGAATTCTGATGACTAGCCCTTACCTGGTGCATGCATTAGTGTAAGAGTGGTAGTGAATATTTTCCTCCATTGCATACTGAGATAACCTCATTGTTTGAGATGTACTTTTAAAAATATATCTGAAGGGAATTGGAGAATGTGAAAGGGCTCAAATTTAATGGTGATTATTGTCTAAAAATTTCCCTAATATATTTCATGCTCATTTATGTGGAGAGAATTCTTTGATTGTGCAGTATTTTTTTTGTTCTGGGCGTTTTTCAGATTAAATCTATTTGACTTGCACCCATCTCAATGGAAAGATGAGTATTTAATGGTCTTAAGTCTTATGGTAATGATTTATCCCCCCTGTAGGTTGGGAAGTAAACATATGATAGTAAAAATATGTTCTTATTGGCCTGTACATTTGCAAAGATTAGCTTTATATGGACATTTTCAAGCATTTTCTGGCAATTATAAAAATGGCTAATATTGCCATATAAGTTTACATAATATGTGAAAGAAGTACCTAGATCCAAATATGAGAACCTTTATCTTTTAGGTATTACTATGTGTAGTATGTTTTTTTCATTTCAAGTTATTCACTCCTGTACTTATAGAATTATGTTATGGAAATCATGCATCTTAAGTATTTTAATTGCAACTATTATCATGAAATATCTCTAGCATTGACTAATATTTAGTAGCCTTGAAAGGTGGTGTACTTTCCTGTCCAGACTATTTCACAAAATTGTTGTTAAAATATTCTGACTAGACCCCAAGTCCACGCTGAAGATAGTTATATGGGTGCCATTGCAGGCAGTTTTAAACTTAGTAATATTTCGCATTTAAACATTCTTTAATTTTTATAGGCTTTCAATACAGCGCTTCTTCACAGTTGGTAACTAGATAGTCACCCTCAAGACGATTCTTTAATTCCAAAAGCAAATTATATTTTAAAATATTGTTGCTTGGCCTTAAATATGCTCCTAGGTGTTTACCTTGAAAAAGCTGTGTATTCATAAATACTTCGTTTTAGAGGCCATATTTAAAATGTTTCCTGTGGATTTCCCAGTTGTGATCATATTGACCAATGAATTTTGTGCGGTCTGGATAACATTATCACATGTGATATTCTTAGTGATAGCATTTGAATTTGAGTTGACATGTTAAAGTTTGACAAAATGTGATGTAAAATAACACCCTTATGTCCAAATGAAAGTTATATTCTTTTAATTAAATGATAGATTACATAATCAGTATGAGTATGCTCAACTTGGATGAATTAGAGTATTCATTTAGTGTTAAATAACAAAAGTTGCCCTTTGTTTTTATCGTAATATTTGGTCATCAAGGATAATGCTCCACTATTAACCACAGTTAAGATAGGATTATCTGTGAGCTTTGAAGCATAATTTAAAATGATATGGCTCTGCAAATATAAATTTTATGGTACAGAAGTCATAGAAAGTTATTGGCAGTCACATGGATTTTGAATTCAAGTAATTAAATCAATAAGCAGAACTAACAGTGTTCAAGGTGCATCAGTTGCACTCTCCGTTTTCCTAAATGGATGCAGTTTCATGCACGATTCTGCTCAAATAAGCATTTTCACCTTTAATTTTTCTCACGCCTAGGTAAGAAACCAATTTAGGTAGTGAGTGTGGTTCTGTTTGTTTATCTACTGTGTTATTATTATTCAAAGGCATTCAACTATGACAAAAATTAGCAGAAAAGTGTAGGTATTGGAAAAGGTAAGAATACCTATGGAAAATTTATGCCATGGATCTCAAGGAAGACAAGGTTTGAAATAGCAAAAAAATGTAATGTTATATACTGGATGCTTAATTGAAAGATTTTCATAAATTGATGATTTTAGTGGCTGTGGTAGGAAACTACTTGGTTTGAAGAATTCTGCATATTCGGGTTTTCACCGTGTTGTTGTTTGAAGCCGACAACAGTTTCGCCGAAGTTGCATCCGGCGTCTTCAGGTCGAATTTGAGGGACACGCGTTTCAGTTTAAAATGTTTTTATTTCCGTAAAGAATTAGACAGGAAGAATAGAAATACATAAATTAGAAAAAGTTTACAGCAATACGGAAACCCCGTTTTAGGATGAGCTCCTCTTCGGGGTGGAAAGTAACATAAAGGACAGATTACAAAGGATGCGATAGCGGAAATAAAATTCTTTTCAGCGGAAGCGGTATTGGCCTGGCATTTGCCCACGGGCGGAGGGAAACCCGCAAAACCTCCGCCAGGCTACCGACGCAGAAGTACGATAACAGAAGGAATCAATAGTCACTCTAATAACAGAATATAAAATTAGAATTAGGAACAATAACAGTAACAACAAGAATGACTGGATTTGTCTTTTTCGTCCAGTGTTGGAGGTCACTTAGTCACACATTGGCACTTGCACTGAGTCACTGGTGTTGTCTTCTTTTCCTCGTGGTTCTTCATGGCGTCCTGCAGCTGGATGTCTTCTAGGCTTCCGGTGGGGTGGTCGAAAGAGGGGCAGGTCCGGATCAGGGAGCAGGCTTGGTGGAAAAGGGAGAATTGTACGGATCCGGTGCGGTGGCAGGGTGATGTCAGGGTAGTATTGTTGGAGTTGGCCCGAGATCACCCGTGCTGGAGACTGCAGTTTCCTGAAGGGTTGACGGCGAAGAAGGCCTCCCACGGTGCTCAGGATGGCAGTGAGCAGCTCCTCGTTGGCGTCCGCTAGTCGGGCTGCGTTCCTACACGGTGATACACGTACTCTCTCGGGGTATCAGGAGGTAGGAGGAGCAGCCGTCGCAGGATCCTGCGCTCAAAGCTGGCGAAGTGCCCCAGACTACTGGGATGAGGGAGAACCGCGAGCGCCGCGTACTCCATGATGGGCCTGATGAAGACCTTGTATAGGAGCACGCCGCAGCCCTCGGAGACCCCGTGGCCGTTAGCCCGGACGGCACGCAAGAGGTTTGCGCGACGGCTGCACCTGGCCCTCACTTCCCCCACATGTTGAGAAAAGGACAGGTGCTTGTCAATGCGGACACCTAGGTATGATACGGAGGTGGATGGGAGTATGGTCTGGTTCCATAACTTAAGGGAGGGTGGTTAAAAGCCGGCTGTACGGGTGTCGTGGACCCGGACCCGGAACTGCTTCCAGAATTTAGTACCGTCTCTGCTGTCGAGCTTAGAGCAGGCGGTCGCCCAGGATTGCACCTTGTATGCTATCACCCGTCGCCGGATGATCGCGTTCGAGCGGTTCCATTCTGTTTTCAACTTCGGGTCCCTCGTACGAAGCCATTGCCTGTAAAGAGAGCGCTTTCCTTTTATTAATCGGACTACATCCTCTGGTAGTGGGGGCGAGAAGAATCGATCTGCCACGTGGGGAACCGCGCTGTCGCACCCCGGAACGCGTCGGTAACCCTTGACAGGGCTTCGTCGACCTCGCACCGTGACTGCGGGGCAGGTAGGTCCCGCGTGGCATCAGCAATAGTTTTATTGAAGGCCACCCAGTCAGCGTTCTTGTTGTCGGTGACTATGAAGCTTCTCTTTTTCTGGGGGTGTGAGCCCTGAAACGCAAAAGAGAATGGGAGATAGTCGGACGTGATGCAGTCCCCAATGGCGACATCCCCGGTCAGCGGGAGCAGGCTGGGAGAGACCAAGGCTTGGTCAGGGAAAGAAGGACCACGTCCAATGAACGTTGGGAAGGGAATGTCAAGGCGGATGAGCGGTTTGGTAAGGAGAAAGGTGTCTAACCGGCGACCCTTCACCGTGGTGACCGCATCCCGGAACGACTGACTCCTAGCATTAAAGTCGCCGAGTACAATGCAAGGTTTGCCTAGGGACAGAATAAAGGTCAAGAGTGCTACTGGTAACGGATCGTCCGTCCTAGAGTAGAGTGAGCATACCAGAATGACCTTACGACCAATGCGGCACTCCACCAGAACCGCTTCGTTCCCCCCCGACATAACATCCGCAGGGATGGGCAGGCGCCTCGCACCTATATCCTTTCGAACGAGGAGGGAAACGCCCCCCGACCTAGGCAGCACCCTTGGCTTGGAAAGCTCCTGAAATTGTGGTATGTTAATCTTGGCTGCGGGATGTAGGAATGTCTTTGCCATACCTAGAATACAAATAGAGTTCTTTAGAATGTAGTCCAGGATGAGGCGCTTCTTCTGGCGGACCCCACCGCAGATGTTGGCGAAGGCTACCCGCGACGTGTTCATCTACAACGTGAAGCGTAAGAGGAAATGGCGGGGAAGAGCATGTTTCTGGAATAAAGATTCAGGACATTGAACCCGAATACCGACCGCGCCGCCGTATTTAATATGGATTCCATCAGCTGGCGGTGGTCCGGGGCAACGTTAGCGTACACAAGGGACATGAATCTGAGAAGGTCTCCCTTGGTGACGGGTTCCTTGGCACCTCGCGTGTCCTCCTTTGCGGCACCTGCAAGAGAAGGGTCAGGTAGGATCGGAGCAGTGGTTGATAGAGAAGAAGGGGCCGCGGGGCGCTTGGGACAGCGCCAGTTCCCGGCGTGGTGGCTCCTCCGTGGGATGTCCAAATTGTTGGCACCTAAAACACCTTTGGGGCTGGGGAGGGGGTGGATGCGACGGCTCACACCGATAAATGCGGCCGTAGCAGTGGAGGCCTTGTGAGATGACCGCAGAAGCGCTATCAGCTGACACGGTCAGGCACCGAATGAGAGTGGTGTCTTGGTTCGTTGCCCTTGCGGTGATCCGCTACAGGTCGATGACTGGAACTCCCGCGTCGACCAGGGCTTCCTTGATGTCCGCTACCGCCATCTGTAAATCGAGGGACTCGCATTTTGGCCGTCCTTATATAGGTGGTCCCGTCCAGGTGCTGCTCTCTGATTGGTCCTTTTTCGAAGGACTCTCTTCCACCGAGTCCCTCATCTTGACCTGAAGACGCCGGATGCAATTTCGGCGAAACTGTTGTCGGCTTCAAACAACAACGCCATGCAAACCCGAATATGCAGAATTCTTCAAGCCACCGTCGCCAAACTACTTGGTTGTTAGCGTTGTCTCATCAAGAGTAATATAAGAGATATTGAATTTAATTTTTGTTACTAGTTGTAATCGTAACATAGATATTGTGTTCTTTTGTGTGAGACTTACATTGTGAGTGAGTCAATCTTTTATTCATCAAATTAGGAGACCTATCTTATTTTTCAGTTGAAAGAGTGTTTATGCCCACAAAACAATATTTTGGAGAAGTTTGTTTTAAACTTCTCCAAAATATACTGATTAGGTTCGTACATCAGATGATGTAATATAAAAAAAAGAAAATTTTACTGTTACAGAAAGTCTATCTGAGAAACTGAGAAGTAATGGCATATAGATTCGGCGCCTAGCAGAGATTTAAATTGAGGCTTGCTGGTAATGTTCATGTATCACTACTATCAAACTAGTTGAGTGAGTTTGATGAGAAATTTCGACTGCCAGACTAATTAGCCTAATTTTACAAATAGGTTTATTCATTGATGTTGATGCATAGTGTCCCCATAGTGGAGAAAATCCCACCCTGGCGGGAATCGAACCCGCGACCCTTAGATTGGCAGATGAGTACGTTACCCCCCTCATATAAATCTTTATTTCGGGCTACCAAGCCTATTTTTTTGCAAAAACATTTTGTTGCACAGTCAAAAGTTTTTCAATGTAATATACACTATCTGAAACGTGCATAAAACAACAGATTTCACAATACCAAACAAATTGGTATACAGGTATAAAACACAAATAACGGTAAACATTGGGATAATGATCCCAGTGAACTCATCTTCCTAAACATTAAATTACATAATGCAAAATACATAGTTTTATATGATAAATAAAATGCCAACAAGAATTTTGCCAATTATAAAACACTCTCTGTACTGCCCCTTTTAGGCTTTTTTACACATTAAAAACTTTTATGATATAGATGCATATACATATTTTTTAACATACTATTTTGCTAATGTTTTTTTTCAATTATTTCCTTTTTTACATACTTGTTAACGGTAACATATTCCTTTTGCATACAATACTGGTTAAGACCATTTTCCTTATACAGGTAATTCTTTCAATTCTTCTTTTGATACCATTTGTTCTATTTTTTTCCAAATTAGCTGTAGTCGCTCCGATAGATTTTCGCTCTCCTTTTTCACGTTTTCCCACCAACTTTCCATATCTATTTTCACCCACTTGTGCACCGTCAGCAGGTGCTGTCCAATCAGCCAGCACATTGTTTCCGTTTTTGCGTAAGGAAATAGCTTAAAATCCATCATCATCATGTTCCTATTTCCTATCTCCTTTTCTCCAAAGGTGTTTAAATCTCTGAATGATCTTTTTATTAGACCCCACCTTTACCCCGCCGCCACCGTAGCCGGCCATTTGATGAGATGATCCTCCACCACATTTCCCATCCGGATTTACTACGATGCTATGGTTTGTCGAGTCACATTAAATTATACCGATTACCACCATAATTGATCAAGTTTCACATCTTGTGCGATCGGCGTCAACCAGCAGCTCCCGTTCCAATAACGGCTTCACACAGGAAAAAAATACTAACAAAAAGAAGAGAAACACAGGATCTCCTTTGTACAACACTTGCACATTCATTGCGCGGAATTTTTCTCCGCCCATCTTCCAATCCATCTCTAAATGCGAAAAAGACCTCAGATGACATTCACCTTCCCGAAAAGTTGAAACCATTTGTCAACGACCTTCAGCCTACGATCCATTAATGTAGAAAACCGCTGAACTATTCTGGTGTTCATAACACTTTAAAATATACCGGTCTCCTGCCACCCCATCGCCCACAAACTAGCCAGCTTCCATTCCATAATTCACAGACTAATCAGTATCCCCTTGACCACACCCAACTTCGAACCGGAGGTCAATACAATTAAACACATAGCTCTTAAAAACGGTTACCAGGTCAACTTAATAGACATTTTATTAACGAAAAAACTGAAGAAACAGGCCCTGAAGTTGAATGTTTCCCTCGAAGTCACTACTGCTCCAGAGCGAAAGTGGTGCAAACTCCCTTTTCATTAACTCTGTGTCATACAAAATCGCCAACAGGTTTCCTAAAGATAATTTTCGCATTTCTTTTTATACCCCCAATACCCTGTTCAAAGCCTTATGCGCTAACAAAGACCCTATACATTGCAATAACTTAAGTGGTATAAATATGAAATCCGGTGTGTGTGTGGAGCTACTTACATTGGCCAGACTGGCAGGAGCTTTTCAACACGCAGCAGTGAACACAGGAAAGGTTATATCACAGGTCATACGAATTCTTTATTTGCCCAACATCTTCTTAACTACAATCATTTTTGCAATTTTGTCAACTTCAAAGTGCTTCACAACCTGACCTTCAACGAAGTCCAATTTTTATCTTCACCCTCACCCCTCCTCTCCATCACATTCCCTCGACGTACTTGTGACCAGTGATCCCTTGTCTTTACTATTGGAATTTCCCCCCATTCCCCTGTGCAACCGCTGACCATGTTTTCCCCAAGATGGCGGGAAGCCTTGTGTTCCCCCAACGTCTTTCTTTACGGACGATGTGGGAAGGCTCAACGCTGCGGGACAACTCTCAATCTACAACCCCCCCCCCCCTCGTGACGTTGCAAGTGAATCCATACTCCACCCCTCCCTAAACTCTCGCTAAAGCTTTCTCACCTTCCCCCCCTTGGAACCATAATAGACAGTGATCCCAAATCTTTACCCCTTTTCACACCTCTTTGTGATTCGATACTTTGCGCCCAGTCAACGACCGGGGTAAACCCAGATCTCATCCCCTTTCTCCATGGCTCTAGGACTATGGTACCGCTCCGAGGGATCAACGAGAAACCCACTCCATCCAGCCACGAGGTTTTCTCCGGACTTTTTTGTGTTCCCCACCCCTTTTTCCTCTCCCGCACCTCATCACTCACCCGTCCTTCCACTTCCCCTCCCTCTATCCTCCATTTTCCATTACAAACCAACCCCCCCTTACTAGCTATTCAAAATATACACTAGACACTGAGTTATGACTGTCACCAGAAGATGATGTAGTTGCATCGAAACTGGTCGTATTAAAAATTTTATTTTGTGGAAAATTGCCAATTTTTATTAATCATGATATTCCATCATATCATGCCTGAAACGTCTCTATTTATTTGTACCAATGTGTTGTTTGGAGGACATACAATGACCACAGAGCATTTTCAAATTGAAGTATAAGTCCATTTGTTGTGCGAATAGTAAGTTTATTAAGTACTCTTTCCCCCGATTAGTAAAATAATAATATTTAAAATATAATAAGCACAATAAACAACCATAATTAAAGCATAAATAATATAAAGGAAACATTACAGTATTAATTGTCATGCCAAGGGACAGCTTCAAGCACCCCATAGCATCTCAAGACGTACAAGACACCCTTCCAACAAAGAAGAAGCCAAGGCTGCTCTGAGCAGGAAGAAATCAAACGCCTGACAACGCAGAAGCACTCTTCCCACTTTAGTAGCCTTGGAGGCTGGAAAGGCGCAGTGTAAGGGCTTCGCAAGAGCCCTTGCAGGGGGCAGTCATTAATTTTTCCCAAGCGTATCAGCTACATTGGATCTTTCAAGAATAAATGTCTCTCAAGAACTGCTCAGTCTCGCTGCGCCGAGCGTCGCCTGCCCTTTCTGTAATGGCCACTAGCTGCGTTTGGTGAGAAGAAGCCCCGCCACATTACTTGTCCGGATATACTGCGATCCCATGGCCTCGGCATAAGCGTGTGCCTTTACTGACTTCAAAACGGACGACCACCTTGCCCAGGTTACAAAATCTGTGACAGCATCCGCCGCCCCCGCACTTCTCATCACATCTGCAATCCTTCTGGTATTGCACATTCAACGTGCCATCCAGTCTGCAATTTGAAATTCAGCGTATATTTAACCCTACACCTACATCCAGGCGACTTGAGTCATTCTCAGCCGTAGCTCCAGTTGGGGAATGATAACTTAGTCCCTCCATCTCACCCTCTGGAGGTGCTTCCGCTGTGTCCTTCTCTGGTCCCTGAGGAACAAGACCTAATAATCTCGGAACAGACAGGATTTTGCCAAGAACTGCAACGTCCCGCCAAATTTTATGGCTGACTGAGGACATAACATGCTCTTTCAAGAGAAGACAAGTTACACAGGCTGTATTTCTCAATCTTGAAGCAACCTTCAATTGGGTGTGGTCAAAGGGCTTGATTTTCAAAATAGGCAACTTGCCCCTCGCAACCCAATTAGCGAATTCACTACAGTCATTCTATGTTGCACCTCGGGTAGCTACTTCTAACTTCCATCTCCTGGATTCTCGTGTACCTCAGGGGTACTTTCTATCGCATATTATTATTCACAATCTTCCTGAATGACCTTCCGAAACCTAATGGCAGAAATCTATATTTAGAAGCCGACGACACTACAATATCCACACAGGCGGAAAATCCTATTTGGGCTACCCTTCGGCTTCAATGGGCCCTCGACAACCTAGAGGACTGGATGGATTACTGGAAGCTGAAAGTAAATCCAGCTAAATGCTCCCACACCTCCCTCTGAGGCACCACCTTTTCAAAGGCACCTTCAGTGCCGGGCAGGGAGGATTGCGTGCAGTAAGAATGTCAAGAGCTTTGCCGGCGGTAGCGTAGCTACTGGTAGGGCCTCCCTTGCCGGACAGGTCTTGACTGAACTGCCAAACTAAGTGTGCCTCACATGATAGGGTAGAGAGGGCTCTTTATGTGTAGAGAAACAAGCCTTTCCAAGGGAGTAAACCCTGAATATAAATCCTGGCCCTCCAAGTTGTGGGTTAGGTGTAGGGCTAGCAACCCTACCCTTTAAAAATTCGCTTACTACGAAACTTCTAAATGTGCCTTGGATAGATAAGGATGGATTGTTAAGATATTGACCTGGCAAACAGACAGGCAAGGACAATGAGTACATGGAAATTAGCAACATGGAATGTTAGAAAATTGTTGAAACTGGGTAGAATGATTGAAGTTGCCAATCAAATGCTGAAATATGGTTTTGATATTATAGCTCTACAGGAAGTGAGATGGGTAGGAAATGGTAGAATTGGTAAAAAGAATTTTACAGTACTATACAGTGGACCCAGCCATAGAACTGGATTATATGGAACTGCTTTCATGATTAATACAAGGATAAGAAACAGTTTGATGAATTTTGAGCCATTAGGGGACAGACTATGTAAAATCACCTTGAAAGGAAAATTCCATAACATCAGCCTTATATCAGCCCGTTCCCCTACTGAAGATAAAACAGAAGAAGAAAAGCAGGAATGTTATGATAAACTGGGAAGAGAATTCCAAAAAATACCAAAATATCAAACAGTTATCATTCTTGGAGATTTTAATGCAAAAATCGGTAAGGAAGACTTCTTAAATTCTGTAGCAGGAAAGTTCTCACTGCATGATGTGACAAGTGAAAATGGAAGGCTTCTCTGCCAGCTTGCTCTGTCGCTCAACATGATCATAAAGAGCACATGCTTTGAACATAAAAATATTCATAAAGGTACCTGGAAAATGCCAGGGACAAGAATTGTGAATCAAATAGATCATGTGCTGGTATCCAGGAGACACTCATCTTCTATATTAGACTTAAGGTCTGCACGAGGACCAAATTGTGACTCTGATCACTATCTAGTGAAAGAAAATTTTAGAGAACGACTGGCCCTCTTGGATAAGATCAATAGTTCAAGAGGGGTTAAATGGAATAGTAAAATTTTAGGAGATCCTGTGCAAGCTTTGAGGTGCAAAGATGAAATAAGTAGAAAGTTAACTAGGACTGGGGAAGAACTGACAGAGTAATATTCTGTGAAAGATCAATGGACAAGAATTAAACAATCTGTTTTATCAACTGCAAAGGACATAATAGGTCAAGCAAAAATAAAAAGGAATGCAGATTGGTTTGATAATGAGTGCAAACTTGCAATAGAGGAAAAGAATAAGAATATATACAACATGTTACAAAGGGAGACTAGATTAACAAGAGAGAAGTATAGGCATAGCAGGAAAGAAGCTGATAAATTACTGAAAAGAAAGAAAAAGGAGTACTTAAAAAATCAGTTGAAGGCTGTAGAAGAGCTCAATCATGCTAAAGAAAGCAAAAAGTTCTACCAAGCAGTAAAATACATGACTAAAGGATATCAACCAAAAGCGCACTCCTATAGAAATAAAAATGATCAAGTCATTGGGGAGGAAAATGAGATACTAGAAAGATGGGCTGAATATTTTAATGACCTGTACAATAAGGAATTAACTACAGGGGTTGAAGCGCATGAACAAAGTCACACAGAAGATCAGGAAGTGCTCATTCCAACAATAGAAGAGGTAATTGAAAGTATTGGAAGACAGAGGAATGATGCAGCACCAGGAGACAATGGTATAACATCTGAATTGATTAAAAATGGAGGTCAAGATTTAAATAGAGCATTACATCAGCTAATTTGTAGTATTTGGAAGTTGGAAGAGTTCCCAGGAGACGGGAAGACAGGTTTGATTTGTCCAATATATAAAAATGGTGACAAATATGATTGCAAAAACTATAGGGGCATTACATTACTGAATGTAGCATATAACATTTTCACCAGTCTTCTCCTGAAATGCGTAAGCACCTATGTTGAAGACATACTGGAAGAATATCAGTGTGGCTTTAGAGCTGGTAGAGGTACCATTGATCAGATATTCTCGGTAAGACAAACAATAGAGAAATGCTATGAATATAATATTGATTTGCATATAACCTTCATTGACTTCAAACAAGCCTTCGACAGCGTGAACAGGAAAGAGATGATACGATTGTTGAGAGATTATGATATTCCAAGGAAACTGATTAGACTGGTTCAATTGACATTGCATGAATCACAATGTAAAGCCTTTATTAGGGTTAGAGCAAGTAGAGCATTTAGGATGACCTCGGGGGTAAGACAAGGAGATGCTCTCTCAGCCACGTTATTCAACCTGGGCCTACATAATGCAATGAAAGAATTGAAACTAACAGGGACCATAGTGCATAAATCCCAGCAAGGATTTGCATATGCAGATGATATAGCACTAATTGCACAAAATGTGAAAGACCTAAAAGAAATGTTTAACATTTTAGAAAACACTGCTAAAGAAGTGGGGCTGAAGGTTAGTGAAGAGAAGACCAAATACTTGAAAATGTCAGCTCATCAGAACAAGCGGCACCTACAAAACATAATAATTGGGAATTATGAGTTTGAAGGTGTCAAGGACTTTACCTACCTAGGAGTAAGACTTAACAATGAAAATAAGATATCCACGGAGATCAACCAAAGGGTAATGGAAGGTAACAGTACTTTGTAGTACGGTACTTTGCAAATGTAACAATCCTCAAATAATGTTACTATCAAGGAACACAAAAATGAAGATCTATAAAACCCTTATTAGACCCGTGGTAACTTATGGAGCTGAAACATGGACATTAACAAGTCAGGATGAGGAAACACTTAGAAAATTCGAAAGAAAAATGTTAAGGAGAATCTATGGCCCAATTAGAGAAGGGGAGAGATGGAGAATTAGAATGAACATGGAGATAAGTGAATTACAAGAAGGGAAGGACATAGTTAGATTTGCCAAGTCACTGCGGCTGGCACGGTTGGGGCATGTAGAAAGGATGGAAAATGACAGAATGCCCAAACTGATAATTAATAGCAAGATGGAAGAAGTCAGAAGAAGAGGGAGACCAAGGAAGAGATGGCAACAGGATGTGGAGGAAGACTTGAAGGCAATGGGAGTTACAAGATGGAAGGAAAAAGCAAGAATAAGAACTGAATGGAGGCATATCATAGAGGAAGCCAAAGCCCACACCGGGCTCTAGAGCTGCAGATGATGATGAAATGCTCCCACATCGATTTCTCCCATGTATGAATTAGAGACCTGGGTCTCCCCATCCAGTTAGGCACCAAAATGATCCCAAGAAAGGAATTCTCCTATCTGGGCGTCCACGCTAGACAAAGGGTTTCGTTGGCCCCAAATAATTAGCAACGCTTCAGCAAAAGTACTGAGGGCAACTAGGGCCCTCCAACCCTTTTAAGACCTTTTGCACCGGTGTCACTCAAGGCAAAGAAGTTGCTCTACCTCAGTATGAAAAGACCATTCCTTTGCTACAAGGTGCTGCCATGGCTGCAGGGCATTGGTAGGTAGGTTCCATCACATCTAAAAAAGATACAGGTAACAGAATTGAAAATCCTGAGGTGACTGGTTGGTGCACCATAGTTCATCCAAAACAGCAACATCAATAAAGATTTGAACATCCCTCCTATTCTCAGTTTTCTGAGAGAACAGGCAGAAAACATGACAACAGCCTTAGCCAACACTGGAAGCTAGCTCCTCGATGAACACCTCACAGAAGACCCTAAGTAGCTCTAACTCTGCAAAAAACACACCGCAGTAGACTCACCCGGCAAACTTATTTGCAATCACCATAAGATAAATAAATAAAGCTACGAGGGTCATCCGGAAAGTAGTACCCGTTCGTGAAATAAAGACACAAAAGTAAATATTAACAAACATAAAAAATTTTATTTGAAAGAGGATACTTTAAACTACTTCTCAACATAATCTCCAAGCAAATTAAGGCATTTGTCATAACGTGTGACAAGTTTCTGTATTCCTGCTGCATAGTCCTTCGCCGCCAGCTCATTGAGATACAGGGTCACTCCTTCTTTAAGTTCTTCATGCGAGGGACCCATCTTGCACAAATTTTTGGATAATGCAGATGGTGTTTAACAATTTCATGAACAATTGTTCGAGAAACATTGGGAAAATGCTCACAGATGTCATCAATTGTGACGCGCCGATCGTTCCTCACGAATTCGTCAACTGAGCTCACCAGTTGGTCTGTAATGATAGACGGTCTCCCCGAATGCTCATCGTCGTGTGACTCGTCCATTACATTGTCTCCATACACCTCCTTTAATTGGCGATGAATATCACATGGGCGAACGTTTCTTGCATTGAGGAATTTAATCACTGCCCTCACTTCACAACTGGCGGCGTTCTCAATTTTTTTAAACATTGTAAACAATCACAGAAACAACACAGGCAATGCTAGCGTCACGCAACTTGGCTCAGAGAAGGCAGACAAGCCACTGAAGCTATCTGACCTCGTCCAGCGGCTACTCGCGTCGTCAGCACTTCATGCGGCATGAACGGGTACTACTTTCCGGATGACCCTCGTACATAAGAATCAAACCTTTCCAAGACACATGCTCTAAACAGCCCATGGCTGGAAGCAGCTTACTCTAGGAGCACTAAGATACCTAGAAACATTGTTCTCTCTCAATCATTCACAATATGCTCTCGTCTCGTACTTGCACTTCAAGAAAGATGATGCATTAGATTCATTCATTTGTAATCACAATTACATTAAAAACATATTATTTTACCTTTAGTATCATAACAAATATATTAAATTCGTATTAATATATATATTATATTAACAAACTATGTGATTTTTCAGGTAGCAGATCTTCCTAGGAAACCCAAACCGGCACAGGGAAAGGAGCTCCCTGTCACTTCCTATGCACTCTCTGGATTGGGAGTAAAATCCCCTATTAGTTATTGTTGCACTTGCTTCAACAGTGGCTGGATTATTACCAAGTTGTTTAACATACAAACACTTTTATTTGGGGTTACCAGCAAAAGGTCACTTCCGAGGTAATCTTAAAGTTAGCTGATTGTCTTTCTACTTCACAGATGAAGAAAATAGTTTTTCTATAATTATTACCAAGAAAGTGCATCTGTGTCACTTCCTCTGGGCACACGTGTGGAACGCTTTTCTTTCACTGTATTACATTACAATTTATTCTTTGTGAGAAATATCACAGGAGGGCACTGGCATATGAAGTATAAAATATTCCACAGCACATGATGGGTCAAGAATCCACAATTTTCTGGTCATCAAGGATACTTACAGAACTGTCCCTTGCAATGAAAGTGTGCAGCATCCCCAAAGGTACTTAATTAAAGATGCTCACAGGGGCACACCGGGAACTTGAAGTGTGGTGAATTGGCACAGATGTGGGCATCAAAGATTCACAATGGGGATGACAAGGCACTCACAGGGTAAAATTTGTAAAGTCACCATGAACATCACTTCCAATACACTCTATGGAATGGGGGTAAAATCCACTATTACCTACCCTTTCAACTTGTTACAAACAATGGCTAGTTTAAAACCTAGTAATACATACAAATAATACATGTGTATTTGGGGATGCTTGCAAAGTGCTTACTTCCCCAATAGGTGTTAATGTTTGCTAAATTTAAGTATTGTTCACAATTTTTGGATATTTTGCCCCTATAGTTAACAAAAAATTTACACATGCACCACCTTCGGCACAGAAATGTCATAGCTAAAAGAGGGGTTAGTAATCCGCAACATGATGGCCATTAAAAGAGTCACAGGAGGACCCCACCCTCTGGAAATGATAACATCCACAGGTGCTCATTCGAAGATGCTTACAGCTGCGCACCATAAACTTGAAATGCTGTGCAATTGCACAGGTGTGGGCATTAAGGATTCGCATTTGGGGCACCAGGGCACTAATAGTGTACCATCTGCAATGTATTGACAATTCAAGATACCTTGCCTAGAGCAACCCTCCAGGCTGAGGCATTTTGAATAATGGCCACAGGTATGCAAATTGGAATAGATCAGGTAGCTTTTAATGTCTGTAAGGTGTTGACCATCCAGAAACTTGGTGGAATGTCATAGGCACCGGAAGTGGGCAGAGTCAACCCAGGTTTGGCTGTCATAGGTTCTCGCACTTGCAAGCAGGGAAAAACCTGTTTAACACCAAAAGGTGGGGACAAGAAGACTTTTCACAGGGGTACCACACGCAAGAGTAAGGTATAAAATCTTCATGTTTTTTTCCCCCAGGATTTCTGCATAACTTCCCCAAACTCAGGAAAAGTAAAATAAAAAATGAAGATTTGCACCAACAAAAAGATTGGGATAAAAAAAGTTGCAATGTCCCTATACCTATCACTTCCTATGCACTTCCTGAATTGGGGGTTGAAACCCCTTTAGTTATTTTTTCATTGCTTCAACTGTGGCAGGTTTATTACTAAGTTATTGAGCATATAAACACTTTTATTTGGGGTTACCAGCCAAAGGTCACTTCCGAAGGTAGTCTGAAAATGATCTGACATGTTCTGGTCATCAAGGATACTTACAGAACCATCCCTCGCAATGAAAGTGTGCAGCATCCCCAAAGGTGCTTAATCAAAGATGCTCACAGTGGCACACTGGGAACTTGAAGTGTGGTGATTTGGCACAGGTGAGGGCATCAAAGATTCACAATGGGGATGACAGGGCACTCAGAGGGTAAAATTTCTCAAGTCACCATGAACGTCACTTCCAATACACCCTCAGCTATTGGGGTAAAATCCACTATGGCCTACCCTTTCAACTTGTTAAAACAGTGGCTAGTTTATAACCTAGTAATACATACAATTAATAAATGTGTATTTGGGGATCCTTGCAAAATGCTCACATCCCCAATAGATCTTAATGTTTGCTAAGTTTAAACATAGTTCACAATTTTAGAATATTTTATCGCTATAGTAAAAACAAAATACATGCACCATTTACACATACACCATTTTCCCCACACATAGCTGGCCAGTGCTTTGCATTCACTCTACTATTGTGTATCGTACTTTATTGAGTGAAAGAATTACCTGACTTCAAAACGTACGAACACCTTGCCTGTGTTACGTTGTTTGTGACAGCGTCCGCCACTCCTGCACTTCTCATCAGACCATACCTTCGGACGAGGGCTCTGACTGGGTTATTAGCCTCCCAACCGTATTTTTACTGCCTTTAACACATCTCAGGTAACCTTCCCTCATTCTAATATTGTCTGTACTCGCATGAGGTCACCAAGCCATCCATAATACTCCATTGCTAATACTTATGTAAATGGTGTAAAGTGTCTCATGTTGTATAATGCACGAGGTTTTGTTAGGACTTGGCGTATTTCTTTTAACGTTCATCCGATGCCCCGAGTGTCCCAATCGAAACGCTACTTGCGACATTACCGCATCGTCAGCATTCATCCTTTATTGTATACCACAGCGCAACTGGATTCTGGAAACATCAACTGGGTGATAGAAAAACGGAGGGGAAATGCTTTATCCCTGCTCATAGGCCTGTCGGGTCTAACTGGCATTATCCTATTTGTCCGTTACACTGTAAGTTTTCTTAATGAAACATGGACCAACAAAGATACATGAGGGACGGCATTTCTTAGATCATTCCCTTCTATTCTTAATGGTACACACATAGCATGACGAGACTTATCAAGACTTCCACTTATTCTTCATGCCGTGGCCAGGGTGCTTATTGCGATGGCCATCCCCAGCGTCGTATTATGGAGGGCCAATCATTGAATCACGTGATTATTCTGCGGTCGTGTATGCTATGAAAGATATGAATCGAAAACAACCATTCAATCTCCACCCGACAGTTGATGGTTGCATTTCCTGGGCCTTCAAAGACCCATTCAAAAGAAGATACGCCCGCGAGGAAGTGATCAGTTGGAGGAATCGGATGCAGAACCCTACAAATGCGGTGGACTCCTCAGCTAACTCTTGGGGCGAACAGACATATATCCAATGCCGGAGCGCTACAGCCAGTCAATAGGTCCGCTGCAATCCTTCTGGTATTGCATATTCAACGTGCCATCCAGTCTGAAATTTGAAATTCAGCGTATATTTAACTCTACACCTACACCAAGGCGACTTGAGTCATTCTCAGCCGTAGCTCCGGTGGGGGAAGGATAATTTAGTCCCTCCTTCTCAATCTCCGGAGGCCTCGCGCTGTGTCCCTCCCTGGTCGTCTCGTACGGTGACGTCAGAAAGGCAGCAAACCTCCCCTTAAATTTGTTTGGGACACGGGCGGGTCCACTTCATTGGGCATTAGGGCGGGAAGACACCTGGGCGCGGATCTGCTGTGCTTGCTTTGCGGATTGGCAGGGTTTTCTAAGGCGTCTCCCTTCCTCCACCTCCTCTCCTGTAGGTCGGCTCAAGTCGCCAACACTCACTGCAAGAGCATTCGCGGCGCTTAGTCGGCTCCGGCCGATTAAACGCCCGTCGCTCCTGGGTATGGAGACGAAGCGTAGACTGTACCAAGCGTGCGTGCTGCCTGTCATCACGTACGCTTCTCCGGTATGGTCAGGAGTGTCGCGAACGAGCCTCGCTCAAATTCAAGTGGTTATGAATTCTGCTCTTCGTAGCATCTTGGGACGCAGCAGTTGTGCCAGCGTTTCCGAGATGCACGAGGGCGGGAAGCTGGAACCCCTTGGACGTCCTTCATTCTGGCATTTAAGGAAAACTCTTCAGAAATGCGGCAGAAGCGGAAGTAAACGTCTTCCGCCGGGTTGGCGACATAATAGTCTCGCCATGGGACCGTTACAAGCGCCCCATAGCATCTCAAGACGTACAAGACACCCTTCCGGCAAAGTAGAAGCCAAGGCTGCTCTGAGCAGGAAGAAATCGAAAGCCTGACAACGCAGAAGAACTCTTCCCTCTTTAGTAGCCTTGGAGGCTGGAAAGGCGCAGTGTAAGGGCTTCGCAAGAGCCCTTGCAGGGGGCAGTCATTAATTTTTCCCAAGCGTATCAGCTACATTGGATCCTTCGAGAACAAATGTCTCTCAAGAACTCCTCAGTCTCGCTGCGCCGAGCGTCGCCTGCCCTTTCTGTAATGGCCACTAGCTGCGTTTGGTGAGAAGAAGCCCCGCCACATTACTTGTCCGGATTTACTGCGATCCCATGGCCTCGGCATAAGCGTGTGCCATTACTGACTTCAAAACGGACGACCACCTTGCCCGGGTTAAAACATCTGTGAAACGTCCGCCGCTCCCGCACTTCTCATCAGACCTTACCTTACATACCTTCGGACGAGGGCTCTGACTGGGTTATTAGCCTCCCAACCGTATTTTTACTGCCTTTACCACATCTCAGGTAACCTTCCCCCATTCTAATGTTTTCCGTTCTCGCGATAGGTCACCAAGCTTTCCATAATACTCAATTGCTAATACTTATGTAAATGGTGTAATGTGTCTCATGTTGTATAATACACGTTTTGAGACTCGGCGTATTTCCTGTGACGTTAATCCGATACTTTTAGTGTCGCAATCGAAACGCCACTTGTGACATTTCCGCATCTACTAACCTTCTACTTTCGTATGCCGGCTTTATTTCCGCCCTTCCATGCTGTGA